>BSBM01000951.1:1947500-2547500 GCA_027924585.1 Larix kaempferi
TTTTGGTATACCATATATCCCTCCATCATAGAACCCTCAGCATATGCTCGTTGTCTGACCAAACCCTTCATAAATTTCAAGTGCCTCTCAACCATCCACATGGACCTTGAGTCCACAGGTCCACACAGTTCAATCTCCTCAACTTGGTGTATGAGGTAATGTTCCTGTGCAATGAAAAATGCTGAAGGTAGATGCTTCTGCATTTCACACATGAGACAAGGAATTTCTCTCCTCCAATACTTTATGTCTTCTTTATGGAATTCTTTAGATGAAAACCATCTACAAGTGACATGACAACCCAATCAAGAGATTAAATAAAAAATTCATTATATTATGTAACATGAATTAGATAATGACAATCAAATTAAGAATAAGTTCTATGTTGAATTAAACAAACAGTAAGCACATGGAAAAATCACCACTTACCTCATGTATTTCTCGAGACTATATATTATTTGCTTGACATTGTTGTTGAAGTTGTCTAGGATAGAGAGAGGTAGAACATACTGTAACAATAATGTACAAATAGTTTCAATATATCGCATAAGAGTACTAGAAAAAGAAAAAAAATTATTAAATGCATACCATATTAATTATTACCTTCATGAAGACATGCCAATCGTGCGTTTTCACCCCCGCGAAATCACCTTTCTTTGTTATGATATTCTTCATGTTCGCACAAAATCCGGTGGGAAATTCAATTTTTCGAATGACTTCTTTTACAACATTACTTTGCTGGTCCGTTAACATCCATGGAAGTGATTTTATATTAATTTGATCTCCATTGCTATGAAATTGAATGACGTCTTTCATTTCATGGTTGTTATCTTGAATGTCTTTGCAAATTTCGACAATTTTTTCTTTGTCACTCCTATCCAATATTCACCATAATGTTTCAGTCACATTCTTTCTGATATGCATTGTATCAAATAGATGAGCAATTTGTAAGTGCTCATAGTAGGGCAACCTACTAAATTGTCTAGGATAACTTTTCATTCCTCGTGGAAGCCCATTAATGCCTTCATGATGATCACATGAACAACAATGATGAAATTAAATATTAAATCAATGTCAATTAAACTAAACAGCACACAATATAATAAAGTAAAATATGATCATATATATACAATGATTGATTATACGTACCTTGACGATTTCTATTATATTGCAACTTCCATAGTTGAGGTGTCATTCTCTTTGGTTATAATGTAGTCTCTTGCTTGCCATTGAAAAGATGTTTTTCAGTAGTTCGATACCTGTGATTCTTGGAGAGGAAGTGCCTATACTCATCAAACACCTCCTTTCCCAAGCTTTTTGAACGACAAGATTTGATCTTAGGACCACAAACTAGACATGCAAATTTCCCCTTTGTTTGAAGACCTAAATAAAAAGATGGAATATCAATATTGTCTATTATAATTATATAAAAAATGACTGGATTATTTAGAAAAACATGCATGCGTATTATATTAACTAGTAGTTCGTAAAATTAAATGCAACTAAAGTGGAACTTATAATTACATACCACAGAAATGGGTTGACCCTAGGGCATCATGTATTGTCCATACAAGCATTGCATGGAATTGGAATTGCCTTTGTCGTATTGGTCTAGATAAGTCATACATAGTGATGCCATTCCATAACTTCAGTAGGTCGCCAATAAGAGGTTCGATATACACATTCATATCTTTGACTTGGTACTTACCTGATTGATTTGAACATATAAAAGAAATATTATGATTATGAGACGTGCCATTTGTGAAAATCCTCACAGCAGATCTAAGAGATGATGTATCTCACAAGAGAATAATTATGATTAAGCAAGAAAATAGAAGAAGAGTGATACATGCAGTATAATGAGCAACAGAATAATATGGTACAGTAGAACTCAGATAGAAGCAATAATACTTCGGTCATACTAGATTATTAATCACAAATGGACATATAAATAATACAATGCATGAGGAATTCGAATGCCTAAGGTGGCAATTCGAATTAGCCTTCATGGAGTGATCAAAGGATCACTGGAGTGTCATCGGAGCACAACTAGGTGTCCTCATGATCATCGGAGCGCAACTGGAAGTCTTCATCATCATCAGTGGAGTCATCAATGCTCAAGTAACTGTCAACCATCAGTCAAACTAACTCTGGTAGGTGTAACTCAGTGTAACTAAGTGTAACTGAGTGTAACTGAGTGTAACTCAATGTAACTAAGTGTAACTCAATGTAACTAAGAGTAACTGAATGTAACTGAGTGTAACTGAGTGTAACTCAATGTAACTGAGTGTAACTGACTGTAACTGAATGTAACTGAGTGTAACTGAGTGTAACTCAATGTAACTGAGTGTAACTGACTGTAACTGACTGTAACTGAGTGTAACTGAACTGGTAGGTGAAGAAGGGCGAGTTGCTCCCTAAAATCAAGGAAGAAGGGCGCACTAAGCAACTGGAGGGCTAAAACTGAATAGTGAGAAGCTCCTGGGGGCTGGCTAACTGAGGGCTAGGTGCTGGACTGATGACTGGGATGCATGCAAAATGCATGCAAACCCTAGAATGCATGCAAACCCTAAAAGGTGCATGCATGACTGAAAATGTAAATGATCAAAATACTGGTGGGACTAGGATGGAGTATAGGAATATCCTAACACCATTTAGATATATAAACCATATTTCGCAATAGAAAAACTTTAAATATATATATAACATTATGAGACAAAAAATGACAAATGAGAATATACCACTGCAATAAAAAAAAACCGTTGTGTTCGTACCTGGAATAATCATCGACCATGGAGGAATGTTGTTGTTGATAAAAAAATAGGCCACACTGAGTAAACAGATCTCATCTCTGCAAAAGGATTGACACCATCTGTTGCCAAATAAATCCTAATATTACGAGGTTCGTCTTTAAAGTGAGGCCATTTTTCCTCCATATCTCTAAATGTAGACCCATCTGTAGGCATCCGAATAATGTCATCTTGACATCTGTTCCACGCATGGTAATCCATAAACTGCGCTATGTTTTTGCACCTAAACAAGCGTTGCAAACGGGGAATAATGGGAATATAATGTAGAACCTTGCGAGGCACCTTTTTAGTTACTTGATCTGTGCGATATCTACTGATATGACATTCAGGACATTCTGTTGCAAATTCATGCTGGTTGTAATAAAGAACATGATCATCGGGGCATGCATGAATTGCTTCATACTGCATTCCAATTTCTTTCATGATGGAAGATAAATCTCGATATGTGCGAGGTAAAATATTTGACGTTGGTAACAAATATTCACCTATCATGCTACAACAAATTAAAATAAAAATCTAGTTAATATAATATAGAAATAACATTAATGAAACACATTTCATCCGTAGTAATTTGACTTATATATGAATTAACAATAAACTACATGACAATCATATATATTTTGTGATGGAATATATTACATACCTTAACATTCATGTGACTGATATGTTTGAAAGACCATTCATAACCTTCAAGTTCATTACCAACAATATAGCAAAGAGAAGATTGTCTTGGAGCCGTCATAAAGGGGTTCGTATGCCTTGTCAAGAAGAGGTGTATCATGAATATGATCAAAATGTTCATCATTTTCATGATCATCATCATCATCCATTCCAACATTAAATGAATCATGGATCAAAGTATTTGTAACATCATCTTCAACTATGTTATTAGTATCATCATCTTCTTCAATGTGATCATTAGCTTGTTCTCCATTAATATTCATAGCTCCATGTTCCTCCGGTACTTGTTCTAGAAGCACTTGCTGATCCGGACGATATGCCGTAGGATGTCTTTCCTTTATAAATACATGAAACAATCAATAGATAAAAGTTAATATAAGAAATTCAAATGCAAAATGTAAGAATTTATGTGATACATTAAAAATTTAACAAATTTTGTACTGTTGGGATGGAAAGAACAATGACCAATTGTACTGTTTGTCAAAAATAAGAAATATTATAATAATACATAAATTTACAAAAGCAATCAAAATAAAAACAAATATAATGCAAAACTTACAAATGGATGGTATTCATGTCTCCCCTCGGCGTGCCCATGCTCCCTACAATGTTTTGTGGCTATTGTGATCAAAATTCTTCTCCTCTTAAAGCCCCTGCATTGATTACATGGACAATAGCATTTACCATCACCCCTTGTTTCAACTCCTTCCCACAATCTAGCAAGCAATTGTCGATTTTGTTTGTCTGGATCAGGAATATTCGTAGTTGACATTTTCTCGTAAAGAGCTTAAATGAAGATTATCGATCTTAGAAAATGAAGCTCCACAGTACTTTTCTCACTTGAATAACAAAAACAACGAAAAACAGTCAGCCGAACAAAAAAAACGTCCGCAAACCGTTGCCGGTATAGCAAACATGTCGGAATGGTTAGATATTTATAAATTTTAAAAGTCAAAAAGTCAAACCTACGTCGGATATCCGACGACAATAATCTAGTTACCATTGGGAAAAATCCGTCGGATATCCAACTTCCTCGGGTTCGAAATGAAGTCGGTTATCCGACATCCAAAGTGTCGGATACCCGAATAGGCGTCGGATATTCGGAGAGCCGCAGGATATCCTACGAGCCTCGTTGGATATTCAAACTTATGTCGGATATCCGACGGACGCCTCTTGAAATTTATTAAAAAAAACAAAAAAAGTAATTTTGAAAGAAAAATCCGACGACACAGTCCATTTCGTCGGAGTTCGTTGGATTTGCTCGTTGGATTTTGGGTTCAAATCTACTAGTGCAAGTTCGATATAGAAATCAATAATAATAAGGTTTAGAATTACATTGCAGAAAGTATTTCATACCTCCCTATGTCTGGTGTTATCTTTCCTTCTCTTCTCTGAGCCCTCTCCTTTCCATCTTCCACTAGAGCTTTCCACTCAATTGCTGGAATTATTGGAGGGCACTCATACCTATGGTTTTTTTCCAGGTGGGTCCTATATTGGTCTCGGACAACCTTCATATGTTGTCCATCCTTTTTCAGGACCTTGGCTTGATTGAAGGTCTTGTCGCCGAACATGCCAACCAACCAATTAGTGAGTTCATCTTTTAAAAATTTTGGTTGTCTATCCCACCATGTTCAGATGGTGGGCCTGAAGATCTCCAAGGATGAGTCATTCACTTGTTTATAAAAAACATCAATTCCTGCAAAACTATCATGCTATGATCATAATTAGTTGAAAAAAATGTTTTATTGGTATATTACAATGAAATTATAAACACTAACCTGATCAGCGTATATTAATTACTTGGGCTATTCTCGATATTTATTGGGATGAGATTATCGTCCACCAAAAATGTTGCCTCCATTGTTCCCATGCTAGTGACATGGGAAGATCCTGGAAATGCAGCTAGGGTGATATCAATATTACTAGGAGTCTCGGTGTCGACCCCTTCTTCTAGATGATCCGTTGTGCATCGGTCACTAGTGGTCGGTGCGCTCACAGCGGGGGTCCGTGGTGTTTCGGAACGTGTTGCCGACTGTTCAGTCGACAACAATGGTGAAGGATTCGAAGCACATGGATTCATTTGCTCATGATGCAAAGTATCTCCACAAGCCTCGCTGGGGCCAGCACCACTTTGACCACTATCGTGTGGTCTCTTATAATTCTGTAAATACAAACCACGTCTTATACATTTAGTACTATCATATAAAAGAGATTATTTTATGATTCAAGATTCCTCAACTTACTCGCAAGGATTCTGATCTTTGTTCCAACAATTCAATCCTTTCTCTAATCTGGCTTGTCTGCAGAACCTTGATTAGTAGAGCAATGATTTTCGCTCTATATTTATTCAACAATTTTTCTATCATCTTAAACAGGTTTTTGGCTTCACCAATTATGTCGGAATCGTAAAGCATCTCAGCCACTTCAGGTTCTACCGAATATTCTTGCAATGTTGTTTCATACTGCGATTCACTGGGATGCAACAAACATATATAAAACACTACTGAGTTCTATAATGATAGATTCCTAAATTTACATCAACAAAACATATTTATCATGATAGATTCCTAAAATTACAACTAGGTTTACTTGATGCCTGGACGATGGTGTCGTCTGATCCAAAGCTGTGGACTTGCCCCGATCATCGGGCCCCTGAAAAAATGAAGTAGAAAACATTATCATAATGAAACTAGTATACACACGAAAAATACATAACAAAATAAACGTTATGCTACGTATTATATTGGTAGAATTCCAATGAATTATACCTGCAACCTCGTGGATCATGATCCACTCATTGGATCAATGGTCATAGGTGATGTTGGCAGGTAGTCTGATGAGGAAAGATCACGGTACCATTGACACCGCGACACGCCAGAGGAGGGCGCGAAAGGAATATTTTGTGCCAAAGGATACCGCAGTTGGCGGGTTTTGGGTCACTTGGACCATACATTATGTAATAGAGAGTCAGTATACCGCGGTATGAGGGTTTTTGGGGTCATTTGAACCAAGTCAGTTAGATATTGGGTCAATTGTCCATAGTGTCGGTTAGGGAGTCAGTTGTAAGTGGACAAATATTGTAAGGGAAAAAGCCTGTAAATACATGAGAGTTGTAAGTGTTAGAGGAGGCAATAAATGAGATGAAGAAGACAAATTGGATGCGAGATCTGTGTTTTGCCGGTGTATGATCTTGACAGTAATACAATGATGTTTTGGTACAAACTTTGTGTAATGACGCAGTGTATGAATGTTGTTTAATGCAATGCCTACTTATTATTGCTATGATGATAATTGTTGGGATTAAGTAGTATGTTCTATGTAGAATGTGATGATGAATGCTGCGATATGTTATAACTCATTGCCAAATGTTTAATGTTTCTGGTTAATATATCGCAATAGAGTCAGTCCATGCAGCCACAACTCTCCTCCTCCCTCGGCGGAAACATGGTTCCGTCTTCTCTTCCTAGATGCCTCGGGTGAGACCTCATCCGCTCTGCGGGTGTTGTTGGGTGGGTTCAAACCTGCCCGGGCCGGTGCCTAGGGAGACTACGGTATGCGTCGACAGTGAGGTGAACCCTTGTCGACTGAGGTCGCGTTGGTCAACAAATGGTTCCGTTTCCAGGACCATGTGCAGAGTAGAAGGAGGTCATGTTGTGGCACTCGACAAAGCCGGAGATACAAAAATGGTTCGATCAGAAGTTGTAGGAGTTTGCTGAAGAAGAAAGTCGGAATACGTGACTGACGGTAGATCACTGGGTGGAAAGATATATTCACGACGGTCTGCATGAATGGTTTTTCTGTGAATTCCCAGTCATTTTGTATGAATGGTTGTCAAAGCTGACCTTCCAGAAGAGGAACTTCCAGGGTGGTGAGCCGATGGCTTGGACCCCGGAATTGATTCAGGAATTGCAGGAAGTCGATAATAAGGCATCACGGGCTGTCGAAGTTTGGCTTGATAGCGTCTTGGAAGGATATATCACTGAATTTGTGGTTGACATGAAGAAATCCTATAGTGAATCCAAAAGATACCTCTTCCGAGGACCAAGGGGAAGGTTTATACTATCGATTAAGATGCTAAACTGCGAAAAGGGTATATTAAAGATGCACCTTGATCAGTAGACATCCTGGTGGACGGAGGCCATGGGTACCGCGACCGCTGGGGAATGGTACAGGGAGTGGTAAAGGGGTAGATGGGCATAGACCATGAGGAGACCGTGAGTGAAGCCAAGGAAGGAAGTGGTCTTACGAGAGGAGGAGCGAGGTTTCGACAGGAAAAAAGGCAGAGGATGGGAGAAGGTCCTGCTACGATCGAACCACAAAAACACGAAGGAAGACCACATGAGACGAAGCAACCTCACAGTCCTGATAGGAACGACCAGGCTATGCCCAGGATAGAGGCATAACCAAACCCTAGTACCAACATACCCACACCTCCGCTCACTAACTCTCAGCCAACAAGAAACACTACTTTGACATTGCCGAGTGCGTCGACACCGCAGAAGTTAATTGGTAGTAGTAGCACGGTGACAGGAGGAAGGAAGCCCAGGATGGAGGGCGATGATGCTAAGCTACTGTTGTTCCATGGAAGTGTGACAGACAACCCATAACAGTATTGGTTTTTGTGTGAAGCAGTCTGGACCATGAAACAGATCACTGACGACAATCCTAAGAAAGGGCAGTTAGCCACGACTCTGCGAGGTCGTGCATTAGATTGGTTCATGAGGTTTATTTTAGTCCCTACGGGGGCCCCAGAGAAGTCACTAGATGATATTCGGGATGGGTTGATTGCTGAATTTAGACGACCTTAGTCGGAGGCTCAATATATTACTGAATTGAAGAAAATTAAGCAGTATCCCAATGAGACGGTATGGGATTTCGACCAGCGATTCAAGACATTGATGGCAAAGGTTAGTTTCGATATGAGTGCTGTCCAACATAAAGAATGGTTCATTGCGGCACTGCTACCCCACATTCGGCTGCCGCTGAGGCAGCAAAACATATCGATGCCTAGCAAAGCTCTAGAGATTGCAATGCGGTTGGAGGCGTCACCGATCGGAGATCATGCAGCCAGGATGTCGCAGATATAGACACAGCTTGCCAACCTGACTATACAATTGCAAGATTTGAAGAAGAACAAGGAACAATGTGATGAAATATGGTGTACGTGATGCCGAAGAGAAGGGCATACGAAGGATAATTGTCTAGATTTCCATAATTATTTGGTGTCAGGTGCGCCAAACCCGCTAAATGGCGGCAGTATGTCGTGGTGTCGCATTTGTCAAGTGTTTGGGCACGGTCATGATAATTGCTTGTATATGCAGAAAATGGTCACAACCCCGCGAAATCTTTACTACACATTTTGCAAGTCGGTGGGTCACGATGACAAGGATTGCCGTGCATATGGGTTGCTATAAGAGAGGATGTGTGATGCATTCTACGTCAAGGATGATCAGCGCACGATGCAACAACCACAACTGCAGCAGTTCATGCCGCAATACACCCCAATGCAGACGGCTTCCCCACAGCCACAATATGTACAGCAACCGCAGTATGCACCAAAAGGGAAAGGGATTCCAGCAACACCAATGCAGCAATAATACCAGTAGCAGGGCAGCTATCGGGAGGCTACAGGGGCAGATGGGGTGGCAGATTTGGTCATGGAGGAGGAGGCCGAGGTGGTCGTGGACCTGTTCAATGTTACCACTGTGCGGTATGGGGGCATTATCAGCGCGACTTCCCACTGCTACAGAATCATTGTACGTTTTGTTTTGGTAATGATCATATGGTTGAGAATTGTCCGCAGTTGATTGCACAATGGCAGGCTAGGAACGCTTCGCAACTATAGAATCAAGCCCAGCCACAGCAACCAGTACAAAACCCGGTACAACACCCAGTACAGAACCAGCCGCCATGACCACCACCGAACGCCAATCAAAATATCAATCAAACAAGGAATTTGTAGCAGAACCAGATGCAGGGCGCAAATATTGTGACCATTTCTGCAGAACCGCGACCACAAGATGCTTCGGTGGCTGTTGTCACTTTTGGTGGCAAGACGACTGGGGAAGATGGTTCGCGAGCACCAATTCGGTTAGCTGGTCAGAAGACGGTACCCTTCGACATTGATATGGAGCAAGAGACATTCCTGGAGGCACGTCTCACTTTGGAGAAAGACCACGGTAAGGCTATTGTTTGCGATATGTCACCTGTCTTTGATGCCACATCAGACATCGATTGACCACCACCATGAACATTACAGAAGTTCCTTGAAATCTGTTTGTCATTGGCATGAGACCCAGCTTCCCTGGTTGAGATTGAGGGATGGTTGCAGCAATTTTCGAAAGGACGATAGGAGTCGGCAGTAAACTCCTTATAGCGATGGAAGACTGGCAAGGAAATGCGAATGAATATTCATATTGGTGACTATGATGTTGACTCTGTGATTCTTGACCTTGGTTTGGATGTTAACATCTTAACCAAGCAAGCATGGCAGAATATGGGGAGTCCCCCATTGAGCTGGTCTCTTGTGCAGCTCTAGTTGTCCAACCATGCAAAGGTAACACCCATTGGGCATGTTCCGCAGCTCATGACTGATATTGAGGGCATGAAGACTTATGTTGATTTTGACGTTATTGAAGTGGTTGAGGGAGGAAGCTCTTATCTAGCACTCTTAGGGATTGGATGGACTAACGATAGTGGAGCTTTAATCAACTTTAAGAAGCGCATGATGACTTTGAGAATCACGATTTCAGAGTTATCACCCCTTTGGATACGGCTGAAGGACGTCGATACTTGGATCCTGTAAAAGATGATGATCCCGCTATATGGGACCATGCATTCAACATTTCTGAAGATTATGTTCATCCTACCGCCTACGGTAAGTTGGAGTGGTGCAATGAAAGCTCCGCGTCTTCCGACTCTGATGATGCATTAGAGCATTGGTAGAATCGAATGCATGAAGTATCCATCCGGAAATGTGGTTTAGTTACGCAATCTTTATGTCGTGTTGTGACAGAAACGATCACAATGCCTGTCTATGACGGGTTTCCTGGCCTAAACACCTTTGTAGCAGAGTTTGAAGACTGCATCCCAGAACCATAGCGATTGCTGTCTTTGGAGGAAGCACTGAAGGCTGCTCTAGCACGCTGGTGGGAGACACATAAGAAATTCATTAAAGATTGGTCACAGTGTCGAAGGTTGATGATGGTTCGATTCAGCAATATTGAGGTTTATCACACTGGCAGGTATGATGGTCGGACTGATCCCAGCGATCATGTGATGGAGTGCCAACGATTATGGGTAGCACGACCCAAAGACGAGTGGGTCCATGCTTTTTGTCCATACATTGGATGAGATACTGCGCTCGTGGTAAACTGCAGCCGAGTTACGCCGAGACATTACAACATGGGGGGAGTTGACGATCTGTTTCACTCATACATTCACTTTTTCGGATGCTAACCCTAATGTCCACAATGCCTTGTAGCTCATCCGCAACATGATATTTCAGGTTGTTCCCGTGGCCTGCCCTGTCGACCCGTACACCCACTGTCAGATGCAATCTCTCATGGAGTGCTTCAACATTAGTGGTGGCCCGAAGGATGATGATGATCCCCAGAATGTTAACATTCCCGAATCTGAAGGAAGTCGCGATGTAGTCCCACCAACTGCGCCAAGTAATCCATTCAGTCAACCGTTGTAGCTTCACAAGATGAATATCTGCACCGAAGCTACTCCCAAGTTTTCTAACGTTGGGGATTATTGGGATGATGAGATGATGAGAAAGGTTACCGAGTTACTGCATGAGTTTCAGGATGTCTTTCCCATGAAGTTTTCCGAAATGAAGGGAATCCTGGGTGATTTAGGAGAGATGAAGATGCCATTAAAACCAGATGCTAAGCCAGTCCGACAGCGACCTTATCGACTAAATCCATGACCTAAAGAAAAGGTCAAGGCGGAACTTGATCGGATGTTGGATGCTGGTATTATCAAACCTGTGGAAGAATCAGAATGGATCAGTCCTATGGTGGTGCAGGACAAGAAAACAGGCGAAGTGCGCATTTGTGTCGACTTGCGGAAGTTGAACGATGCCTGCTTACATGACCCTTTTTCGACCCCGTTTACTAATGAAGTACTTGAAGGAGTGGGTGGCCAGGAGATGTACTCTTTCACTGATGGATTATCTAGCTACCATTAGATTCACATTGCCAAGGAAGATCACCATAAGACAACTTTTGTTACTGAATGGGGTTGCTTTCAGTACACGGTCATGCCGTTTGGTTTGAAGAATGCACCTGCGATATTTTCCTGGGTCGTTGTTTCCGCATTCAAAGATTTTATTCAAAAGTTTCTGCATGTATATATGGATGATTGGACCATTTATGGATATATTCGTGATCATTTGGCTAATCTACGGTTAATGCTTGAGCAATGCCGACAGGACCAGATATCGCTGAACTTGAAGAAATGTATTTTCTATGCACCTTTTGGGATATTGCTGGGTCATATTGTGTGTAAGCAAGGATTGCTGGTTGATCTAGCCAAAATTGCGCTAATTTTGGGGTTGCAACCGCCGACCACTGTTAAGCAATTGCATCACATGGGATATGATCTCAAGTTCATTAGGGGGTATGTTGCGATTACTGCCCCTATGGAAAAGTTGCTGAAGAAGGATTTGGCATTCCAGTGGAACCCAGAATGTCAGGATAGTTTTGAAATGCTCAAAGCGAAGATGGCATCGACCCCAATCTTGGTCTTTCCGGACTGGAGTAAGGAATTCCATGTCCATGTTGATGCTTCATTGGTTGCACTAGGGGTTGTATTGGCTCAACCAGGAGAAGACGACATTGATCATCCCATTGCTTTTACCATTTGGAAGCTGTCTTCTGCAGACGCAATTACACTACCACAGAACGCGAAGGACTGGCCATGGTTTATGCACTACAGAAATTCAGGCATTATTTGTTGGGTGGCCACTTTAAAATGTTCACTGATCATTCTGCACTAAAACACTTGGTCAATAAGCCTGTGTTGGGGGGGGAAGATCTGCCGGTGGCTACTTTTGTTTCATGAGTTTGATTTCGAAGTCATTATGAAACCGGGGCGGTTATATGCTGGACCATCATTTGTCCTAGATTGATATAGGGGAGGAACCGACTAATATCGAAGACGGGTTGCCGGATGCCTAGTTGTTTCACGTTGCAGCTACTGATCAATATTTTGATGACATCCTTTAGTTTTTGGTGACTCGCACCGCGCCCGATGAATTTACCACTACTCAGAAGAAGCAATTGGTCGTCAAGGCTGCTGACTTTCAACTAATCGCGGGAGAGTTGTATAAATTAGGTGCTGATGAGATCTTGCGCAGATGTGTCTTGCCGCATGAGCAAGCACAGATACTGGCTGAGGCACATGGTGGAGTAGCAAGAGGACATTATGGTGGCCGGGCGACTTCCTGAAAAATACTGCGTGTAGGGCTTTGGTGGCCCATGTTACATAATGATGCGACAGACTACGCGCGGTCTTGTGATGTTTGTCAACAAACTAGAAAGCCATACAGACGTGACGAGATGCCGCTACTACCTCAAGTAACATTACAACCGTTCGAAAAATGGGTTGTGGATTTTATAGGACCGATCCATCCACCAGGGAAACGCACAAGTGCGCGGTACATTATCACGGTGACATAATACTTGACCTGATGGGCTGAGGCAGCACCTGTAGTTGATTGCTCTGCCGCAACGGCTGCTCGATTTTTGTTTGACCACATTATCACTCATTTTGGTTTCCCCAAGATATTGCTGAGTGATCAAGGCAGCCATTTTCTTAATCGCACTATCATCGCATTGACAGAAGAATTGTAGATACAGCATAAGAAGAGTACACCCTATAACCCACAGGTGAATGGAACGGTGGAGGTGTTTAACAAGGTATTGGAGCATGCGTTGACAAAGGTGTGCAATACAAACCGAGACGACTGGGATTTGAAAGTTCCAGCGGTATTGTGGGCATATCGCACCACATATAAAAGGTTGATTGGTCAGACACCTTTCAAGCTGGTATATGGGAAGGAAGCAGTTATACCTATGGAGTACATTGTTCCCAGTCTCCGCATTGCGGCTGTTATGAGCATGGATGATGTTGCAGCATTAGACAAATGTCTAGCACAATTGGTGGAGCTTGAAGAGGATCGATTTATTGCTGGCTTTCACCAAGGGGTAGAGAAGGACCGCCAGAAGGCATGGCATGATCGCCACATAAAAAAAAACAATTTCAGCAAGGCGACTTAGTGTTACTATACGACAGTAAGTTTATGAAACATCCAGGCAAGTTGCAGATGCATTGGCTAGGTCCCTATCACATCAATAGTATTACTTCAGGAGGAGCGGTTCAGTTGCAGTGATTGGATGGGGGGATGCTCCCCAAGCTGGTAAATGGTCACAGGTTGAAGCCCTATGGCTCGGGCTTGGAGCAGTGCGATGTCTAAGTTGCATTGGTAAAAAAAAAAAAAAATGAACATGATTGTTGCAGGTTGCTTGGTCGCAGATGGCGCACCAACAGAAGAAGGTATGCGACAGCAGGGAGGCTTGTACCGCAAGTTTGGAACAGTCAGCGATATATGGCAGCGTGGTGACTTGGTCAAATCAGTAATAAATGCCAAAAGTGGAAATAGTTAATTAACGACGCATTCAAATCATGGGCATTAATGGCAGATACGACCGAAGGGAGGACAGGATTGTCGACGGATTTCCCTCATTAATACAAGGATTTGGTTGATTTAATCCATGATTTAGTCATGATTACGGCCGGTTTGGATCAATGCTATAAGTATGGTTTAGCGACGGACATAAGACATCGAGAAATTAGTAAGCCATGTTGTTGTGGAGCGTTGTTGTGATTTCAGTCAGTTACTTCTAGGTATATCACGAAGAGTGGTGAGGTATGCCAAGAGAACTGGAGACAATGGACATTAGCAGTGAAGTGGAGTCTCCATTTATTCTGGTTGCTGTAGAATGAGAAGGTGCATCCTCAGACATTGTTGATCTTCGAGCCGAGGTTTCCAACATGCCGGTGGGAACATCAAGCGTTGCTAAGAAGCGCCGAGGGGGTCAGCCTTCTGAATCCCCGAAGAGTAAGAGATTACTTCGGTCTGTGGTGGCTGGCAGAGTTCCAGAGCAGGTGGGACAGTCCAATCGCACTATTCCTCCACCTGCCCCATGGTTAGGCCACTCCGCAAGTAATATCCTTGGTTACATCCCTCCTATTCGACCAGATGCCTCCCCGCGTAAGCTAAATCCGAAACCAAAGTTCAGTGTGAAGATGCCTCCACTCCCGGTTGGGATGATGTGCTTGATGGACATTGGACCGGCACTGAGGCACCTGCGGTATGGGGACCACGACATGGTGGCTCAACCCGAAATAGCATCCGCACCAGATCTGCCTAAGACATGCAATTCACTGGACCCACAGATACATGAAAGGGCATTAGGACTGCAGCAGGCTGGCTTGTTAGGGATAATTAACATGCCGCATTTTGGGCGCCTAGTGGAAGTTGGCTCTTGTGTAAAGCAGCTCTTGTCATGCTCCCACGGGGGTTCGTTATGGTTGGACAGGGAGGTCCCGGTTACTGTTGACTTGATTTCTCACATTACCGGCTTTCCCAAGAATGGTGTTGATCCAGCGCAGTTTATTCAAGGAAAGCACAACGAGAAAAAGCGAGCGCGTCAGTTGGCACAAAAGTATGCCTTGGAATCGGATGCGCGTGGGTATCGCACCAGTAGCTGCAATAATAAGGCAGTACTCATGGGCATTAAGATCCTGTGTTGTAAAGTGATTAGGGGAGGTCTCCCTAACCAATGTAATTCGGGGATAGTTGCTTGTGCAGAGCAATGCGTAGAAGGAGTGCAGATGAACTGGTCCTTATATCTCTTGAACCAGCTAATGGAGGACGTCGTAGATGTCCAAGTAGGTAGAGGCGCTTTCTCATATAGTTGGTTGTTGTTGCTAATTGCTCTGGTTGCATGGAAAGAGCCCGACACCTACCAGGGTATGGACTTCCCGGCTGCAACAAAACGCCGAGGGGCATGCTATCAGAATCTATGGTTTGTGCAAAAGCCCGAGCGCATCCGGAAGTGCCAAATGCAGTTTTGGCTATACTCATAAATGCTTTGTGACGAAGCAACACAAGTCCCACAAATATCCGCAAACACTGTGGCACGATTCACACCTATCATGGCATTTGCAATACGCTCGAGTGTCATACATATACAGGCTCGTCGTGATGTTAATCGGCAATGGTTGCAGACAAGGTATAAAGTGACAGCGGCAGATTTGGAGGCTATTGTGAACGAGTGGCCAGAGGCTTGGTGACAGCCTATGAGTTCTGCAGAAATTGATGTTGGAGGTCCATTGGAGGGCCCTATGGATTGGGTATCATCTCAGCATCAGCAGAGTCATCATAGTTCCGATCATGAGTCAATCCGAACACCAACTACTGACGATAGCGACTACGCTCTGGAGGAAAACCATACAAAACGGCACCACGAGCATGCCACAATTAGTGGGATGTCTTTACCAGCGGAGGCGCAGTTGGGTCGGTTAATCACATCCATTAACCATGCCGCCACGGCAGCTACCGACAAGATGTCTGTCAAACTGGAGGAGGGATTCTCTACGCTTGCCGCCCGTATGGCTCTCTGGGTAATGCAGTGTTACAAATGGAACCTGGAAGTGTACCAATGCAAGAGACAGTCACGATATGCACCATGCCCCGGGTAAAGAATGTCAACATTCCCCTGACTGCGGTTGTGACCGACAACGAGGAGTTGCAAAATGTGCTGCATTCGATTGACCAGGTGACTGTCAATATTAATGAACTATTAGCAATGGCACTGACAACAATGCAGTGGGGCACCTCCTAGGAAATGGTGGATAGAATGCATGAAATCAGTTGGAGCTTTCAACACTTGCAGGCAAGAGAGGAAACTGCGACCACCGAGATTGATGAGCTTACAAGCAGAGCTGCTGCCGCACGAAAAGTAGTGGATGACCTGGAAGCTGACCTTAAGTAGGAACGGGCCGAAACGAGTCGCACCATTGAAGAACTTAAGAAGGAACAAGACTTCCGTATTGTGAAAAAGGCTCTCATGTGGGATGATAGTGTTCGGGTTGACCGAGAAATCGCAGAGGCTTATCAACATGTCCCGCAGCCCACTGAAGAGGTAGACCTGCTCCACCGAGTGCAGCGATTGGGGGCTGCCATTGTTCAGTTAATACAGGAGAACGACTTGTTGAAGGCTCAATTGAAACTAAGTACGCCTCAGGCCTAGCTGGATGAACGAAGAAGGGAAATCGAGGAAGTTGCCACCTAGATCGAGGAGCTGGAGACGAAGGAAACCAGGCTCACCGCCGAAATAGTAGATTTTTGGGGTCACATCCTTCACGATGAACAAATTGAACAGCTCACTAAGATCCGACAGGAAGCAGAGGGCTAAGTGGCCATATTGAAGGATGCGATGAGAACGTTGCCACCAATGGAGCAAGTCGCTAAGTCGCGCGAGCTGAAGGACTTGCAACAATGGGTCACCAAGGTAGATGAACACCAGAAGCTGTGTGTGGCCCAGTTGGAAGAATTCCAGGACATTGGTGGGAAACTGATGTTGCAGGCAAGTGAAGTACTACCAGCAGTACAATAGCATCAACAACAGATCATGGAAAAGCTTGTTGATCACCCATCGGCCGAAGATGTGACTAGCAGTCAGGCAGTAGCTAAGGAGGCTCAGGAGCTGGTGAGCAATGTCGAACAGCCGTATGCAGACTTCAAGGAAAGGACCGTGATGTGCACTCTATCCAGCAGTTGACGTGGCTCGAGGGTGAGCCACAAGATTGTGTTGGGGGCCTATTGTTAGGCGGTTTGATGAGGAAAGATCACAGTACCACTAACACTACGACATGCCATAGGAGGGCGCGAAAGGAGTATTTTGTGCCAAAGGATACCGCAGTTGGCGGGTTTTGGGTCACTTGGACCATACATTATGTAATAGAGAGTCAGTATACCGTGGTATGTGGGTTTTCGGGGTCATTTGGACCAAGTCAGTTAGATATTGGGTCAATTGTCCATAGTGTCGGTCAGGGAGTTAGTTGTAAGTGGACAAATATTGTAAGGGAAAAAGCCTATAAATACATGAGAATTGTAAGTGTTAGAGGAGGCAAGAAATGAGATGAAGAAGACAAATTGGATGCGAGATCTGTGTTTTGTCGGTGTATGATCTTGACAATAATACAATGATGTTTTGGTACAAACTTTGTGTAATGACGCAATGTATGAATGTTGTTTAATGCAATGTCTGCTTATTATTGCTATGATGATAATTACTGCGATTAACTAGTATGTTCTATGTAGAATGTGATGATGAATGTTGTGATATGTTATAAATCCTTGCCAAATGTTTAATGTTTCTGGTTAAGATACCGCAATAGAGTCAGTCCATGCAGCCACAACTCTCCTCCTCCCTTGGCGAAAACATGGTTCCGTCTACTCTTCCTAGATGCCTCAGGTGAGACCTCATCCGCTCTACGGGTGTTGCTGGGTGGGCTCAAACCTGCCCAGGATGGTGCCGAGGGAGATTGCGGTATGCATCGACAGTGAGGCGAACCCCTGTCGACTGAGATCGCATTGGTCAACAGGTGACTTCCCCCGATCTGCTAATATCTGGGAGCTGCCCCTTACAGAACCCTAAATCAAAAACATAGTGAAAGTCACCTAAACAAATCCAAAACTATTCATGAAAAAACACATCAAAAAAACTATTATTCATATTACATTTTTACTATTACAAATATGTATACCTGTTGCGCTAAGGCTAGTGTGACCTTTACAGAACCGACCTGCATCGAAAACATAGACTAGAAAATTACGTAAACAAAACCATAATATTTATTGAAACATTAATATAATGAGATAACATTTTGACATATTTAAATTGTACAATTACAATCAAGTCTACCTGTTTCCCCGAGGCTATTGTCGTCTGATGAACATTCAGGTGGCTTTCCCGATCAATGTTCTGCATCAAATATACATAACATTATATAAACCAAACCAATATACTAATAATGAAAAAACAAAGCAAAAAAAAACTCTTTTTTCTTATTATATTTGTACTACTACAAAGATGTATACCTTCTCCCTCGAGGAAGATGTACTCCTTCGACCATCTGTTGGCGGGGATTTATCCTGATCACTGGCCTGCAAAGTAAATATGGAAAATTTAAATGAAATAAACTAATGAAAAATCCTTAATATGTTAAATTCATTAATAAAAGGTTGGTTAAAATGTTATATGTACCACTCCCATAGTAACCTTGTTTGTATCTACTCGATTCAAATGGTAATTAATAAGAAACTCTTCCCCTACAGATATTTATTTAATGGAAACTACACAAACACGATTTCCTTCACGCCCCTCAAATTTGCAGTTTGGTTGCTTAATTATAGACCCTGGTTTTGTACTGTTTATAAACCCCGCAATATTCCCTATGGCCTTTGGCCTTCTGTCCAGGTACAATGTTGCTCCTTTATTTTGATTTTTGTCTTTCAACTGTAAATAGTTTGCTGACAATCCATATCTACGCATACTTTTGTATATCGGACCAGGCGCATCCAATCTTTATAGTTGTAACAGGGTCCAACATACTCCATCAATTCTGTAAATGTCTCGTAACTGACAAAGATGCCATCCATGCAAAACAACTCGAAACCATGTATTGACGATGGTGCAATTTGATATCTCCTCTCATTCACACAAAAATCTGTGTTCAATTGAGGCAAATCCTTGGGTACCCATTGTTTCACTAAATGTCTGTACCTCAAGGGCACCTCAACGTGGTCTATTGTCTCATCATCATAGGAACATGACCCCCATCGACTGTGAAGAAATTCATTGTGTTTATGGAATTTTCTTCTAGTCTTTTGACATCTAGTTGATACAACTCTTATGTACCTACTGGATGTATCACTTTGCTCTAGCCTTCCTAAACTCCCCTCGCTCAAGGAAGACAGATCTGGAAAATACATGTTTGGTTCTACCTACACCATCGGAAAAAAGTTTAGATACGACCACAAGGCTTAGCACCTCTTAAAAGGTGACGTGTAATGCCTTTTATAATGTTACTTGATCCTCATTCCCTTTCTCAACATGTAGGAATTAAAGTGATGAGGAAGAAAATCACTTTATCTTTCTTATGAGTAGAAATTCATGCAATTATGAGCTATCTTTTATTGCTACTTTGGGTCTTGAGTCCCATATCACACCATCTAACTATCAGCTTTGTAATCATGGCCCTAAAGTCTCTCTCATCCCATCATTTTGGATTCATCACCTCGGTAATTGAATTACACTCACATTTAGTAAGATATTTATATTTAGCAATAATAATATAAAATAAAAATAATTAACCATTATGAAAAATTCAAAAAAAAATTATGACTTTCAAAAGTAAGATCTTTTAGGTGGTTAATGAGTGTTCACAAATCTTCAAAAACAATATTTTATATAATGTTGTGGAACTTGTATAATCTTATTCAAAATCTAAATGAAATATTCTTAAGGAAAAGGATGAACTCATTGAATATTTGAAAGACATGGGTAGTTTTGTAATCAAGCATGGTCTTCTTAGATGACTAAAAGTAATTGAATCAAGCAACAACGGAACTGTAAACATGTAAGTCATTTTGAAAAATGGTAGCTTTCAGTCATACTCCCAACTAATGCTGCCTTTGGACAATTACTTGTAATCTTGACTTAGGGTATTTATTGCATAACATAGATTTTCAATCATATTGACACAGAGAAAAGTAGGGCTTTCTTTATATTATCATGACATAGTTACAAATACTTTCTTTTCAATCTTTATGACAATCTGAATGGATAGGCCCCACTCATAGCCAAATACTTTTTAGATATTTTCAAATCATCGGAGTATGGGGGACCATATATTTCTCGAAAGACGTTGGATTCAGTGCGCCATGCCCTTGAATAAATAGACCTCCGAACCACATGTCTATTATGATGCATGTGGACATCTATGCTAGTTTTGACAAGCCATTGTTCTTTGTATTTAATGTAGTACCCAAGAATTTGATCCTCAGTCATCTTTGTCTGCAAAATATCTTTGACCTGTTCGAGAGATTCTCCAACTTCCCATTTTAGATTAGTAATAATAGCTGGTTCTAATGCTGTCAGGTTGATGCCGAATGAATGCCACCAGTCTCTCATCCAATCAAGGATGTAGAATGCAGGATCCTCATGGATATGTGTAATTTGAAGTCCAAAATTTAGCATAGTATAATATGTTCTATCTGTATTTTCTTTTCTCAAGAATTGCCACCATAATTTCTTATATTTTTCATAAGTGTGTGTAGTACTTGGAAACCAGAGACTAACATCTTGATGTGGCCATGCTTCCAAAGAACGTATCTGGTTAATACAGTAGTATTAATGGTCTAGTTGTATCCTGGGGTGATGTGTAGAGACCTTTGTCATGATTAAGTTAAGATCATGGTAGAGGTGTGTTAACCAATTGCTTGCATCTGATGCTTTTCTCAGGGTGTTGTTGTAAATCATCTCTGGTACAATATTGCATCCCATAGGCATTCTTCTGAGTTTTGGCACTAGTCTAATAAAAGCATCAGATCCTTGTAAGTTAGCATCTAATACTTCAGTATGTCTCAACTCCCACCTAGATTTCCATGTTTGCATATAATCCAACCAACTCATATTATCATTGATTTTATAGATCTGATTTTTTCCTTCGGTCCAAGCAGAGATTTCCATGTTTACTTGTGGGTTATGGGCCCACTGGATTCCGCTTTGACCTTCTACGCTCGTTTGTCTCGGGCTCGCTTGCACCAGGCTCACTTGTTCCAGGCTCACTTGCTTCAGGCTCACTTGTTAAAAATTAACATCATACTTCTGTGTCAAATATTCTCTTGTTAAAAAGTCAAAAATTCTTTTTGCTTTCCCAGAAATGTGCTCATGAACAATACAATTATAACATTAAAACAATGCTTTCCATCTTGCTAACTTTCCTTTTGCTGTTGCAAATTTTATTGTGTTGTTTAGCACAAATGGAAGACTGGAGCAATCTGTTCTTATGATAAAGTCATGGTTGAACAAATGAATCTGGAACTTCTCTATGCATCTCAATGCTACAAGGATTTCTTTGTCAACAGTGGCATAGTTCTGCTCAGTTTTCTGTCAGGACACTTATTCTCCAAGATAATTTTCCTCACAAGTTCAATTGAGGAGTTCCACCACTCTTAAAATTCTTTAACAACAATTATAATTTGATTACCAACCATTTTCTCTGACAGGACAAGTCTTAACTACTTAATTCAAATTATATACCACATATTTGATTACTTAAGTCTTATAACCAAAACATATTTGATTACCTAGGTGTAGACGTTTCCCGTAATATACTCAGAAGAGTTACTTTCAGAAATGACTGTGCCTCTTAGAGGCCAGTCAACTCTAGGAACCAAGTGACCATATTATAGGTTTAGTACAAACCAGAGAGAGAGAGATGACTGGGCTATGGTACGGTCAATCAAAGAAAGTCAATGATAGTCAAAAGGCTCACTACAGTCACAATAAATATGAGCTGACAGCCAGCAGATTGAGGCCAAAGATACTCATGGCCTCCAATAAGGTACAAGGAGAAACCAAAGGGTAAAAAAACCAACCAGTAAGGTACAAGTAAAAAAGAAAAGAGTGGGTATAAATTAGACTCATAACCCTTGGGACTAAGGGGGCATACTACCTCAAATGTGGACAAACTACCATAGTTATACCCACAAGACCAAAAACATAAAAGGCGGTACAAATCAAAAGATAACTCAAGATCAGTAAAAGACCCAAAAGGTGAGAGGCAAGGTACCACAAAAAAATTAAAGGACCAAAATTAAAGGACAAGCTACCACAAGACCAATAAACAACAAGGTGTAAGGACCAAAAGTAAATCAACCATTGTGGGGAAGGTACAAATAAGGTCATATATATATTGCAATAGCTCCTTGTAACTACCTGTTATTTGACATGCCAAAGAGATGGAAGGTCAAATAATGTCAAATATATGCAATAGCTCCTTGTAACTACCTCTTATATGCAATATCTCCTTGTTGTAAAATCAGTCACAGCAGATCTATTGAACAAGTAAATCAATCACAATGATGTAAAACAAATTGGAGTAAAAAGTGTGCAAGAGAGATGCATCAGTGCTCTATAATCCAAAATAGTAGAATTACAATACAATACTGTCACAATGAGTGAGCAATTCGAATTAGCCAAGGAGTTCATTTGAATATACTGCATGGCATAGCTTGGCTCCAACTAGGAGTCCTCATCATCAATCAGTGGTGGTCATCAATGCACAAGTAACTGTCAGCCAGGTGTCAAACTGAGTCTAACTGAGTGTAATAAGTGTAACTGATGGTAATGGCACTAATGTAGGGAAGGAGGCTCAGTGGAGGGCGCATGAGGAGTTAACTGGACTCAGAATAGGTATTCAAGTCTCACTGGAGGTCCATCGGAGTGATAACATCAGTTAGGAGTCAGTCTATCCTCAAATCAAGGAAAGACAACTAGTTAACTGAAGTGAACTGGAGTGGTAGGTGAGAAAAGGCACCCCTCTCAGGTGGTAGGTGCATGCTCGGTGCACTAAGCACTAGGAGGGCTAAAACTGAGTGGAAGAAAGCTCCCAGGTGTTGGTAGACTAGGGACTAGGTGCCGGAGGCATCAAACTAGTGATTGGGCAACATGCGGATGCATGCATGCATGCAAATTACATACTGAATGATGAGATATCCTAACACCCCCCCTCAAGCTGTACTATGATGTAAAACATAAAATGTAGGGCCCTGGTTACTGAGACCAAAGGTCACCCCAATACAATAATCCAAAAATGCTGAAAATAAACTAAGTGAGGAAAGAGGGAAAACCCAGTGGGAAGAAAGCCGCCCCTCAAGCTAAACATAAAATGGATCTAATCTGTCTCCACCATGATGGAACCCACCCCCAACAGTGAACGTAGGTAAGATAACTTCTTCTCGGTGAAGCTCTTGGTGAAGATGTTTGCAATTTGCTCATCAGTAGGGTAATATTGCAGAATGATGGTGCGATCATGCACCAACTCTCAGATGTAGTGCATATGAATATCAATGTGCTTGGTTTTCTGCCGCTGAACTGGATCTGTGGAGATATTAATAGAACTTTGATTTTCACAAAATATGACAGTCGAAGTAGTGCTACCAAAATCAAACTCGGAAAGAATACCCTGCAACCAAACTGCCTGAATGCAGGCATTAACTGCCCCTCGATACTCTACCTCTGCTAAAGAAAGTGCAATGACTTCCTAATTTTTACTTGACCAGCAAATAGGGCCATGGCCAATCATGAAAATATATCTGGAAGTGGACTTTCGATCAATGCTATCACCCTCCCAATCTGAATCAGTAAAACCAATGAAATCTAGCTCAGAATCTGTAGCATAATGTATGCCAAAATGTCTCGTACCTTGCGCATACTGCAAGATCCACTTGGCTGCCCTCCAATGAAGCTCATGGGGCTTGTGCATATACCTTGATACAACACTCATGGCATAATAAATATCAGGCCTTGAGTGTGTCAAGTAGAGTAGTGAACCAATCAACTGTCGATACATAGTCCAATCTGCAAGCGGTGTAGAATTTCCTTCCTCAAGACTGATTCCTGAGAGGAATGGAAACATAGCAGCCTTACATTTTGCCATATTAAACTTTAATAGCAGGTATGAAGCATACTTTTTCTGAGATAATGTGATCCCATCAAAATTTTGAGCTATCTCCAAGCCCAAAAATTGCTTCAGCAAGCCCAAATCGCTCATATCAAAAGCTAGATTTAAGGCAGTTGTTAGCTTGTTGATTGTAAGGAGAGTGCTATCAGTAATGAGAAGATCATCAACATAAAGAACAAAAATCAGAAAATTACCTTTAACTCGCTGTAGATACACATTCGGATCAGATTTGCATCTTTTGAAATTCTGAGAAAGAAGGAAGGAGTCCATGTTTGCATACCAAGCTCTTGGGTCCTGTTTCAATCCATACAAAGATTTCTTCAGTCTGCAAACTAATGATGGATCTGATATGTATCCTTCTAGCTGCTTCATATATACTTCTTCATAGATATCTCCATGTAGAAAATCACTCTTCACATCCATATGGTGCACTTCCCAGTGCTTGGATGTGGAAATAGCCAAAACTAGGCGGATGGAATCCATCTTTGCAACCAATGCAAAGGTCTCAATGTAGTCCACTCCTTGGACTTGGGAGAAATATTTTTCCACCAGGATAGCTTTGTATTTTCTGATAGATCCATCAGCAACAAATTTTTTGTGGTAGAACCACTTGCATTGGACTAATTTTCTTCCAGGTGGAAGAGAAACTAGCTCCCATGTATTGTTCTTTTGAAGAGAACTGTACTCTTCATCCATGGCGGTTTTCCATCTTGGGTCTCGGTGGGAATGATAGTATGATTTGGGATCTGAACCAATCATCAAATAAAATTTCTCAGATAATAATGGATCAGAAAAAGAAAGAGCCATACCTGCTCTTTGAAAGTCTGCTCTTGTTCTCCTTGGATCAGCAGGATTTCCAATATTTGGAGCAACAGATTGTAGAGTGTTTTGGGCCCACTTTGGTAACTCAGGAGGATCATTATGGTCGGATTATGAACCTGATATGTCATGGTCATCAAAGTCTAATAAAATATCAGATATATCAGATCCAATGCTTTCTTCATATTCTCTTGAATCTTCTTCTTGTGGAGACTGCGGATCGGCAGTGTTTTCCTCTACTAGTTTCAGATCTTGAAGCGGTTCTTCAAACTTCACACTTCGCTCTATGAATATCTTTTTGGATTTGATATTCATGAGTTTATATGCTTTTTATTCTTCTCCATATCGTATTAGGATGCATTCAGTACTTTGTGGATCCAAAGCTTTTCTCTTTTCAAAATGAATTCTAGCCCATGTAGTGGAGCCAAAAACCCTCAAATTGGACACATCCGGTTTGTGACCAATGAATGCTTCGAAAGGAGTTTTACCTTTCACGGATGAATGTGGAACTTTGTTCTGAATGTATGCAGAAAAATTCATGGCTTAATCCCAAATATTTGCAGCCAAACCTTTTGACTCAAGCATACAGGTAGCCATCTCTTTTAGTGACCGATTCTTCCTTTCCACTACACCGTTCTGCTGGGGTGTGTAGGGAACTATATATTGGATATGAATTCCACTTTCGGCACAAAGTTGCAGCAAATCAGTATTAATATATTCTCCTCCATTATCATATCTAAGAGCTTTGATCTTTCTCTCCATGGCAGTCTCAACAGAATCCTTAAAATTCTTGAATTTTCCAAGCACTTCTGACTTGTTTTTGAGAAAGAAGACCCAAGTAAAACGGGAGAAGTCATCGATGAATGTCAAAACATACCTTGTACCATTCATGGACATATTTGGTAGCGGACCACTGATATCAAAATGTATGAGACCCAAAATAGTAGAATCTCTGCTAGCTTTGCCACGGTCAAACTTGTGCTCAGGGTGCTTCCCAATGATGCAATCTGGGAAAATTCCCTTCGAGGAACGGAGGTGCAGAAGACCATCAACCTTGGATTTGTTTTGTAACAGCAGCAAATACTTGTAATTAAGGTGTCCAAACCTTTCATTCCAAATCCTACTAACCTCATTGCCACGAGTGAGAAGAGCAGTGGGATTTTCAAGCGGCACAAAGTGTGAAAACTCATAGTATTTTGCAGTATGATTTTCCTTTCCGACTGCAATAAGTCTTCCACTTTCAATATCATAAATTTCAAATTTTTTGGGGATAAATGTAAATTTCTTTGGTGCACCAGTGTGTGTCATTTGATACACAAAAAGAAGATTCAAACCCAAGGAAGGAACATAGAGAACATTCTGAAAACTTCCATGCTCTAAATGGATGGTACCTTTACCCTTTGATGAAATTTTTGAGTCATCTCCCAAATGGATGGGGATGGAGCTGTTTGGATCAAATGAAGAAAATGAGTCAATACTTGCAGCCATATGATTTGAGGCACCGGAATCTATCAGTAGAGTGGTGGGTTTCGAAACAGTTTCCATGAGTTCCTGACCTCTTTCATGATCATCGTTTCTATCCTTCTTCCGTGCACCGTCAAGAAGAGTTATGTTATTCTTTTCCAAAAGGAGGGCCATTTGATCTATTGTTTTCTTCATGTATGAACTTTTAGGATGAAAGCCACGGTTTCAATAAGAACATTTATATTTTTCCTTACCCTCTTTACCCTTTTGCTTGTTCCTTGAACCGGATTGTGCATCCAATGGTTTGCTTTTCTCTCTTTGCTTGGAAGGTTCGAATTTGTGCTTCTCTTTCTTTTGCTTCCCTTTGCCATTCGAATTTTTGGATCCTCCAACAAAGAGGGATGAACCTTTGGAGTTTATGGACCCCATTTGAATTAGCTTATCATGCTCTTTGGTAACGGACTCAATGAAGGCATTCAAGGTAAGCATCTTCCAATTTGGGGTAGTTAGTCGACTGGAATTGAAAGTAGAGACAAATACTGAGAAATCTTTACCAAGCTTTGAAAGAATGGAGAGGATCAATTGTTTATCCTCATTGAAAACTCCACTGTTCTTCAATTGCAAAGCCAAGTGCTTTAATTTTTTGAAAAACTCATTGATGGTCTCTAAATTCTCAAGACTAAGAGCAATCAATTCATTTTCCAATTGAAAAGCTCTAAGCTCATCCTACTTGCCAAAAAGTTTGTCAAGTTGCTCCCACACTGCTTTTGGAGAGTTCAATCCGCTGAGATGGAATTGAAGATCCTTGGAAATGGAGAGGCAAAGAAGACCATAAGCTTCATCAAGCTTATTGAAGTGTTTTGTTTTCTCAAACAATGTGTTTGGTTGCAATTCGAGGCCCATGGTGACTCTATAGAACCCTGTTGAGCACAACATTATCTCCATGTCACCTTTCCAATCAAAATAATTGAAAGGAGTTAGCATAGGATTTGAAGAAGAGTAATCCATCACTGATAGTGAGTGCAATTGATGGAGAAGAACTTGCAAATGACAAGATAGTGAATGCAATTGATGAAGATTAACCTGCAAATCACAATCAAAACAAGAACCGTAAGGTCGAACAATCCACCCTTTTAGAGTTGCATCACAATTGGGATTGGAGATCAAGCAAGCTTGAAGATCCAATGTATCAAATCCAGGAATTCTGTGGAAAACTCAAGCTTCTGGAGTGGTATTGGAGAGATATTTAAGCTTTTGCATGCACAGGAGCAAATGCACATGAGATTTTGCATGCCAAAACTTCAGTATTTTTGAGCAAATTCACTCAAATATTCATGTAGAACACTTGTAAAAGACAAATCTTGTCCCTGCCATGGCTCTGATACCATGTAAAGTTATTCATAGCAGATCTATTGAACAAGTAAATCAATCACAATGATGTAAAAAAAATTGGAGTAAAAAGTGTGCAAGAGAGATGCATCAATGCTCTATAATCCAGAATAGTAGAATAACAATACAATACTGTCACAATGAGTGAGCAATTCGAATTATCCAAGGAGGGAATTCAAATATACTGCATGGCATAGCTTGGCTCCAACTAGGAGTCCTCATCATCAATCAGTGGTGGTCATCAATGCACAAGTAACTGTCAGCCATGTGTCAAACTGAGTCTAACTGAGTGTAATAAGTGTAGTTGATGGTAATGGCACTAATGTAGGGAAGGAGGCTCAGTGGAGGGCGCATGAGGAGTTAACTGGACTCAGAATAGCTAGTCAAGTCCCATTGGAGGTCCATCGGAGTGATAACAATAGTTAGGAGTCAATCTAGCCTCAAATCAAGGAAAGACAACTAGCTAACTGAAGTGAACTGGAGTGGTAGGTGAGAAAAGGCACCCCTCTCAGGTGGTAGGTGCATTTTGGGTGCACTAAGCACTATGAGGGATAAAACTGAGTGGAAGGAAGCTCCTGGGTGTTGGCAGACTAGGGTTTAGGTGCCGGAGGCATCAAACTAGTGACTGGGTAGCATGCGGATGCATGCATGCATGCAAAGTACATACTGAATGATGATATATCCTAACAATTGCAACTACCTCTTGTAACTCAAATAGGACAACCAAAAGGTATGATAGCAAGCAATCTTCCTAACTAAGGTCTAGAGGGTGGTACGAAGTGGGTATAAAGACTCATAACAACTTGGACAAAAGGGGTGTACCTCAAATGTGGACAAACTACCGTAGCACCCACAAGACCAAAAACATAAAAGGTGGTACAAATCAAAAGATATCCCAAGATGAGTAAAAGACCCAAAAGGTAAAAGGCACAGTACCACAAAATATTATCGACAAAATGAAAGGACCATAAGACAATCAACCAAGGTGGGGTACAACCAATCATCTCTCTCTCAATTGTACCATTGTTCCATATAACCTGAAAAACCATCATCACAGTAAATGGAAAAGTCCACATGGATGATGTGATCACATGGTCCTCTAGACTAGTCCTAAGGTCAAGTGTTAGTGGCTCCATCAAGGGGTGTTCAGTTCCTTCAGAAGACCATCTAACTCAACCATCTCGAAGACCTAGGAGAAGAGGACATCACACATCATCAGATAATTGGTAACTGACCGTGTAAGAACTCAAAAACCCTAAAGCAACCGAGCGTGCAGAAGGGGAGCTAGGAAAAGACAAGGCTCGCAGGCCAAAAAGCAAGCTCAAAAAACTATATTGGGACCAATGTCACAGTAAGCGATATGAAACAAAAGTGGCCAGAATGCCAACAAGCAGCATTAAAAAGAAAAATACCCTCTAAAAAGGTGAAATAGAAAGCAAACTTCCTAATTAAGAGTTGGAGACCTCGAAAAATTGTATCCTTCACAAGGTGATGAAATCCAAGTCAAACAATACGAAGTGAGAGACTGAATTTGAAGGATATCCCTCTATCGAAATGGATCCTGGGTAAAAGAGCCCTAGAAGAAAAGTTACTAGGCTACCTCGTTCATGACACGTCAAAGAAGGTTTTCGGCACTTATGTCTTATTCTTAACACCTACAAAGTGCTCATTACCTCATCGCCCTCACCACATGACTCATTTGTCTATTTTTTCCACCATCTTTGCCTCCAAAACCTCAAAAAACCATTAAAAAGCCACCAAAAGGCCAAAAAACCCCTTTTCCCCCACAAAATAATTTAAATTTCCTTAAAAGATAGCAAAAACCCTCTAAAAGGGCCCTAAATTCCAAAAAATCAAAATAAAAGGAAATAAAAAATATAAAAAAGAGGAAAAAGAGGGAAAAAGGAAGCAAAAACCCTAAACCATATGGTGCCAAAAACCATAGGTCAATACTCCACCACTAAAAACCTATAAATAGGTGATGGAGGCTCTAATTTCATATCCACAATCTATCCTAGCCTCACTCTGCCAAAATCACTCTTGAAACCCTACCTCACCATTTGAGCTAGCTTCCCATTTGAGTGCCCCTTTTGGCCCATTATCCAAACACCTTGGAAAAGGAGAAGGAACCCATTGGAGCACGGAAGCAGCCCTCCTAGACTATTGCAAGAGCTCCACCAACCTCAACATTTGAGGTAAATGTAACTTTGTTTTCATTTTTAATACAAAAGAAAAATTCCCATTATATTATTGTCTTTTTATTTTCTATTGATGCACATGTTAGCTTAGATTTTACCTTGTTTTACTGTCAAGTTTTACTGTTTTACTGAACTACTACTAAGGAGGCCCTTCTCCTTAGTAGGTGCTCATTTGCACAAGCTAGGGTGAAAACCCTAGCTACACTTATCGCTCCTATATCACCAATACGGTAGAGTACAAGGAAGACAATGGATCAATATGCCTTAGGCGCTAAGTGGAGTGCGGCATTCCACAAAGTCCATCCGGAATCAATCCTCGCGGCTTAATTCCTGAAAAAACAGGAGGCCCCACCACAAACTGGTTGATCATCGTGTCAATAAATACTAGAGGACAACATTATGTCTTAGATGAAAATGACAAGGGTGGATTATTTGGATGCCTATCCCTGGTGTCCTACCTAACTACCAAATTTTTTTTATCCTCAAGCGAGGTTAAAGTGTGTTGAGTTAACGAGTTAAATTTTAATGGTTGTATTACTCAGTCAGGTGATGGAAGTGCAACTCGTGGTATGATGACTGACTCAAACCATGCAAATGCATATGAATCAAATAAGCATTTCCTTTCAATGAATGCTAGATAAGGTAAGGAGAGATTTCTTTAAAACTATAACTACTCTTTCAAATTAAATGAATGCAACAAGTGTTCAAGTTCATTCATGGGACCTCAAGGAGAGCTTCAGATATACTCAAGTCATGCAAATGAATTCATCACATAAAACAAAGTGATAATAAATATAAGGAATTGCATATATCCATGTTCATAATTCTTTAGGCACACTTATAACATTCTTCAATCATTCATCACAAAAACATAGTGATAGCAGAAACAATAAACTGCATATAAATGTTCATGAGCTTAATAAAAAAATAATAACCATAATAGGGGAAGCTATACCACAACTTGTTTTTTTATGACTATAAATACAAGAGTATCCTAATCATGAGCAATACATCCTTTACTTTTACATCATGAGCAATACTAATCATTTCCCCTTTAGCTTGCATTGAGTACCTTGACATCAATGCCCCCAAGCTCTTGCCTATGGGAATTGAAACTTCCCTCCTACAACCATACAGATGATAATGCTTAATTGTTCTTATTTCTTTCTTAGTACCCAAGTTTGTCATTCCTAGTGTTTGGTCAAAGATCTAATTCCTTGAGATGTTAAAACTTTCATCTATGGCACATCTATCCCACACATTAGTTGAATTGGAATTTCAAATATCAAATAATTAAATTGGAAAAAAATTACCTTATACTGGAATTCCCATCAATCAACTTATGGTCATGTTCATTTTCCTCAGTTCCTCTAAATTTGATTACAGACATAGTACTATCAAATAAGCTCAAAGTTTGATTCCAGACAGACTACTATCAACTAAGCTCAGTTCCTCTTGTGTGATATCCCACGCTTAGAAGAAACTCTAGACTCTGTGTACCCACGCTCGCCGTCCGAGGCTTGTTTCCATGTTGAAACTCAAGACCGTTGGCAACACTCCTCGGACGGAAGGCGTGGGTACACAGAGTTAAATCACTTCTGGTTTTGGGATAAAAACAATATAGTTCCAAGTTGAACAAAGAAAATATAATTATAAATACAAATATATTTATTTTTATCATGATATACTACTTCATAATGGGATGGGGCCAATTAATCTTATTGTCAAAACTCATATGGTGGCACCACGAAAGAAAAACATTATGGGGTCTCCAACCTACAAGGTTATCTGACTTTACATTAAGGATGGATTTGTAGTACTTTTGATCCCAACCACTGATATTCTCAATTAGGATCTAGTACCTTAGGAGTGAATCCATACCTTACTCATGGACTTTCAACCCACCAAGTTCTCAAAGCAACCAAAAGATGCCCACATTAGCCTCCTCCAAAGGCTTCCGTCAAGATTACTTGTTCAATAAGCAAGGTCCTCAAAGGGGGTTTGCACCCATCAAGATTGTCCACATAATAACCCATAAAAGTCTTCACATGTGGAAACAAATGTTGAAATCTCTCCCAAACTAGAGGGATGTTAAGTATGAAAGAGTACCCCACGCCTAAACGCTTTCTCAAATGATATAAATTTTCCCTAAGGATAGGAACATTTTTGACCTTATGAATGCTTGATTCTTCCCTTAGTGGAGTGAAACATTGACCTAATAAATGAAGCTAAGCAACGTGTTTGTCAGAGGGTGGTACAATAGGCAGATTAGAGACCTTTTTAGGGTAGAGACTCTTCCCTAGAGACTGAAACAAGTATGAGGTGAGATGTTCTAAGGCATGAAACTTATTGGGATCCAAAGGAAGCAGAATAACCTTCCCATACACCTATGGCTCTAGGTAATGGATCTGAAGAATATGCAATAATCTGCATTATGTCATCTTAGGTATCAATATGAGTTTTCAACCTCTTTTCTTTTTCTATGGATACGCATTACCCAGGATAAAAATACCATTCAATATATAAAATTTAGGGCATACCTGCCTGGCACACCATGAGTGGAAATTCATTCCGGGGTAAGATTTCTTTAATTTGTACTATTTTATTTTATAATCACTTCTTATTTAGTTTTTATTTAGCTCTGTATTTTATTTCTACTAATAACCATATTCTCTTCTTAATTCTCAGGTTGTAGCTTGTGTGGGAGTAATGGTTTATACATGAAGATTTCATGCATATGTAAACTCCTTCATTAGTTCAAGAATGTTTTATTACATTTTGCACTCATTAGCATTCTGTTATGTGAGAACATTGTTAGAGTTGGGTTATATTATAGTGTGAACTGGGTTAATGTTTATATATATATATAAAGTTTTAAGCTCATCTCAAGTTTTTTTATGCAAACCCTTACAGAGTATTGTTGGTAGAATATCATTTGGAAATTACTGGGTTAGGTTCAGTTGCTTTCTAATCTAGGGTTTTTATCATAAAAAACCTGAAAGAAGAAATCCATAGCAGATAACAGCTTTCCAAATGGCATGACACAATTGGATTATGTACTATCATTTAATCAACATGTATGCCAAATTACATGCAATGAACAACCTATCAAAGTAATGAAGAGGATCAACTCTGTTGGGAAGGATATACTATGTTCGAAGAGAAAACCTCAAGCCATAAATTATTTAGGATAATCTACACTAAGATACCTAAGATATTTCTCTTTCACCTAACCTCTTATTTCTCATTGAATCTATAACATATCCCAATCAAGTCCGGACCTTACTGGAAGGAGTCTTTGGGAAGAAAGATGTGACGCAAGGACATAAATTGCAGAATGATCTCATAAGTTTAAGCCCAAGAATATTTGAGACAATCCAAAATTTATTCACCAAATTCAAATCACTTCTACTATAGATCAAGTTATGTGGTGTATACAAATATGCAAAAGAAGATTTCATAGTTTCAAAGTGATTCTTACTCTTGCATAATTTTTCATAAAAATTTTAACCTTTTTTTTACAAAAATGGCTCATTTTTTTATATTATAAAAAGAATGCAAGGTTTCCCTATGCAATGAAAGTATAGAGGTTGCTCGAAGGCCAAAGTTCCAAACTAACGCAGTCTAGCCTTTACCTTCTTTCTACTTAGGCGTTACAAAAATTTATTCTTCGATGCTAAACCATAGACATGATGATAACAAATAAGATTTTAGACCTCTCCTGTCCTAACTACAAGTTCAAAAACCATTGACCTTTGACAAAGAACTAACTACATATTTTTCATACTTTCTGCCTTCCATATCTTGAAATTCATACAAAAATATAAAACCCTTGACAAAACTATGTGATTCTAGACTTCTATAGGACTTAAAAACATAAAAGTGCCAAATCATCCTTGTTGCGTTCTTAGAATCATTTCATTTTCTCCATATCCAAAAGAAGGGATTTTTTGGAAGAGCATCCAGGGGTCCTAAAATTCAATGGTGCATGGTAGGAAATTGCAGAAGGCAATGCACTAGGCTAATGACGTAGGAAAATATTGTTGATGGATAGAATCTACCTAGGTCCATGCATCTCGAGCAAAGGGATGGAGCTAGAAAATGTGCTCCAAAGTTATGCATGGCCACATTGCGGACAACGCAGGTTTTGTACTCCCAAGTATGTGAGCATTTTATCCAAAAGGAGAACTCCCACCACTAAAATATAGATAGTGAGTTAAGATATAGAAAGTGTGGCATGTGTATTCTTCCAACTTTATCATGCATTCTTTCCTCTTTCCATATATAGTTTGAGATTCTACATATACATATTTGAGAGGAGTTGGGAGTGTTATACTGTATTTTGTGAGCAGATTGTAGCAATGGAAATCAAATCATTTGTTCACCCACTAGTTTTGACAAACTGCCTACATAATTGCATGCTATTGGACCTATGGCATCCTGTCATGTGTCGTCACTATGATGTAATCCATGTCTCTTGATTAGTACATTGATTTGGATCAATTATTGCAGTCATTTGGTTATCTTGCATGCACTTACTTTGATTTGGTGATAGATACCAAAGAAATTTAACAAGGTAAACAAATTCTGCTAGTAGGGGTCCTTGGAGCAAGGTAAACAAATTCTGCTAGTAGGGGTCCTTGGAGAAAGGTAAACAAATTCTGCTAGTAGGGGTACTTGGAGCAAGGTAAACAAATTCTGCTAGTAGGAGAGATGGTGATAGTCTAGAAACCCTTCCATTCCTCTAATTAAATCTTGTGTGGTTTTCTCAGGAATTTGCATTGAGTAATTTAGTAATGAACCAAGGAGGTCTCTCAAACTCTTCAATTTCTATGGTCCTTAAGAGAGTAGAGATCATAATTTTTATGCAATGCTCAGAATTTTTAGGCAATTCCCTAGACCTTGCATAATGGGATGATATAATTCCAATCGAGCTATCATATTGGATCTTTCTCATTCCTCACTTTCTACATTGCTCAAACTTTTCTAATTGTCTGAAAATTGAAGCTTTCAATTTTATCCAAACCATGTAAGGAGAACTTGACCTAATTGCAATTTTTATAATGTACATGGAAGGATATGTCTTCTTCTAGATCTCCATAAAAGGACTTTGAAAAGAGAGATTTGGACATTGGTTAAATTTCCCAATGGTGTCAATAAATATGAATCCCAACCTAGTCATATTCAACTTAGTATCCACGCTTATTGTCCTTATTTTATCATGAATTTTAGAAAGAAATTTAATCTACGTAGTAGCCCTAGATCTTGATGTTGGGAATGTCTTAAGCCCCTATGCAACCCTAATCTCTGATATAGTTATAGATGAAAACAACAAAACAAGGTTTTGGTGAGTTCTAGGCACCTTGCAGCTGCATAGGAAACCATAAAACAACGTTTTGGGTAATTTTGTGGACAAGAGGACCATAAAACCTCCACTATTGGTCATGTTTTTGCCTAAATTAATAGATTCTTCACCATTCTGGGCATACTCCAGCAATGAGGGGTCATCTTTTCAAATGTTGGGCATATTTAAGCTATTGAACAAGTAGTGGCAGTCATAATTATGAATTTTATGCCACAAACCTGAGTTATCCCTTGCAACAAGTGATTGGAAGAGGATCAATCCCATTTTGAAGGTTTAATGCTTATTTATAAGGTAGAACTCAGAATTGAAGCTTACGGCTGGAATTATGGCGGTTTAGGGCCTCATGAGATGTAGATGCAATTATTTATTGATGTAGAAGCATGAGATTTGGCTCCTTATGGCGTTTTAGGGCCTCCTTAAAAACAAGGGATGGGGCAAGTTTTAGCTAGTTGGGAGCCCAAGAGTAATTTCGAGAGGTTCAAGTGTGTAAACTTGCCATGGGCATATTTTCTTACACTTTCACAAAATTGACATCCAACCAAACTCTATAGCACATAAAATGGTAAATAAAATTGGATTCTTACCGATTTGGGAGGCATTGCAGCTTCTATGGCTTCTCGACCTTCTCAACGACCTACTTGACCTTGTTTGTGACCTCCTTATCCTCCTCGACCTCTTCAACCACCTTGACCTCCTCGACTTCCTCTTCGACCTCCTCAACCATTTTCACCTCCTCAACCTCCTCGACCTCCTGTGTGGCCTCCTTCACCTCCTCTACAACCTCCTCTGTGGCCTTTTCAACCTCCACTGCAAGCTGCGAGCTATGGCCGAAGGTGAAAATGTGATTTGCCGATCTAATGGTTCGCGCACGAGAGGGCGGAGCAGAGTTCAGGCATGAGAAGGTAAATTAGTTTTTGTTTTGTTTTTTTTTTTAAGTTTTTTAATGTTATAATGTAGTTTTTTAATATTATATATATATATAATATTAATATATATATATATATATATATTATATATATATTAATATTATATATATAACAAAATATAAAAAAAATACAAAACATTAAAAAAAATCTATAAAATCTATTTAAAATATAAAACAAAATATATATATTAATAATATATATATAACAAAATATAAAAAAACTACAAATCTTTAAAAGAATACAATACTAAAACTAAAACTATATATATATATATATATATATATATATATATATATATATATATATATATATATAGGAGCCATCTAAAAGTGCAAGGATTTTTCCGGTCCGAGCAAAACTTGATCGGAATCTGCCGATATGAAATCTAAAAATCCGGCGATTTGTGTTGATTAAATCGCTTTTTTCTGAACATCTAGATGAATTCAGCACCTTGGAAAACCCCGAGGCATCCAAATTATGCAAGCTTAATACTGTTATTTGAGATTCTAAAAATTCTATCCCGGATTTTGGCAAATTCGTGTCCGAAAATACGATTTTCTCCGGGTGAAATCGTAGTAGTTTTAGACAACTCGCATATATATATACACCTTTTCATGAATGAATGAGATCTTATCTATGGATCTAAAATCGATGGTCTAGATCTCATCTATGGGGGTCTCTGTCATAGCTATGTAAAACATTGTGGTATTACAAATTTTATAAATGGAGCTTAGAGACAAGGGTCTCGTTTCCCATGGAGATATCAATTGGTACCATAGTCCAATACCTACATACGATATGTACACAAAAGGAAATATGATAAACATTTTGAAAATAATGCCAATCAATATCTCTAATTAACTTGGTGTTAATTGTTAAAATGCCCAGAGATTAAATGTGTTGTAGTTTTGAAACATCCAAGATTTCAAGTGGACACTCCACCCATCATCAAGAGAACCAAAATGAAGTTGTAAGATAAAAAGAGTGGGCCATCGAGAATAAATAGATGGATAAATTATCTGTTGAGAGTAAATGGGAGAAAATTAGCCATTGTAAAAAATGAAGAGTTGAAAATTAAAATGTTAAACAAGATTGACTTAATAATTTTAGTTTATATACAAATGAAGATTTAATAGTTAAATTAAATTAAATAGATTAAAGAATTAATAATTAATGTATGAAGGAAAGGGGGTAAAATTGAAATGAAAGGAAGGTTAAAGCGAGGAGGAGAAGAATGCATTTTTCAGGGGAGGAAGGGAAAGGTGGGGTTAACTTAGGTTAGACAAAGAAGACAAATGGGAATTTAGGATAAAAGAGACTCTAATTTAACCAATGGATGATAGGTTTATGGGATTGGCTGAGTTTGTAGCCATCCTCTTGTTTAAAATTGTTAGGGTGTTTCTCAAAGTTTCAACGGATTCTCTTATAATTTGATATGAATAATGGGTCTCATTTGTTTAAATTTTGGTTTGATCAAATTAGATAAAATGTTTAGAATTATGGTAGTGTTTCGCAATCGTTGAAATCGTAATAAGATTGTGGAATGTCTCAGCTATGTGTTCCTTGATCTGGGGTTGGAATAATATACCAGTTTGACCTGTGTAAGATTGGGACATGAACATGGAATTTGGTAAAATCCTGGGCCAAGCATGGGGTTAGATTTATCCTTAACACTTATGAAGAATTGTCTTAGGGGATGATGATGATGATGATGTTTGAGTCTTGAAACTCTCCCACCCTATTAATGCATGCGTCTAGTCTAACCATGTTGAATTTCAGTCCAAGCCAGCACCTATGTAAAAAATTTCAATGTTTGCCTCATGTATCACATTATTTAATCTATAGGTATGTTTTTTTATTCTACAATGGTTAGTGTCAATCATGGTAGAAATGAAGAGATGATGATGATGATGATGATGATGATGGTGATAGTGGTGATGATGATGAAGATGACGATGATGATGATGACGATCGATGATGACAACGATGATGATGATGACAATGCTGATGATGATGATGAAGATGAGGAGGATGAGGAGGAGGAGGAGGAGGAGGAGGAGGATGACGATGATGATGACGATGATGATGAAAATAATGATGATGATGGTGGTGACAATGACAATGATGATGATGTTGATGATGATGATGATGATGATGATGATGATGAAGATGTCAATGAAGATGAAAAAGATGATGATGATGAAGATGTTGATGAGGAAGAGGGTGATGACAATGATGATGATGATGATGTTTGAGGCTTGAAACTCTCCCACCTTGTTAATGCATGCGTCTAGTCTAACCATGCCAAATTTTAGTCCAAGCCAGTACCTATGTAAAAAAATTCAACGTTGGCCCCATGTATCACATTATTTAATCTATAGGTATGTTTTTTTATTCTACAATCGTTAGTGTCAGTCATGGTAGAAATGAAGAGATGATGATGATGATGATGATGATGATGATGGTGATGGTGGTGGTGGTGATGATGATGATGATGAAGATGATGATGATGATGATGATGATGATGATGACGACGATGATGACGATGACGATTGATGATGATGATGATGATGACGATGATGACGATGATGATAAAGATGATGATGATGAGGAGGAGGAGGAGAAGGATGACGATGATGATGACAATGATGATGATGATGGTGGTGACGAAGACGATGATGATGATGATGCTGATGCTGATGCTGATGATGATGATGATGATGACGATGATGAAGATCATGATCAAGATGATGAAGATGTCAATGAAGATGAAAAAGATGATGATGATGAAGATGTTGATGAGGAAGAGGGTGATGACGATGATGATGATGATGATGTTTGAGTCTTGAAACTCTCCCACCCTGTTAATGCATGTGTCTAGTCTAACCACGCCAAATTTCAGTCCAAGCTAGCACCTATGTAAAAAAATTCAACGTTGGCCCCATGTATCACATTATTTAATCTATAGGTGTGTTTTTTTATTCTACAATGGTTAGTGTCAGTCATGGTAGAAATCAAGAGATGATGATGATGATGATGATGGTGGTGGTGGTGGTGGTGGTGATGGTGATGATGATGATGATGATGATGATGATGATGAAGATGATGATGATGAATATGAAGATGATGATGATGATTAATCTGATGACCTCGCTGCATCGAATATCATACAACAATGATGATCATGATGAAGATGATCGTCATGATCAAGCATGCCATTTGGGTTAGCATGATAATTATGCATTTCCTTACTAAGCTTCTCTTTGTTTTGAGAATAATTTAATATTCTCTACTAAAGAGGGCCAACCACATGAAGGTGGAAGCTCTTATGGCCCCTCCCCCCCCTCACATCACTCTCAATTCCCCATAACCCGACAAAAATATCTATGTACAAAAAAATTAAATGTGCTTTTTGTCATACTATATAACAAGCAATGTTTCTAATTATAACATACAGGAAAATGGAAACTCACTAAGAAATAGTTAATTTATTATTGCCGCATACCTCGTACACTTCAATGGACTTCATCATCTTCTCCATCCAAGTCATCATCTGTATCATTTGATGATCCAGATTAAACATTGAAAGGATTGGCCATATCATCATCGTCATCGATGTCAGTTACGACCATCATGTCATCATCAATATCATCTTCATGGACATTGTTTGATACATCATCTGATTCAAGAAATTCTTCGGCATCTTCTACTAGAACATGATCATCTAACTCATGTTGATCATGATCATCTTCAACGACATCTTCTTCTTCGAAAAGTTTTTCATTACCTTCATCTACGATATACTTTACCGTCCTTCCCCTTGGATCGTGTCTCACAGCAAATGACCAACCCGCTCTACCTGGAACCTCAGAGTAAAATACCTGTTCACATTGGGTTGGAAGAACATAGGGCTCTGTTCCTAGCTCAAACAACCTTGTATTTACCATGGTAAATCCATTATCATGTTCAATAATTTTTTTATCGGGATCACGTTGATTCAATCGACACTGGTACCATTTGACAACGAACAGAAATACCTTGAAGGAGTTGAAGTCACACTGAAGAATGTCTTTCAGATACCCATAGTATTGATTTTCAGAGAATTCTGGATGTCTTTCACTTCTAGAAGAAACATTGGTCACCTCAAATACTGCAGATATCCCACAATCAGATGTTTTCTTCGTTTCATCCAACTTTTTGATGTGATATCTACAGCCATTGCACCACATAACCTTATGGTGTTTTACCTACAACAAGCCATACAGGAAAATATTACATAATGATCCAATATTTATGATTAACTAGTGCATGTTTATAATGCCATACAAGGAAAAAAATCAGCATGACGTACAAGCCCCGGACATCCTTTGGGTAGTGAGCCCCTACTTGCTAGGATATTTCCCCACTCACTAGAGCAATGACAATATTTTTTACAAAAAAATAAACAGTGTGGTTGATTTATATGCTTACCTGCTTATCTTTTTAAACCTCTTGCTAAATCGATTTCCCTTTGTGTTAGATTGGTGTCTCCATTGTGATGTGCAGCTTTAACCAATGAAGCCACACCTTGCCATGATATTCCATGACCAAATTGTTCACATCGTTCGATCCATACCTTCATCCAGTCAAGATTGTTTGCGATGTATAAATGAATTGCATCCCACTCTCGACCAATTGTTTGATGAAAGTAACATTAAAATTCAATACAAATGTATAGCCACTTAACAAAGTATCTTACACTCTAAATTGATGCAAAATACTGAATATAAATATAGAATATGTATGATATATATACATAAAAATCACCAGTCAAATGTGTTATATTACCTTTCACCTTCCTCGATCTACCTTTCCCCTTCGGGTACTCCCCTTCGAAATCTTTATTGGAGTCCGGATGAAAAATGTGACGTAAATTGAGCTTTGACGCTAACATAGGAAGATATTAACTAATATACAACATGTTTTGGTATACCATATATCCCTCCATCATAGAACCCTCAGCATATGCTCATTGTATGACCAAACCCTTCATAAATTTCAAGTGCCTCTCAACCATTCACATGGACCTTGAGTTCGCAGGTCCACAAAATTCAATCTCCTCAACTTGGTGTATGAGGTAGTGTTCCTATGCATTGAAAAATGTCGAAGGTAGATGATTCTGCATTTCACACATGAGACGAGGAATTTATTTCTCCAATACTTTATGTCTTATTTCTGGAATTCTTTAGATGACAACCATCTACAAGTGACATGACAACCCAATCAAGAGATTAAAGGAAAAAAATTATATTACGTAACATGAATTAGAGAACGAAAATCAAATATAAGTTCTATGTTGAATTAAACAAACACTAAGCGCATGGAAAAAATCACCACTTACCTCATGTATTTCCAGAGACTATATATTATTTGCTTGGCATTGTTGTCGAACTTGTCCAGGATAGAGAGAGGTAGAACATACTGTAACAATAATATACAAATCGTTTCATTTTATCAACACGGAGTAGACAAACAAAAATGCCAACCATATTCACTGGAATAGGAAAAGAAATAATAATTAAATGCATACCATAATAATTACCTTCATGAAGACATGCCAATCGTGCGTTTTCACCCCGTGAAATCACCTTTCTTTGTTATGATATTCTTCATGTCCGCACAAAATCTGGTGGGAAATTTAATTTTTCGAATGACTTCTTTTACAACATTACTTTTCTGGTCCATTAACATCCATGGAAGTGAGTTTATATTAATTTTCTCTCCGTTGCTATGAAATTGAATGATGTCTTTCATTGCATGGTTGCTATCTTGAATGTCTTTGCAAATTTTGACAATTTTTTCTTTGTCACTCCTTCCATCCAATATTCTCCATAATGTTTCAATCACATTCTTTCCGATATGCATTGTATCAAATAGATGAGCAATTTGTAGGTCCTCATAGTAGGGCAACCTACTAAATTGTCTAGGATAACTTTTCATTCCTCGTGAAATCCCATTAATCCCTTCATGATCACATGAACGACAATCATGAAATTACATAAATTGACAATGTCAATTACATAAAATAACACACACTAAAAAAATACAATATAACATTTCATATACGATGATTCATACATACCTTGACGATTTCTATTATATTGCAACTTCCATAGGTGAGGAGTCATTCTCTGCAGTTTAAATGCAGTCTCGTGCTTTCCATTGAACAAATGTTTTTCAGTCGTTCGATACCTGTGATTCTTAGAGAGGAAGTGCCTATACTCATCAAACACCTCCTTTCCTAAGCTTTTTGAATGACGAGATTTAATCTTAGGACCACAAACTGGACATGCAAATTTCCCCTTTGTCTGAAGACCTACATAAAGAGATGGAATATCTATGTCAATTATAATTATATACAAAATGACTGGATTATTTAGAAAAGCATGCGTGTGTAGTTATTAACTAGTAGTTCATAAAATTAAATGAAAATAAAGTAGAACTTATAATTACATACCACAAAAATGGGTTAACCCTAGGGCATCATGTATTGTCCATACAAGCATTGCATGGAATTGAAATTGCCTTTGTCGTATTGTTCTAGATACGTCATACATAGTGATGCCATTCCATAACTTCAGTAGCTCGTCAATAAGAGGTTTGATATATACATTCATATCTTTGACTTGGTACTTACCTGATTGATTTGAACATATAAAAAATATAATTATGAGACGTACCATTTAGATATATATTAAACCATATTGCACAATAGAAAAACATTAAATATATATATGAAATTATGCGACAAAAACACGACAAATGAGATACCACTACATTAAAAAAAAACTGCAGGGTCCGTACCTAGAACAATCATCGACAACATTATGTGCTCCCTCTTTATTGTCAACCATGGAGGAATGTTGTTGTTGATAACAAAAATAGGACACACCGAGTAAACGGATCTCATCTCTGCAAATGGATTGGCACCATATGCTGCCAAAGAAATCCTAAGATTACGAGATTCTTCTTTAAAGTGAGGCCATTTTTCCTCCATATCTCTAAATGCAGACCCATATGCAGGCATCCGAATAATGTCGTCTTGACTTCTGTTCCGTGCATGGTAATCCATAAACTGCGCTATGTTTTTGCACTTGAATAGTCGTTGCAAATGTGGAATAATGGGAATATAACGTAGAACCTTGCGAGGCACCTTTTTAGTTACTTGATCTGTGCGATATCTACTGATATGACATTCAGGACATTCTGTTGCAAATTCATGCTGATTATAATATAGAACATGGTCATCGAGGCATGCATGAATTGATTCATACTGCATTCCAATTTCTTTCATGATGGCAAATAAATCTCGATATGTGCGAGGTAAAATATTTTACGATGGTAACAAATATTCACCTATCATGCTACAACAAATTAAAATAAAAATCTAGTTAATATAATATAGAAATAATAATAATGAAACACATTTCATCCGTAATAATTTGACTTATATATGAATTAACAATAAAATACACGATCATATATATTTTGTGATGGAATATATTACATACCTTAACATCTAGGTGGCTGATATGTTTGAAACACCATTCATAACCTTCAAGTTCATTATCAACAATATAGCAGAGAGAAGATTTGTCTTGGAGCCCTCATGAAGGGGTTCGTATGCCTTCTCAAGAAGAGGTATATCATGAATATCATCAAAATGTTCATCATTTTCATGATCATGATCATGATCATCATCATCATCATCATCCATTCTAACATTAAATGAATCATGGATCAAAGTATTTGTAACATCATCTTCAACTATGTTATCAGTATGATCATCTTTTTCAATGTGATCATTAACTTGTTCTCCATTAATATTCATAGCTCCATGTTCCTCCGGTACTTGTTCTGGAAGCAGTTCCTCCAGACGATATGCCATAGGATGTCTTTCCTTTATAATTACATGAAACCATCAATAGATAAAAGTTAATGGGTGTGTGCAAGAAGATGAGGGTCACTTTAGATGCAATGCTAATTTTTTCAAATCTCGTTCCTGATACCTAAAACATAACGCGTTTATGATATTTACCCCCTGCCATGGTAAGACCCGAGCCTAACATGTCATTGGACATGTAGGCTAGGTAACAATAACGCGTACGCGTTATGTACTTAAAAAACGCGTACGCGTTATGTATTTACAAATCGCGTACGCGATATGTAAAACTAAAAATGAATTTAAAAACACAGTCGGCCGATCGCCGACCACCCGCGACACTCACGCATCAGAAACGCGAATAGAGGCGAAATTGACCCTGGACGAGGACGCTTTGTGGCCCACTCAACTATCCGTGTTGCTCGATTTAGCTGGAGAGGAGACAAATTCACCGGTGCATTCTCATCTAGTCAGGTAATTTATTCACCCAAATCATTTTTTTGTGATTTTTTAATCCAAATTACTATTTTTTTATTGTTTAACCTAGTTTTGTAATATTGATCAAATTGGGAATAACCCAATTTGTAATTAAATTCACACCTCAAAATGAAACCCTTTTCAAAAAACTGAAAACTTCATAATCAAACCAAAAATTGAAAAAATTAAAACTCCCCCCTTTCTAAGTCACCCGACACGAGGACACGGGACACGAGTGTCCCCACCAGGCTTCAAATTTGAAGCCTTCAGGCCACTTCAAATTTTACCCACACGTCATAGAAGGCCACTTCAAATTTTACCATGCAAAAAAAATTTAATTTCATGGTAAGCCCTTCAATAATTAAATTAACCACTACTGTTTAAAATTGCAACAGAAGGGTAGCTTCAAATTTCACCCATCAACAATTTTTAGTGGGAAATTGGGAATGCGGCTACTAGCTAGGTGACTTGGGAGTGGGACTCGCTTACTCTCCAATATCCACGTGTTCGATCATCCATGGATCATGGACCATTGGGCCTCTAATAATATCATTGAGCAACTTACGTGGACGGGCTTACACTGAGTAGCCCATGGCTTGAACGCTTCGAAGTTCTCGTGTTTGTAGCGAGTGCTTACGTGTTTAACACATTTAATGGCATCAACAAAATTATTAAACCTGGAAGGTGGCTCATACGTGTTGTTGCTAGCGGGCTTACCAAGTTACAAGTTATCACATACCAATTCGTGAATGCTGACTCCGTGAGTTAATTGAGTATTCAATGTATAATATATTATGTTAATATGCCCACGCGAATTTGGCATTTCAGACAAAATCCACAATCCATAAACTTCTTGTAATGTTGCAGGTTGTTGCTCCTGCCCGTGGCCCCTACCTATAGACCTGTGTTTTCTTTGTTGTATCAAGTTAATCCTACCATCTACGACTCCCAGCCTCACACCCTGTGTTTTCTTTGTTGTATCAAGTCAATCCTGCAGCTCCCAAGTTCCACCTTTTGTTTTCTTTGTTGTATCAAGTCAATGCTGGAATTCCATGCTTCCATGGCTCCGACCATATTGCATGAATAGAAACAAGATTTTTCTTATACCCCTATTCCACTGTGGTTGAGCTACTTCCAAGTTCCACCTACCCTATCTCCTCCAGTCCTCCAGGATAGTTTGCGGAGCGAAGCTGGCAATGCCAGCCTGCCATAAACATATTTAAAGAAATTCGTTTTCTTTGAGGAGCTCAACTTCAAGGCTGACTAGATTTTTGACATCCTATGAATTTACAGGTCTGCTATATCCACTGAAAAATAAAGCCTCTCAACTTTACTACGTTAGTAAACATTGAAATTTTGATGTACTATTACATTTTCAAATGAAAAGAATAACTTATTATTAATAAAAAAATCAAATCATATTAATAAATTAATGAATTTGAATTTAGCTTCCCAATTATATTAAAATAAATTATACATTTTAAATGATCCACAACCAAATATTATACTGAGAAGGAAATGGAAAAAAAGGAATTTCCTCAACACAACATGCTATTTCCTTATGATGATGCTTTTACGTTTATGATTACCAACCTTGGAATCAGGTTTGGTTATCCGAAGGTGTAATATCTTCTAAGCTAAGTCAATAGGTAGGGATGTTGGTATTGATATAATTATGACAAAGTTTTATAAAGGATTAGGAACAATTCCGTTGGCTTGTAGATGACATATTTATGGATAAAAAGCTTGTTGTTATGAGATAATGACATCATGCCTCAAAAACATGTCCCATACAATCTAATGTTAATGGGCGCTCTAAATAGAAATTGGAATGTCAACATTTGTGAGTACAATAAATATGTGGATGATTTTGGCCTACTACAACTTTAATATATTGAGTGGATTGATAACCTTCACAATTATATAAGAGATTGTAGCTATGACTAGGAGGAGAGTTAACAATGCAACAAAATCAAGTAATCGAATTTTGTGCATAAAATGAACATAAGACTCCCACCAAATTTCACTGAATCTACGTCTTAACAAAAGAACTCATCGTTTCACGGGATTCCACCCCATCAATCCTTTTAACAGTAATGGCCATAACAGTTGCTACAACCCTAGCGCGAGAAAAATCAATCGAGCTACGCATGACAATACTTGAAACCAGACTTTTTGAACTCCCTATTACGTCATAGGAATCAATACTACTTTCTCCACAACATGTGGCACCCTCAATATCTTCCATCACCGCAATTTACATTTGATAAAAAACTTGTTCCCAAATAGTAATTACCCCATTCTTTGCTCTAAAAAGGCCTCGGTTAACCTAGAATCCAATCCATACAACATGAACACATCCATATATACACATAGAATAAATATTAATAAATTTCTCATAGCCCTTCAATAGTGTTCAATATCTCATAGCCCTTCATAGTGAAATGGGACCCCACCCTTCAAATTTGATCCCTGGTCCCCACTAGACACGGTGACCCCCGGAATTATGACACGTAGGACACGGTGACCCCCGGAATTATTATATTTTTAAAATATATTAAAATTTAAAAATATAGACATATAGATCATCCAATAAAATTTAACATTTACAATTACAAATATTCAATAGAAATTACATTTACAATTACAAATATGAAATATTCAATAGAAATTAGATCATTCACAAATCACAACACATTTGTCATTCACAATCACAAAACACAATGAGACATTGAGACACATAGATGCAAACTCATCACTGCCTTGATCCTCCTCCTCCATGCCTGAATCAACAAACTCATCACTGCCTTGATCCTCCTCCTCCTCCTCTCTGCCAATCTGACTAACTTACTTTTTAATTGTCAAATGTTTAATTTTAAGTTTTAAATGTATGTAAGTAAATGCCATTAAATTGCTTATGTGAGTTTGATTTAATACATGTTCAATTTTGAAGAGACGTCATTATATACCATGTATATGTTTCTAATGATTTTCGTATTAATGTCTTTATTGCAGTTGCGGCTATGGATGCCAATGCCGAAATATTGATTGAGCTTGCCCAATTGAGGGGCATAAGTGAAGCTTTTAGTGGTGGCGACAGGATTCGCCGTTCACTTGCATCAACCTTGGATGCAATTGTGGACACAATTTCACAATCTACGAATGTCCTGTATGATATTGCATCTTACAGAGAAAGAAAAAGACAACAATATGCTGATGGACTAGATTACAATGCAGTAAAAAAGCTAAAAATATCCAAAGAGGTTATATTTGCATTGTTTAGGGACCCTCGGACGGGGGAAATCCCTAATGCAAGCAAGCCGCATATCTCCATTGAGTGGTGCACGTTTCAACCATTTGTTGATAACTGGATGGACAGATGGTACATGGTTTTTGATATGCCACCACACAACAATAGGGAAATTCCCTTATATTTCCTTCGAAAGATGTATGCAGAGTTCGTGTTGCATAAACACGTTAACTATTTTGACATCTTACAGTTCCAGGGGATCGGTGGGGGGATGCCCCAAAACCGACCCAATGCCAGGCTTCGAGACCAGGATCGCCCTATCCCTGCACCTCGCAGGCAGTTGCCTGGGCCAGATGTCCCACCAGCACATCGCATTATTCCGCAGACACGGGATGCATTTTTGAGTTTGGCACGGACGGTTGTTCGCCATGGCAGGATGGTTCAACATATGGGTGAGGAAGGGACATCTGTCCCTGGTGTGGTACATACACCAGCTCGTCACCATGCAGGACCATCAGCTAGTGCAGGACCATCAGGACCATCCACTACTGCAGGACCATCAGGACCATCCACTAGTGGAGGACCATCAGCTATTCCCCATCCTACTACTGATCCTCACGAGTGCACGTCATGTGGTTGTCCCTGCTATGGTATTGCATCAGATGTTGTCTTCAGTGGCTTTTTGAGAGAGGTATCTTGATGGTTAATTGTAATAAATTCTTCATTTATTTTCGTCTTTGTACACATATATATAGTTTGAGCTAATATATTAATTTTGTGAACTTGCAGTTGATGATGATTACCGGCAGTGACGCCCCAGAGCCGGATGTTCCAGACTCGACAGGGGGGCATGATGCTACCCATTCGGCAGGCCCATCTTATATACCACCTATTGCCGTATCTCACACCGAGGTAAACATTTTAAAATTTCAGTTTTTTAATACTTGTTAATTTGTTAATTTCCACATACTTTACATTTTAGTTCATTAATGCTATATACGGTCTAATATTTACAATTATTAAACTTGCAGATGGCAGATCCTTCATAGGGGCAAGGTAATGTGGCGGTAGTGCCCATGGTCATACCGTCCCCTGAAACGTCTGGGCTCCAGGTAAACAATTAAAAATGACATTTTTTAAATACATGTTTGTTTGTTGAATCATGCATGTCTAACTACATGAACACTTGCTGACTGTAGGCACCATCCGACACATCTGGCCCATTGCCTGGATTTGCATCTCCCTCCAGGCCATTCGTGAACAAGGGTCGTGTGTATGTGAGGCGTTCTACTCCGAGAAAGACTCCAGCTGCCCACGACCATGGGCTTACTCACACCACGGTAATGTATATCCTTCGATGATATTTGTTGTTTAACTTGAAATCCAGTGCATAAATCGTTTTTGTTAATGTTTGAATTGCATGTTTACTGCAACAGGAACCCGAGTTGTCTGCTAAGAACCTTGCATCGATGGTTGATGCAGCAGTTAGTGCCGCATCTGCAGTGGCGACTGATCACACACAGGTATGTAACTATTTCAACATTATCTTTACATAGTTTATTATTGTTGGACCTATTGTTTATTCATGCATTTCTAACTATTTCAACATTTTTTCATTGTAGCCACCACTAGCAGGAGCAGTGCCTGGCCCCCCTGGTTCAACCATCCTGGATGTTCAACCGACGGCTCCATCTGCTACACAAGCAACACAATCTCCTTTGTCAGTTGAGGTGAGATGTCCTTCAGTGACCAAGTGTTTCATGCACTTTCCATGCACCAGTTGATAATTGTTGAGATAATGTATTAGTGTACATAGTTAGTTGAATTTAACAATTGATATTTAATTTGCAGGATCCAGGGATGCACATTGATCCTAGGGATGTGCCTAGAGGATCAACGTCGGGAAAGAACAAGAGAAAGCTTGAGTTTTGATAGTTTTGGATAGTTTTGGACACATGTGCTTTTGGATACTTTTGTATATATATGTACTTTTCGATACATTCAGTTTTGGAGACATGTACATTGACTTTATTGTGCATGTACTTTTGGAGACATGTACATTGACTTCATTGGATACATGTACTTTTCGATACTTTTGGATATACATGTACTTTTGGAGACATGCACTTTTGGAGACTTTTGGATATACATGTACTTTTGGAGACATGCACTTTTGGATATATATGTACTTTTGGATACATGTACTTGTGTCATTCTAATGTGTTGATTTGTGTGGATTATCTATTACTCATGAATGCACTATGTCAAAAGAACAAACTATTATATTCAAAGGTTTCAACGAATTCACTACATGCATGCACTAATTGGTATCTAATTAAAATTTGTGATTTTGGATGATCATTACAAGTTATGTCAAAGTTCTTGCTCGTGTAATTTAATCAAACTAAATGCAATACAATGTTTTCAAGGTTTCAACGAACTCACTCATGCACACCCATTGCCATCAACTACCAATGAAAGTCTAACATTATGAGGTTCTTCTTAAAAAATGGGTAATATTTCCTTGATGATCGTAAATTGAGAACCATTTGTAGCCACTCATATAATACCATCTTCACTTATCTTTGTACATGATAATCCATATAATGTGCTATGTTTTTTAACCTAAACAATCATCAAAAACCTAGAATTATAGGGATATGAAAAAGAACCTTATGGGGCACCTTATATATTAACCTTGTGTATACATTAGGATCTTTGTCATACCATTGTTTGAAATGTCATTCAATACCTTCAATTTTATCAACATCAAATTAGTAGACAAAGTGACCCATCTTTGATCTCTTGTATAGGCCTTTGTGTGCCTTATCAATAAGATGTACATCATGAATATTATCATAGGTCTCATACATAGGTGCATCCTCATCCATGCAAACAAAGGTGTCATGGATCAACCTATTATCCCTTTATTCTCAATAATATTAGTATCATTATCTTCCATAGGATCAAATTCAACTCCATCACCCCCATTGTTACTACTCTAAATTACAGCCTTAGGAGCTTTGATCATGTGTTTTTGTCTCTTTAGGAGTTTTGAAATATTATACTCTTTCAAAAATAATATGGAAGTTCAAATATTTAAAAGTGGCTTAAATTATAAAATGGGCGGAAATTCACCAAGTGTCCCTGAACGGCATTTTCATGCGACTTGCAACTCGAGATAACTCGGAAACTGGACGTCGGACCGACGAACCGTCGACTCCGTTGGTCTCCTGGCGTGCGATTACCTCTAGGGGGCCCTCTCCCTCGTCTCCCCATGGCCCAGTGGCTTCATTGTGCATTCATTTCGTAAACTAGGGTTTTGCTCAGTTTAATTGCATGCAATCTCGCATTGGTGGGTCAACTCTGCAAAAACCTCCCCCGAGCCAGTGTTGGCAGTGTTCCCACGTCGGCATTGCCCACACACACTTGCGGGAGCCAACGGTACGCAATCTTCCTGCTCCGTTTGCTTTTTGGCTCCCGGACGGAAATTCACCAAGTGTCCCTGAACGACATTTTCATGCGACTTGCAACTCGACATAACTCGGAAACCGGACGTCGGACCGACGAACCGTCGACTCCGTTGGTCTCCTGGCGTGCGATTACCTCTAGGGGGCCCTCTCCCTCGTCTCCCCATGGCCCAGTGGCTTCATTGTGCATCCATTTCGTAAACTAGGGTTTTGCTCAGTGTAATTGCATGCAATCTCACATTGGTAGGTCAACTCTGCAAAAACCTCCCCCGAGCCAGTGTTGGCAGTGTTCCCACGTCGGCATTGCCCACACACACTTGCGGGAGCCAACGGCACGCAATCTTCCTGCTCCGTTTGCTTTTTGGCTCCCGGACGGAAATTCACCAAGTGTCCCTGAACGGCATTTTCATGCGACTTGCAACTCGACATAACTCGGAAACCGGACGTCGGACCGACGAACCGTCGACTCCGTTGGTCTCCTGGCGTGCGATTACCTCTAGGGGGCCCTCTCCCTCGTCTCCCCATGGCCCAGTGGCTTCATTGTGCATTCATTTCGTAAACTAGGGTTTTGCTCAGTGTAATTGCATGCAATCTCGCATTGGTGGGTCAACTCTGCAAAAACCTCCCCCGAGCCAGTGTTGGCAGTGTTCCCACGTCGGCATTTCCCACACACACTTGCGGGAGCCAACGGCACGCAATCTTCCTGCTCCGTTTTCTTTTTGGCTCCCGGACGGAAATTCACCAAGTGTCCCTGAACGACATTTTCATGCGACTTGCAACTCGACATAACTCGGAAACCGGACGTCGGACCGACGAACCGTCGACTCCGTTGGTCTCCTGGCGTGCGATTACCTCTAGGGGGCCCTCTCCCTCGTCTCCCCATGGCCCAGTGGCTTCATTGTGCATTCATTTCGTAAACTAGGGTTTTGCTCAGTGTAATTGCATGCAATCTCGCATTGGTAGGTCAACTCTGCAAAAACCTCCCCCGAGCCAGTGTTGGCAGTGTTCCCACGTCGGCATTGCCCACACACACTTGCGGGAGCCAACGACACGCAATCTTCCTGCTCCGTTTGCTTTTTGGCTCCCGGACGGAAATTCACCAAGTGTCCCTGAACGGCATTTTCATGCGACTTGCAACTCGACATAACTCGGAAACCGGACGTCGGACCGACGAACCGTCGACTCCGTTGGTCTCCTGGCGTGCGATTACCTCTAGGGGGCCCTCTCCCTCGTCTCCCCATGGCCCAGTGGCTTCATTGTGCATTCATTTCGTAAACTAGGGTTTTGCTCAGTGTAATTGCATGCAATCTCGCATTGGTAGGTCAACTCTGCAAAAACCTCCCCCGAGATATTTTTGGGAGGTGGTTGATGTAGATCAATCACATAGAATAATGCATGGAATTTGTGGATTTCATTTAGTTTGAAACTCAAACAATGTTATAGTAGAAATATGAACAAGAAAATTCTATCACTCGCCATTATTCTAGGTATAAATATTGAATTATCCTAGTTGGATGAGGACTAATCAACCATTTCACCACATTATGATCATGTCTCAAATCTTGTACAACCAAGTTTTGTGAATATGAGATTAAATCTTATCAACTAGCATGAATACATTACATTTTGTCTATTTAGTGGACTCACACGTTGGAACTGATGTTTTTTAAAATGAACATATATGCAATGGTTTCCCTGAAAGATAATTAATGGGGCACTCACTATTTGTTGGCATGTTCCTTAAAGGCGAACCAAACCCTCATGTCTCACTAATAGATGACAATGGTGATCAACTTGTAATCAGTTTGATGGTTAATAAAGGATAATATCTAACACTGGATGACCAAACATGGAAGAAGGTTGGTTATGTATTTCAAGATTAGACTAGGTGAATCTATATACCACTTTACAAACTTAGTTTTCGATACAAACCTCAAACTACAAACAATGCCAAGGAAGCACCCATCAAAGGTATGATACTTCAAGCCTCATTGTGAACGTGAAAAGTTAATGGAGATCATTAGTAATAGACATGATCCAAATGGTCTACTTAGATGACCATAGGTAAGTAGATAAGTAAGATTGCCTAACATGGTCACTCTTGTGTTATATTCCAAGGTATATGGGTTGTTTGTTATTTTTGTTAATTTTTCAATTCATTTATGTAGATTACTCATATTAAATTGTTTATAATGAATTAGTCTAATAATGGTGTCCTTGTATGTGTCCAGATTATCCAAAGAATCATAAGCACATGAAATCCCATCAATAAGAACAATGGTCTTTTTCAACACCACCAAAGAAAAAATCAGAAAAATGAAATGACCTACTTCAAAAATTATTTTATTACTTATTGTGCATGGTCCATCAAACAAAAGGTAAACAAACACAATTATATGGCCTACAATGTAGGTCTTTTGATGCTCTATTTCACAAGGTTTTAACAAACACACTTGTTGTGATCATCATTAAAGTCTACAATTTCTTTCAATGAATGTGCCAAATTGACCTAACAACATAGGAAATTGAAAACCACATCCATTGAAAGGAATAATTCAGTTTTTTTTGTCATGAATTAATTTACTATCATGGATTTATGGCTCCCGGCAGTGTTCCCACGTCGGCATTGCCCACACACACTTGCGGGAGCCAACGACACGCAATTTTCCTGCTCCGTTTGCTTTTTGGCTCCCGGACGGAAATTCACCAAGTGTCCCTGAACGGCATTTTCATGCGACTTGCAACTCGACATAACTCGGAAACCGGACGTCGGACCGACGAACCGTCGACTCCATTGGTCTCCTGGCGTGCGATTACCTCTAGGGGGCCCTCTCCCTCGTCTCCCCATGGCCCAGTGGCTTCATTGTGCATTCATTTCGTAAACTAGGGTTTTGCTCAGTGTGGGAGTGTGCAATTTTTGCACACAGGGGTCAACTTTGGAAAATCATCCACCGGGCAAGTATGGCTAGTGTTCCTAGCCCGAACCTATCTAGACACACCTGCAGGACTCCCCGGAACCCAGTTTTGTTGCATGGTTGGAGTTCTATGCCCCCGGTAGGTATCCAGCAGGTGTCCCTGAAGGCCTTCTGGTAGTGAGACGGGACGAGCCATAGAATGAAGACCGTGGCTCGGATCGACGAACCGTCGACTCCGTTGGATTCAGCACACCGGGATAGTGCCAGGGGTGCCCCTCCCCTCCTACCCGGTGGCCCATGTGTCACCTTGCAGGTCCATCTTGGAAACTAGGGTTTTGCTCAGTGTGGGAGTGTGCAATTTTTGCACACGGGGGTCAACTTTGGAAAATCATCCACCGGGCAAGTATGGCTAGTGTTCCTAGCCCGAACCTGTCTAGACACACCTGCAGGTCTCCTCGGAACCTGGTTTTGTTGCATGGTTGGATTTCTATGCCCCCGGTAGGTATCCAGCAGGTGTCCCTGAAGGCCTTCTGGTAGTGAGACGGGACGAGCCATAGAATGAAGACCGTGGCTCGGATCGACGAACCGTCGACTCCGTTGGATTCAGCACACCGGGATAGTGCCAGGGGTGCCCCTCCCCTCCTACCTGGTGGCCCATGTGTCACCTTGTAGGTCCATCTTGGAAACTAGGGTTTTGCTCAGTGTGGGAGTGTGCAATTTTTGCACACGGGGGTCAACTTTGGAAAATCATCCACCGGGCAAGTATGGCTAGTGTTCCTAGCCCGAACCTGTCTAGACACACCTGCAGGTCTCCTCGGAACCCGGTTTTGTTGCATGGTTGGAGTTCTATGCCCCCGGTAGGTATCCAGCAGGTGTCCCTGAAGGCCTTCTGGTAGTGAGACGAGACGAGCCATAGAATGAAGACCGTGGCTCGGATCGACGAACCGTCGACTCCGTTGGATTCAGCACACCGGGATAGTGCCAGGGGTGCCCCTCCCCTCCTACCCGGTGGCCCATGTGTCACCTTGCAGGTCCATCTTGGAAACTAGGGTTTTGCTCAGTGTGGGAGTGTGCAATTTTTGCACACGGGGGTCAACTTTGGAAAATCATCCATCGGGAAAGTATGGCTAGTGTTCCTAGCCCGAACCTGTCTAGACACACCTGCAGGTCTCCCCGGAACCCGGTTTTGTTGCATGGTTGGAGTTCTATGCCCCCGGTAGGTATCCAGCAGGTGTCCCTGAAGGCCTTCTGGTAGTGAGACGGGACGAGCCATAGAATGAAGACCGTGGCTCGGATCGACGAACCGTCGACTCCGTTGGATTCAGCACACCGGGATAGTGCCAGGGGTGCCCCTCCCCTCCTACCCGGTGGCCCATGTGTCACCTTGCAGGTCCATCTTGGAAACTAGGGTTTTGCTCAGTGTGGGAGTGTGCAATTTTTGCACACGGGGGTCAACTTTGGAAAATCATCGACCGGGCAAGTATGGCTAGTGTTCCTAGCCCGAACCTGTCTAGACACACCTGCAGGTCTCCCCGGAACCCGGTTTTGTTGCATGGTTGGAGTTCTATGCCCCCGGTAGGTATCCAGCAGGTGTCCCTGAAGGCCTTCTGGTAGTGAGACGGGACGAGCCATAGAATGAAGACCGTGGCTCGGATCGACGAACCGTCGACTCCGTTGGATTCAGCACACCGGGATAGTGCTAGGGGTGCCCCTCCCCTCCTACCCGGTGGCCCATGTGTCACCTTGCAGGTCCATCTTGGAAACTAGGGTTTTGCTCAGTGTGGGAGTGTGCAATTTTTGCACACGGGGGTCAACTTTGGAAAATCATCCACCGGGCAAGTATGGCTAGTGTTCCTAGCCCGAACCTGTCTAGACACACCTGCAGGTCTCCCCGGAACCCGGTTTTGTTGCATGGTTGGAGTTCTATGCCCCCGATAGGTATCCAGCAGGTGTCCCTGAAGGCCTTCTGGTAGTGAGATGGGACGAGCCATAGAATGAAGACCGTGGCTCGGATCGACGAACCGTCGAATCCGTTGGATTCAGCACACCGGGATAGTGCCAGGGGTGCCCCTCCCCTCCTACCCGGTGGCCCATGTGTCACCTTGCAGGTCCATCTTTGAAACTAGGGTTTTGCTCAGTGTGGGAGTGTGCAATTTTTGCACACGGGGGTCAACTTTGGAAAATCATCCACCGGGCGGGTATGGCTAGTGTTCCTAGCCCGAACCTGCCTAGACACTTTGGAAACTAGGGTTTTGCAGGTCCATGATGATGATGAAGATGTTGATGATGATGGCTTGGTCTAAGGTGGTGCTCTCAACTAGCTAATTCATTATGAAATATTTAACAAGACATGAATTAAATTTAATATAAGTGTATTGTTTAATATAGTGAGCATGAATTGAATTAATTTTGTTAGGTGAAGCCAATAACCAACATGATGAACATAATATAATTTTAGGGTTTACTGATCATATGTAAAAAATGGATTAAAAAACACAATTATTATAATTTTAGTTTAATGTTTATCCACTTTAATCCATATATTTTTTAGTTTTGACTATGAATACACAATAATTATTATATATATATGTGTGTGTTTTTGTGTGGATAACTTAGAGATGTATAATAAAAATGGGTAAAAGGTGGTTGTCACTAGAGACTTTCATAGTTGTATAGTGAAAATGTAATAGCTATTAAAATTTGGATTAGAAAATTATTAAAGAAAATAAATTCTATAGAAATGGGTAAAAGGTGGTTGTCGCTAGATTAAGAGAGACTTTCATAGTTGTATAGTGTACAATTGTCTAGTGGTTATGGCAGTGATGTGTAAAATCTTATGATCACATGAAAGAGATCACAAATAGGTTCATAAAACTAAGAACAACAATACTTTGAGCAATTTTTCAAAGGAAACTAGAATAGAGCCAGTAAAGAGAAAAAAATACTAAAAACTTGATTTTATACTAAAATGAATGAAAAATGGTTTTACATAAAGAAATTTGAATTACTCAAGGAACCAATTCGATTGTCTAGTGACTCATAAGGATTTAGTTGGGCTTAACATAGAGCTTAAATGCCCTTAAAGTTAGCTAAGCAACCTCTCAAACATGATTAATATATGGTTTACTGATCATATGAACATAATATAATTTTAATCCATCTCTTGTAAATTTGGCATATCAAGAACGCAAAATTGACATATTCATATGAAACATACATTTGAAAATTGAGCATATATCAATATTCAATTACAAATAGTGAAAATAGTATAGTATTAAAAGTATGTAACGTACCTCATCATGCTAGATCCCACCTATTATCATACAACCAAGCCCTCCGGATCATCTCTTATACTGATGGTCTCCATTAGTCTCTCGTGCTCTGTATCCGGTAAGAAGTAGCGTACCTTCGATGTATTTCGACTAGGCATTGTTCGTACCTGAAGGTTTGTGCCAATGATTAAGTTGGTAAAGTGATATACACTTGCACCTGGTTTGTAATCCCTGTAAACATATCCACCCTTCTTTCTTCCATTGCTGTCCCGTGTCAAGTATTCACCTTTAACAACCATAGACCCAGTTGGAAAGTGGTTGTTTTCATCGTCAGTCATGGACACAATGAGGGTTTGCTTTCCATCTATACAGCGTGCCAACCGGTATTCATCACCCCATTCAGTATCTTTTGAGGCAACCACTGCGTATATGTGCCCTGCATTATATGATTGTAGGTATATGATCAAAATATTTTTCGTGCGATACAAGGCCATTAATGTGAATTTGAAGACTACGTAAACAAACAAAAAATGTTAAGGAAATGCATCATACCGGGTTGTACAAGGTCTGAGACATGATCAAAATCTGCAAAAATAGATGATTGGTCTTCTTCCAACGGAGTTAACTCAACAATTGCACGCTGATCAAGTGGAAGTGATATGCGATCCCATCCATCAACCCAATCCAATGATTCACACCCATCCCAGTCACCATCACAACAAGGCGGGCAAAAACAAGCAAGTTTTCTGGTCCAAATTTCAAATACTGGGTTATTAGAGCTTCGAACCGAATGAAAGCCACGAGTCCCAGGCACAGTCTTGCATTCCCATGCATGTGAACGATCTATGTCTACCACCTCCCAAAAAAATCTCTCCACATGTCTCTTTCTTGTGGATTCTACTCGCATAGTTGATTCCTCTCCCATTACTGACGTGCACCACCTGACTATAGATTGAGCATTTAGAATAGTAGATTCTGTAGATACTTTCAATTCCTCTCTTCGTAGGGCTGTTTTGACACATGCTCCGGCTCCATCATGCTCTCCTTTACCATGCCCAGTCTCAAAATAGTTCCACATATGTGGCACTTTGTAGTTTTTATGCAATGAACACAACCACTGAAATATGCGTGCATTTTTGAACTGACCAGCACACCCATCAGACCAAATCCAGTGTCGGTCCATCTGTATGTTCCTTCCCTTCAAGTGATCATAGAACATGATGAAGCAATGACGTACATAGTGGAAGTCGTGGCACCTATCATCACTTATGTAGAAGTGATATTCCTTCAGAATTTCTCTTTGCTCTTCAGTGCTATTTGGGCCATGCCTGTATGTGATATGGACCATTAAGGAAACCTGCTCAGAGTGATAATACTGACTTTGGATCTCATTTTGAGGTTGCAGAGTGTAGTTCTCGGCAAAATCAACAACTGAAAGTATAGTACCAAGGGGGAAATGTATCTCTGCATATTCTAAACTTCTCATCCTGCCATCGTGCCACGTGGACATGCTGAACATATTGATGTGTCTTTTCAATAAATTCCTTGATGAAGTCACTAACTTGTACCTGGTGACACAAAATGATCTCAATGTCAGTTTTTTGTTGTAAGTAAGGATTGAAATGTAACCGTTACAACATAATTTTATAGATATAAATGCATACCTGAGATGTCACCAATTGTATTTTTTTGCTTTCTTTCCCTGGGACTATTTCATAGTTGATATATTTGAAACTTTTCATGTCTGTAACCATTTTCCCAAATTCACTGTCTCCATTCTCGTGCATACATTGGCTCAATAATGCCATTCCAGCACAGTTGGAGCATGTTCCATCCAAACAAGATTTTGCATAGTATGTTTGCCCCTCGGGCCTATTGCACATGATGCTATGAATGAATTCTCTTGATGAAGTCGGTGGTATTGTCATGGAGCAATCCTGCACAATGTTAGTATGCAACACACGACGAATGTACAAAAATGTTTCATAGTAATATTCATATTCTACATGGTATCTACAACAACAAGTGTTACGAAGAGTATTTATTCTAACATACCATGGCTTACATTTCTCAAAAGATCTTTGCCCCAAGTTCAATTGTCTATGCTCAATCTTAAATTTTTCGTAAAGCTCTGTCTGTGTTATATCAAGAAGATGCTTAGTATGTGGCTCACGATCCTTTGAACCCCTTCTTAGTTTTAGTACATCCTTTCGGTTTGAAGAAGGCCTTGTGTGATCATGCCAAAAACTATGCACTAGTCCCTTTACTGCATCAACTAGCTTCATGTCACGACGTGGCAACCGACCAACAAAGGCCCAAAAATCTGTCTGATCGGTTGTGTCAAGATGTTCTCTTCTAATAGAATACCTATGGAGGGTTTTTACATTCAAATTAACTAGTTTCGATGTAGGCCTGAGAATACGAAGGGCCCTGGTGTTCTTATCTGCAATTGATTGTGACAACACACGACGAGCAGCATTGCGGTCCTTTGAACGTGTGTTCTTACCAATTTTACCAAATGCATCTACTAGGCTTTTAACTATATGAGAACTTGGTTCAGAATTCTTTATCATCTTTATCCCTAACTTTTTCCTAACAACATTCATGCTCCTAGATTTTAACAATGATAAAAATAATCTACATTTATCTCCATCACATTTAGAAACAAAATATTTATCAAGTATCTGTTGAGTTTGATAAGCAATACTACGTTTAGATAGCGTACCTTCAATGGAATTCATAAGTCTTTCATCAACTTGTATACGCTTCGGAGTTCTTCGACGTGTGCTTGCTAATGGAGGTAAGGGGGTTGGAATTGTACCATGTAGCGCATCACCAAGACGCTCTGGCGTTTCAGTAGTAGCTTGGTGTCCTTCATTCTCTTCCTGGTAGTTGGATGGTGGAAGTCCAACATCCTCATCCATGGTCTGTGGAAGTCCAACATCCCCTTGTGGAAGTCCAACATCCTCATCGATGGTGTGGATAACATTCTCTTCTTCAACAGTAGGCAAAATGTCCAACGCCTCTCTGACTTCATCGCTTGTATAACCACATCCGGATAGCAAATTGGGTGTTTCTTCGTGAGCTTCATCTTGAGATGGTAACTTATCACTTTGACTTGAAGTGGGAATTGAAACATCCCCTAATGAGCACCTACGTTTTGCTTCTTGATTACTTCCATGGGGTGCTTGTTCAACAACTATTGTGGAAATTGAAGGTCCCTCTTGTCGTGGATTAATAGGATGAACCATGGTATCCTCTACAATTGGATTTGGATTAGTTTCCAAAGAAAGCCTCCGATTCATCATGTATATTCTTTTCTTTTCTTTCTCTTCTTCAATGACTTCTTGAGGTCTCTTCTTCCTTGTTGATTTGTTTACTCGGTTACGTGCATTCCCCATCACCACAATGATCAATTCAATATAGTTTGTTTTTGTTGCTCCTCAATTACAAGCTCTTCAATAATAAGCAAATGGAAGTTCTTCCTTGTTGGTCTTGAAGCTTGATATCTTACCTTGTGTGCTCCTCAAATATAGGCAAAATGAATCTTTCAAAGGCCTTATCTTTGGTGTTCTTCAATTGGAGATTCTTCAAGCTTGCTAATTATTTTCTTCAAATATGGCCATATAACCCAACACCACAGTGAGCAACCATGAAAGATGTCCTCAATGCTGCACCTGCATAAAAAAAAATGATGGAGTTGGTGTAGAATGTGAAAATTTTCAGACGCGGGCTCGTGCTGTTCGAAAAATCGCGGGATTGTTGCTTTCGTTCGGACAGAGTGAAGTTGCTCTCGGACAGCAACAGTCCATTATTTCTGGAGTTCCAAAACGCGTACGCGTTATATAAATATAAAACGCGTGCGCGATATGTAGTGAAAAAACGCGAACGCGATATAGTCAAGCACAATAAATAGGTTAGGTGCACGGCTAGGGCAACGAACAAAATGAAAGAAAAGTAATAATTTATATGATTGCATACAAAACAAATGTTTTGTATGGTTTAATACCCCCTAGCTCTCTCCCAATAATCCCTAGATACCCCCTATCTCTTTCTAAATATCTGTCCCTCATTCTCCCTACATGTTTCTTTCATGTTTCTTTCTCTCCCTTCAGCCATGTCTCTACCACCCCACTCTCCATCTCTCCACCTTCTCTTTATCTTCGTCATTATCCCTCCCTATAGCACTCTCTCCCTTCTTCTCCCTTAATCACTAACCCTCTACGCCTTTATCCCTCCCCCCTGCCCTCTCTGTCTTACCTTGTTCCTAGAGCCCCTCCCCCATAAAGGCCTTTAGACCCTCTTCTAAATATTAATCCCTAAGTGCATAAGTGCACAAGATGATGAGGAGGAGGAGGGTGATGACAATGAAGATGATCATGATGTAGATGAAGATGATAAAGATGATGAGGAGGAGGAGGGTGATGACAATGAAGATGATCATGATGCAGATGAAGATGATAAAGATGATAATGTTGATGAAGATGATGGTGATGATGATGAAGATGTTGATGATGATGGTGATGAAGATGTTGATGATGATGGTGATGATGATGGTGATGAAGATGATGGTGACATGATGGAGATGTTGATCTGATGATGAAGATGATGATGATGATGGTGATGATGGTGATGATGATGAAGATGTTGATGAGGACGATGATGGAGATGAAGATGATGATGATGAAGAAGATGATGATGATGGAGATGTTGTGTTGATGGGGAACCTAGAGATGACAATGATGATGAAGATGGTGATGGTGATGGTGATGGTGATGGTGATGACGATGAAGATTTTGATGATGATGCTGATGGCGATGATGATGAAGATGTTGACGATGATGGTGATGGTGATGTTGAGATGATGATCATGATGATGTTCAGAAGATCATGATGGTGATGATGGTGATGATGATGGAGAAAATGACAATGATGGATATGTTGATGAGGAACCTGCAGATGCCAATGATGATGATGATGGAGATGTTGATGAGGAACCTACAGATGCCAATGATGATGGTGATGACGATGAAGATGTTGATGATGATGGTGCTGGTAATGATGATGATGATGATGATGACGAAGATGATGGTGACATGATGGAGATGTTGATCTGATGAGGAAGATGATGATGATGATGATGGTGATGATGATGAAGATGTTGATGACGATGATGATGGTGATGAAGATGATGATGATGAAGAAGATGATGATGATGGAGATGTGTTGATGGGAAACCTAGAGATGACAATGATGATGAAGATGGTGACGGTGATGACGATGAAGATTTTGATGATGATGCTGATGGCGATGATGATGAAGATGTTGACGATGATGGTGATGGTGATGTTTAGATGATGATCATGATGATGTTCAGAAGATGATGATGGTGATGATGGTGATGATGATGGAGAAAATGACGATGATGGATATGTTGATGAGGAACCTGCAGATGCCAATGATGACGATGATGGAGATGTTGATGAGGAACCTACAGATGCCAATGATGATGGTGATGACGATGAAGATGTTGATGATGATGGTGTTGGTAATGATGATGATGATGATGATGATGATGATGAAGATGAAGATGATGGTGACATGATGGAGATGTTGATCTGATGAGGAAGATGATGATGATGATGATGGTGATGATGATGAAGATGTTGATGACGATGATGATGGTGATGAAGATGATGATGATGAAGAAGATGATGATGATGGAGATGTGTTGATGGGGAACCTAGAGATGACAATGATGATGAAGATGGTGACGGTGATGACGATGAAGATTTTGATGATGATGCTGATGGCGATGATGATGAAGATGTTGACGATGATGGTGATGGTGATGTTTAGATGATGATCATGATGATGTTCAGAAGATCATGATGGTGATGATGGTGATGATGATGGAGAAAATGACGATGATGGATATGTTGATGAGGAACCTGCAGATGCCAATGATGACGATGATGGAGATGTTGATGAGGAACCTACAGATGCCAATGATGATGGTGATGACGATGAAGATGTTGATGATGATGGTGTTGGTAATGATGATGATGATGATGATGAAGATGAAGATGATGGTGACATGATGGAGATGTTGATCTGATGAGGAAGATGATGATGATGATGATGGTGATGATGATGAAGATGTTGATGACGATGATGATGGTGATGAAGATGATGATGATGAAGAAGATGATGATGATGGAGATGTGTTGATGGGGAACCTAGAGATGACAATGATGATGAAGATGGTGACGGTGATGACGATGAAGATTTTGATGATGATGCTGATGGCGATGATGATGAAGATGTTGACGATGATGGTGATGGTGATGTTTAGATGATGATCATGATGATGTTCAGAAGATGATGATGGTGATGATGGTGATGATGATGGAGAAAATGACGATGATGGATATGTTGATGAGGAACCTGCAGATGCCAATGATGACGATGATGGAGATGTTGATGAGGAACCTACAGATGCCAATGATGATGGTGATGACGATGAAGATGTTGATGATGATGGTGTTGGTAATGATGATGATGATGATGATGATGATGATGAAGATGAAGATGATGGTGACATGATGGAGATGTTGATCTGATGAGGAAGATGATGATGATGATGATGGTGATGATGATGAAGATGTTGATGACGATGATGATGGTGATGAAGATGATGATGATGAAGAAGATGACGATGATGATGGTGATGAAGATGATGATGATGAAGAAGATGACGATGATGGAGATGTGTTGATGGGGAACCTAGAGATGACAATGATGATGAAGATGGTGATGGTGATGACGATGAAGATTTTGATGATGATGCTGATGCTGATGATGATGCTGATGATGATGATGATGATGATGAAGATGTTGACGATGATGGTGATGGTGATGTTCAGATGGTGATGATGATGATGATGATGATGATGATGGAGATGTTGATGAGGAAGGGGGAGATGACAATGATGATGAAGATGTTTATGGTCATGAAGATGATGATGATGGTGATGGTGATGATGATGGAGATGATGGAGATGATGGAGATGGCGATGAAGATGATGATGATGATGATGATGGTGAAGATGATGAAGAAGATGATGATGATGGAGATTTTGACCTAATGACGATGAAGATGATGATTATGGTGATGATGATGAAGATGTTGATGCTGATGATGATGGTGATGAAGATGATGATGATGGAGAAGATGATAATGATGGAGATGTTGATGAGGAACCTACAAATGCCAATGATGATGATGATGATGATGGTGATGACAATGAAGATGTTGATGATGATGGTGATGGTAATGATGATGAAGATGATGATGATGATGGTGATGGTGATGGTGATGTTTAGATGATGATGTTCAGAAGATGATGGTGACATGATGGATATGTTGATCTGATTCAAGGAAGATAATGATGATGATGATGATGGTGATGATGATGAAGATGTTGATGATGATGATGATGGTGATGAAGATGATGATGATGAAGAAGATGATGATGATGGAGATGTTGATGTTGATGGGGAACCTAGAGATGACAATGATGATGAATATGGTGATGGTGATGGTGATGGTGATGACGATGAAGATTTTGATGATGATGGTGATGGTGATGATGATGAAGATGTTGATGATGATGGTGATGGTGATGTTTAGATGATGATCATGATGATGATAATGATGATGGAGATTTTGATTTGATGAGGAATATGATGATGATGATGATGATGGTGATGATAATGAAGATGTTGATGATGACGATGATGGTCATGAAGATGATGATGATGAAGAATATGATGCTGATGGAGAATATGATGCTCACAACTCCCTCTAGTCTCTCTCTCCCCAACCATCAATCTCTCTAGATCTCTCTCTCTCTCTGTCTCTCTCTCTCTCTCAAACACACACACATACACACACATTATGTCACTTTCCATTCTCAAACCCATACCCCCTCCATCCATATCTATCTCCAACTTTCTCCCTCCATCCCTCACCCTACCTTCTCTCCCTCCCTCTCTCATCGCCTGTCTCTCACCTTCTATCCCTCCCTCATCTTTCCCTCAACCTATCCCAATCTCTCCATCACTCCCTCTCTCTCCATCGCCACCACTCTCTGCATGTCTCCCACCAACACTTTCTGTCCCTCCCTTCCTATCTCTTATTTCGTTCTATCCCCATCTATCTCTCACTCCCTCCAAATCCATTCCTCCCCATTGTCCCTCTCCCTCCCTCGCTCTATGTCTCTCCCCCCCTTGTATTCTTTATTTCTCTCTCACATCCCCCTTGCCTCCATCCATTCCCCCTTGTCACTCAAGTCTCACTTTCAACTTCTAACCCTATACCTCTTCAGAACCTATTCTAATCCTAATAGTGCTCTCAAGCTCCACTTCCCTTCACCCCCTGTAGCCCATCATGTTCTCATTCCCTTCATCTCTCCCCACTCAAGATTCCAACATCCTTCTAAGCCCTTGACCCTTTCCCACCCCTATTAAATATTAACCATAGATTCCCTTGACCCTTCCCCACCCCTTCTCAAATATTAAACAAAATTTCCCTTGACTTCTACACCCCCTCTTTCTCAAGTATTAAACATGTATTTTATGATTTGAATAACGCGAGCGCGTTTTGTAACTATATAACGCGTACGTGTTATGTAGTTATATAACGTGTACGCGTTAATTATTGATATAACGCGCACGCGTTATTTAGTTATATAACGCGTATGCGTTCTTTAAATCTAAAAGCGCGGCAATATTTTTGAATTTAAACAGGCCGAGTCACATGCTCACATGTCAACAATAATCCTATGTGTATGCTTTGGAGTTTGCTTCGGTAATTCCAAACCTGTGCTATGTTAATGAAAAACCAAAGCTAATTGGGTATTTCTTCCAGTTTCTGGAGAAGCCTGTGCTTAGCCACTCGTTACAATATGCTACACAGAGTCATTTTTGACGAAATCTTAGACACAAATAGCATTTTTTCTGCAGATTCCAAATATGTAACTTTTATTTTGAAATATTAATTTTTCCTATTTTCTTTCAATTTCTTTTCTGTCCTACCTCCTTAACTCGTGAAACACATTGTTAGTGTTTCTTCCATAACTTTTTCAATTCTCAATCATTTCAAAAAAAAATTGTATGGTGCACAAGAGGACACTAACCTCCACGTTCTATGAAAAACCCATTTCAAGAATTTTGCATTAAGACCTTCAAAGGCTCTACCCACAAAAGATGTACTATTTTTGAGGTTTGATCACTTAGACAATTATAAAAAAATTATAAAATTACTAATTTAATTTTTGAAAAATAATGGCGCACAAGTGCTATGTGTTCTCTACATGCATGCCGATTTTTGTAGCTTGATTCCATCATTTAGGCCCTCAAAGGCTCTACCCACAAAAACATATACCTTATCATTTGCCTGAAAAATAAAAAGTGTCTGTTAGGAAAACTGAAACTTGACATAGCTATGCAAATTTTCAATACATAAAAGTTATATATTCAGAAACGTGATTCAATTTCCTACATTTCATCTTTTTTACTCAATGCAAGATATTTTCCGTAAGTAAATAAAAAAATCCAAGTAAGTTGAGGGATGCCTGCTTTTTCAGTTTTCTATTGCATCTAACGTGCCAAAAGTGACCCTCATTAGCTTGCACTGACCCTAATATAAGAAATTCAAACGCAAAATGTAAACATTTATGTGATGCATTTAAAATGTAACAAATTTTGTACTGTTGGGATGAAAAGAACAACAACCAATTGTACTGTTGGTCAAATAGGTGCATCCAAACTATCCAAGAGACATAATAATTGACCCAATTACTAAGCAAAGCTACTCAAATATAACTCAAAATTTCTCATACTGCCCACTAAGGTAAGATAAACGATGCTATGGTTTCTATAGAGAAAATATAAGAGAAATTACAACATGCCAATATAGTTGTTATTTCTATTATCATGATGGAAAGTGTCACAAATATAGAGAGTTAAGTGCTTTCCCCGGTGAGTGGGTTAGTCTCACTAACGAACAAATAAATGAGTTATTCTACTATACCCTAGATTCAACATGCACAAAAGAAAAAAATATTATAATAAATATTCAATATTAAAATAATATTTATTGTCCATGTTAGTCCCCATCTATTGAAACCACGATCAATAGATATAAGTTAATATAAGAAATATTAAAATAATACATACATTTACAAAAGCAATCAAAATAAAAAAAATATATAATGCAAAACTTACAAGTGGATGGTATTCATGTCCCCCCTCAGTGCGCCCATGCTCCCTACAATGTTTTCTGGCTGTTGTGATCAAAATTCTTCTCCTCTTAAAGCCCCTGCATTGACTACATGGACAATAGCATTTCCCATCACCCCTTCTTTCAACTCCTTCCCACAATCTAGCAAGCAATTGTCGATTTTGTTCATCTGGATCAGGAATATTGCTAGTTGACATTTTCTCGTAAAGAGCTTAAATGAAGATTATCAATCTTAGAAAATGAAGCTCCACACTTCGCTTGCTTTAATCACAAAAACAATGGAAATAATGAAAAACCGTCCGCCGAAAAACAGTCTGCCGAATAAAAAAACTTCCGCAAACCGTCACTTGTATAGAAAACATGTCAGAATGTTTCGATATTTATAGGTTTTAAAAGTCATCCTTCCATCGGATATCTGACGCCTTGAACTTTGTTACCGTTGGAGAGTTGATGCCAGATCTCCGATGAGCTAGAGCTTCATAAATAGTTGGATATCCGACATCCTCGGGTATTGCTTGTAGTCGGATATCCGAGATCCTAGAGCTTAATATGAGGTCGGATATCTGACATCCTCAGGCTTAATATTCGATCGGATATCCGACAACGTTGGTAACTATTCTAGGGGCCTCGTCGGATATCCACAGAGCCGTCGGATATCCGACAGCGCCTTCTATCAATTTTAAAAAAAAGCATCAAATTTCGTAATTTTTAAGGTGCAATCCGACGACACAAACCTCTTCATGGGAGGTCGTCGGATTTTCTCGTCGAATTTTGGGTTCAAATCTTGTAGTGTAAAAATCAGTTGTTTTATTTGGTTCACTTTAAAAAACAAGATTTTAAATTCTGATAATTATATCAAAAGGGGGGAATTGGAACCAATGTCTGTTGATCCCTATGTCTACAGGATGTCAAGTATGTAGAACAATTATTCACCTCATGTCCGATTACACTTCAACTGTGGTGTACAGGATCTGAGTATTGGGGTATTGATTTCTACTGGAGTCAAGGGTCAATTGCAAATGTTTTGCATAGCTGGTATCATTGGCGGAGAGACTTTATACCCTTCCCCGTATTTTTCATTTGGGGTATCTAGAAACTGAGGAATCATATTTTTTTTTATAGATTTGTTTTTAATTTTACTAGCGCACTTCATTATATTGTGCAAAGGGTTGCATTACTGCATATAAGGATAAGCCCCTCATTGGTTCATTATTAACCGAGTCAGGTCCTTTTGGCTTTTTTGAGGGTGCAAAACAGAAAGGCAGTTGTGGCAGGATGTATCTTAATTATTTCTAACACTTGTCATTTTGAGTTATCTTTGGGATGTGGATTGGGCAACAACACAAGAGCATAACTCTTGGCACTATGGTGCCTTCTATACTACATCAGTTCACTGAATATCACTAATGTACAGATTTTTGGTGACTCTTCGGCTATCATTGGATGGGCACTGGATTTGAGTGCACTTAATGTGGCCTCCCTAGAACATTGGAAAAGGAAAGTTAGACATCTTCAGGTTGAGCATGAAAATATCAATATCAAGCATGTCTCACGATCCTTTAATCACAGGGATGACAAGTGTATATATCTTTTTCTGAACACTTTGTTTTTTTTATATTGGGAACTATCAATTTTTTTGGAACATTGGACAATATCTTATCATAGAATTAACTGTGAGTCCTAGATTTTAAGGTAGAAATCAGAATTATAGTTATAATTTGGTTATGATGGATGTTTTTGAATTGACAATCACAATTGAATTGTCAGTCACTCTCCATGGGATATGATATTTTGTAAATTTCTTTGATTCACCCTTTTTCAAAGAAAAAAAATGTTGTACTTTTGTTATTTCCGAGAAATCAAAATGTACAATCACACATCAAGGCATTGGAGCCTGGACACTGCAAGTAGCATTGATACAAAATCAAATATTGATCAAAACAGTAAACAATATCCAAAACATAACCAGGAAGGCCTATACAACCCAGGTTCTTACAATAATTACTTTTCAGGAACAAAACATAAACTAAGAACTATTAAGCAACATTAAGAAAAGAGTCTATAGAACCAGAGAGGACACAATTGTCTTCAATCCATTCTTCCCAAAAAAGTACCCCCGACAGACCATCAAGTGCTTCTTTTGACAACGAATCTGCATCATCATTGTTTACTCTGTAGGTATGATCAATAGTGAGGTCAAGAAACTTGTCTAGCAGCATAGAAGTTCTTTGACACCAATTATAAGTGAGTGCATTTTCCAATTTGGCCTTCTTGTTTTCCCAATTGATGATTACCATTAAGTCTCCAAATAACTTTAGTGAAACGATCCCGCAAATAGATGCCACAGTTAAAACACCCCAAAGACCCAGGATCACATCTTTTGTATTTATGCCCATACCACTAGCAAGGAAAAATTTGAGCAAGTAATCCTTTCCACAGCTGATAGTGAAACCTGCACCACACTTATGATCTTTACATGCACCATCAAATAACCCGACAACTTTACCATAATACTCAGTATTAATAGGGCTGAAATTGTGTACTTTTTGTTTAATAATTGCCTCTTTGGAGTAACGAAGAACTAGGTTCTAGAACATGAACAGAGTCTGATCCACAGAAGGTTATTTATCCTAGAAAATGGCCAAATTTCTAGTTTTCCAGATAGCCCAAGCGAGAAATCCAGGCATAGTCTTTAAATTTCTATTCTTACACGGCCATCTCTAGTAAGCATTATCAAAATCCAAACCAGACCATTCATCATCGATCGTGAGGGTTTTACAGATACATTTCCAAGAGAGCACAGAAAAAATTGCAGTGGAAAATCAAAAGGAAAGCTAACTCCTCTTCCTTCCTACACAAAAGGCATATACCTGGGCCCAATTTGCCTCTGCGTTTTAAATTCTCCCAAGTGAGAATTTTTTTATTGAAGAGAATCCATAGAAAACACTTGATCTCCATGGGTAATTTCCATTTCCAAATCAACCGATGCCACCAATTCCTTTGTAAAACTACATGATGTTCAACTAAATCCTAGTATGCCCATTTTGCCGTGACTTGGCCATTAACTAGATTTTTGTCCCAAACTAAAAGATCTCATTGATCATTTAGATGGATACCTACCATATTAAGATTTCCAACATACTGCTCCCATTCAACTTGCCAAATTCCAGCCAGACCAAGATCTAACGCCGTAGACTAGTAAGAAACATCTGGGACCTGGAAATGAGATCTTTTGAATTGATTTAGTCTGTAGAGACCGAAACTGTAGAAGTGATTGTGTATCATGGGAAAGACCAAAATAACCAATGAAACCTGAAATGGGGTCCATACCTACAAAAGCCTTCGCTCCACTTCCCACCCTCCATGAGAGATGTGAGCTAATCCAAGGGAAGATTTTTGTAAATCCCTTCCAAATAAAAGAAACATTCCGAGTAAACAATCTTGCAAGCCTGATCCAGTTGTGAATATCCTCTTTGATGTATTTTGCATGTAAAATTTTTGACCAAAGATTGTCCCCAAAGAGTCCTCGCCAAAAGCTTTTCGACAAGAGGGCCGTTTTGAACCAAAATATGTTTTTTATGTTCCAGCCACCATTCATATATGGCAATGCTAATTCATTCCATTTTGTCAAGTGATATTTACCTCCATTTTTAAAGCTATCCCAGAGAAAAGAAAACATGATACTGTTTAATTTCTTCATAATTGAAAGAGGAAGTTGAGCTAAGAGATCCCAGTACACCGGTAAGCTGCTCAGAACAAATTTGAGTAAGAGTAGATGACCACCCAAAGAAAGGTGTGTTAATACCCACAAATTAATCCTTTTCTCAAAATGATCGATTAACCAATTCCAATCTTGCTTACTGTTAAGATCCTAATGGGCGGATAGTTCGTATCATTTGGTATCAGAGCCTCCACCTAGGTTCAAGTCATAGAGAGGGTGGCAACGTCGGCATTGCAGTGTTCGCCTGGGGCTCGTACGACGCAAAGGGGACACCACCGTACGAGCGCACATCCAGCCCAGAGTCTGGACTGCGGAGCATGGTGGGATGTTAAGATCCTAATGGGCGGCCTTCACTAACATTTCGAGCTTTTGGTGTAACGGTTCGTATCACTTACCATAGCAATTTGGTTTGATATAAAAGCCCAGATATTTTACTCCAGCATTCAGATCGGTAGTAGTGTAAGGCAGAAGGTGTAAAACCTCAATTAGGACAGGATCAAGAACAAAGTTACAAATAAAAATAGATTTGTTCTGGCTGATTTGCATCCCTGTAGCAGAGCAAAAAAGGGATAGAATGTTTGAAAAAGACTTCCATTCATCTACCGAATCCGATCCAACAAAATGACATCGTCGATAAATAGAATGTGAGAAACAGATAAGTTTTTTGCAACCATAATACCTTTGACAGCGTTTTTGTTTTTAGCATCCCCAATCAGAAAGTTGAGACCTTCTATCACAAGTAAGAATAAAAGGGGGAAGAGCGGACAGCCTTGGAGGAGGCCTCTACAACTATTGAAAAACGGAGTCATGTTACCGTTAGCAAGAACATAGTAGTTAGTCGACTTCACACAAGCCATAATCCAAATAGCAGTCGTAATTGGAATCCCAATCTACAGGAGAACCAGCTTCAGAAAATCCCAGCTAACTTGATCATAAGCTTTCACTAGGTCGAGTTTCAAAATTAAAGACTTCAGATTTTTTGATTTGACAGAATGAAAAACTTCTTGAGTGATGCCCACTGCATCCAAGATCTGTCTATCATATAGGAATCCAAATTGTTCTTTTGTCATCCACCTTAAGAGCTGAGGTTTAATCATGTTAGCAGTAACTTTAGAGATCAGTTTGTAAACCAGGTTGCACAGGGAAATAGGTCTAAAGTCGTCGAACGAAACAGGCTTTCTTTTGGGGCGATAAGTGTCAGAAAGGTAGAGTTCAAACCACCAGGAACCCAACCTTCCACTCTGGTAAACTCGACCATCTTCAAAAGATATGGACCGATGAGATCAAAGAACATAAGAAAAAGGTCAACTGTCCACCTGTCAAGGCTAGGACTCTTCTCCTTCTTAAAATCTTTTAAAACTTTTGCAAGTTCCTCCAGGGTAACCGGTTTGTCAATCTGAGCTCCTTCCTGCGGAGAAAATAAAGATGGGAAGAGTTTAATTACCCTCAGTTGATCCCCAATGTTATAGGTATTTGGATCATCAAAATGTTGTTTAAAGTGTTGAAGAGCCGCCTCCTCCATCAGCTTTTGATTAGTGACCACATTACCAGTATTATCCTTAATAGACCATATTGATTTCACATTCCTCCTGTGTGAGGCAAAATTATGGAAGAAACGAGTGTTGTTATCTCCCAAGTTAACCCAAATGGCCCGACTTTTGAGTCGCCAAGTGCCTTCCTGTGCCTTCAAAATAACATCAAGTATGTTCTGTAAGGTCTGTAATTCCACTTTGTCTTCTTCAGAAAAAATGCCATTCAGATTGAGCGTATGAAGAAGTTTAATTTGTTCTTTGATCAGTAAAGGATCTTCACTGTCCTTAGATATTTTTAGTTTTTCCCACTCTTTTGTCTTCTTATTCAAACCTTTGAGGTTGTAGATCAACGTATCAATCGGATTATAGATCGGAGGTGGATCCAACTTGATCCAATAATTCCTTACCAAGTCACAAAAGTCATTATCACTTAGCCATGTACTATTAAATTGAAATGGTTTATTCACCTTACACTGGAAATCTTCGATCTGAAGAACAATAGCATGATGATCAGATATAGTAGAGTGTTCAATCCAAGTCCTATACCTGGACAAATTAGCAGCCAAGGATTCTGCTAAAATAAAATGGTCAAGTCTCTTGCTAATACAACCACCATCATGTCGATTGTTACTCCAGGTTGCACCAAGATTCCAAGGAATTACATCAACAAGATGAGCCCTCTGGAAAATATCTTTAAAGAAAACTGCCAAATTATCCATCTTCGCAGAGGGGCCCCAGACTTCAGCCACGGATAATGTTAGATTCAGGTCGCCTGCCACAATCAGATTCAGAATATTTAGAATACCAGATGCTTCCAACATTCTCCAATAAGACTCCTTATCCTTGTAAGGAGCATAAATGTTCAAAATAGCCAGCTCAAGATCACTAGAAAGAAACCTTCCTTTCATTAAGATCCCACCCATGGTTTTGTAGGTATTAAAACACATGCTAGTTGGATTCCAACCAGTCAATAAACCGCCCGAGTGGCCACAAGAATCCATCGCACTGAAATACCAACCTAGCCAATGCTTTGAAAAAAACTCAATTGCCTGGGCCACAAAACAACAAGTCTCCTGAATTAAAAAACAGTCAAGGCTAGTAGATTTAAGAAAATTGATAAGGGCCCTAGCCTTAGAAGCCCCACCAATACCCTGAACATTGAAGGACAAAATAGACATTAAGTCAGTGTAGGGTCAGACACATCTTCTCTAAGGGTCCCTGGTGAGGTAGAGAATAAATCTATAGAATCTAAATGTTTTGACAAAGGGATGAAAGTGTCACCCACCTCCTTCTCTTTTACTTTCTTTTTCCTTCGGATTGTGACATTCAGACATCTAATTGACGAAATCACCACATCGTCATTTGGGATAGGGTTTATAGCAAAGATCTCTAATAGAGAGCCATCAATCCCTTTCAATGACATTAAGGAATTCGTGAAAGAGTTTAAATCAAGCTTTTTTAGTGGAGATATATCACCAAGATGAGCACAAGAAGAAACCCTAGAGACATTATCCAACGAGCCCAAATCAGCCAAAGGAGGAGCAGGAAATGGGGCATCCATCTGGGGTAAAACCCTGGCATCAGTAGATTTTGTGCCCGACTCTTCCACAGGAGAAACAAAACAGGGGACATCAATCGGAACAAGGGTAGAAGGATTAGAAACCATGGGAGAAGGACAGCCACCAGTAGATAGGTCGAGAGAATTATCCACACAATTTAGGTCATCCAAAAGATTCCTAGCCAAGGGTTTGGAATTTGAAAGGCGAAGATCCAGCTTCCTCTCCATAGATAAATAGAAATCTAATTCTGCTTTGGCTATCCCTTCATAAACAGAAGGTTCATCAAGAGACTTACCTTGTAATGGGAAGCCATCTTCAGCTGATAACGGAGGGCTTTCGGTAGCTTCCACCAATGTTGTAGCCATTTTTCCATGCGGCAGAGGAAACAACGGAAATGTATATTTTTATAATTCAGTTTCTGTTTAATAACCTTGTCTCTCCATCTAATATTCACAGAAGCAGGCAACCCCTTTGAAACATTGAACTCCACAAGCATAGAAGCAAATGCAATCCTTTTGTTTATTCCAAAGATGAGGTTTTTCTCCAACCTGATAAAATGGCCCAACACATTCCCTAGTCCTTCAAACACATTCGACGTCCAAAGCTCGAAAGGGAGTCCTTCAAACACATTCGACGTCCAAAGCTCGAAAGGGAAGCTGGGTAGTAAAACCCACAAGTGTCTCACCAGCATGCGCTCTGATTTTGGGTTGAAATTTTGAAATTGACATGCCACCTTTTGATAATCAAAGAACCCTCCTTAATCAGCCAAGTCTGAACAAGAACCGAATCAATGAATTCTTCGTTAGCGAAGATGAAGGCCACCCAACCATTTGAAAGGAGGCTGGTTCTAGGGGGCAAGCCACAAATAGGAGTCGAGTTTGCATTAAACCACTCAACCAGTTCTAATTGAGAAACCCTAGTTCCTTCTATACAACCCACCCCTCACCACTCCTCTTCGAGCCAGGAGTTCAACCCTATCCATATTCGCTCCGTCATCCAGGGTATAAACTGCAGCTTCGGCAAGGGCCTTGTAAGATTTTACTTTACGTCTGTACCGAGCAGCTTCTCCGGAGAATAGCAAGATTTTTTTTTCAGTTGAAAAAAAAATAAAGATCCCATGTAGATGCCTCTTTTGAATGAATCCATTATCCAACTTTCTGAGATGCTCAACAACCACGTATTCTTCAAGTTTTTGTTTCGCGCAAGGAACCTGCTCGAAAATAGCGACCTCAAAAACAACGACTCTGATTCATGGAAAGAAGAATGGCTGGTTGGCAACCTCCTTGACATGTCGATTCAATCTGATTTACTCCAAATATCTCCCGAGTCTTATGGATCATGAAAATCACGAGAACTCCAAATGTCTCCCATGGATCATGAAATTCACGAGAAAATTGCTGCTATACCTGACCGGACTGTAATTATAAATTGATTAGCTTAAAAGTTCGATTTCTTTTGGAGACGACATATGTACGAAATTGAACCAAATTTAGAAATAAAAAATAAAATCCTACATAACAATGTTAAATAACATCATTTAAATATTCCTCAATTTTTTTAAGACACTGAATTTATTTATTCACTTGAAGACAAAGAGAAAGCATCAAGAAACGCTACCGGCCTACCACAGTCTGTCAAAGACAAACAATCTATTCAATCCTGTCGTCAGTTTATTCAACTCTGGAATGTGGAATACATCATTTGGCAGCACCTGGGTGGTGCCGCCCATCTATTCGATTCCCAAATCCCATCGCTTACAATGGCAGCCAGTTTTGGCTTTATCAGGGATATGCTAATCTATGAAAGGTTAGTAATTATTGGTCATTAGAAGCACGTAATAAACATAATGATTAAACCAAGCACACATATAATACTATGGGCCACCAAATACCATGGGCCCAAGAAATCATGAACGGTAGATGTGGTGTTTGACTCTCTAACCAAGGAGACAACTAGACCATGAAGATCTCTAACCAAAGAGACAACTAGACCATGATTTGCATAGAACTCTATGAATGATAATGGAGTTGCTCATTGAAAGCTTTTATACTTTAATTATTAATTAATGAAAACTTACTTATAAAAATGCACTTCAAAATAATGAGTGAAACTAAAATTCACACTTTAGTGTAAAATGACAATTTATTTACCGATCAAATTTCAACTACACCTCCTTTAAGATAAATCCTCCAAACCAACAACTTCAATTTTTCTAATAAGAAACTACCAAAATAAATAATAAATTATTGCATATCACATATTTATGAATTCAAATACATATCAAATAACTTACTTAACAAATAGCTATTTATGAATTCAAATACATATCAAATAACTTACTTAACAAATAGGTTAGAGGTTGATAGGTTATATTGTAGAATTAAGTCATAATGTGCCATATGAAGAGTATTCTAAGAGATGGTTTCTTATTTTTTACACATTATTTCATCCCAATGAGTTTTAGTCCTAACTTACAATCAAATTCACTATGAAGGTGGTTAGAGTGTGTTCTTAAATATTAATACTAATTTTTATCTTTAAAGTACCAAAAGAAAAAAGATAGTTTGATTTTCTTAGGGTTAATGATCTCTTTATAACACATTCACTTTCTCTTATTCTCTATTTATCCATAGCATCATAGTTTCTCTTTAAATCTAATTGTGATGGTGCTTTTGATATGATTTATATTTTGAAAAATGGCATTCTCTTGCATCATCCACTGGTTTAGCAAAGAAACACCATACTTATGACATATGTTCTCAAATTCAAGTGTCTTTTACTAATATTTGAAGAAATGATAGGTAACATTGTATCATCCTATTAATTATCTTATACTTTTACATTACATACCTAATCATATCCATACTCTTAAAGCAATTAATTATTGTATATGTGTATATTAGGTACTTAATCATATCCATACTCTTAAGGAAATTAATTATCTTATACTTGTACATTAGGTACCTAATCATGTCCACACTCTTCAACTTATTAGACCACTGAATGAGATGGGGTATTGTTCTTAATTTTAAGATTACCAGCATAGATCCATCTTAAACCCGTATCTATCAAGCACCTAGAGGGATCCAATTTCTTGAGTTGTATTTCTTTTTTTAAATTTAAACTCAAGAAATTTGATATTTTTGGATTGATAGATCCTAGTTTAAGTTTTAAGTTTTTATTTATAAATTTTTTAATTACTTTTCATAATATTTTATTTTATCAGCCAACATGGATTTTTTTTTTTAAATACTTTTTACAATTTTTTTATTTTATGAGCCGACATGAATTTATTAATGGTCGACATAATATACTCGTGTGTAACTTTACATGGACACACGTTACAACATCTCTCCCATAGTGCAATAAACTATAAAGTGTTTTTTTAAGTCAATTTTTTCTCTAAATTTCTCTAATAATATTGCAACCCTAAACTTCACAATAAAGTATAACTAGAATATCAAAGTTATCAAAGAGGAAATTATTTTCATCTAGAACAAAAAATATGCTTCTTTATAGTTGTTTTCAATACCCAAATAATAGAACTAGTTGAGATTTTGATGTAGGTAAAGTTTAAGATACTTGTATGAATTAACTTTCTCTAAATTTTTATTGTAATAAACAAATTCAAGATAAGTATTTTTCTTGGACTTGATGATTATAACCTTAGTCTTTAGTCTTATCAATATTCATTAAAATATCAAATCTTAGTTGATTTTAAAGATCATAAGAAGTCCTTACCAAAACAAAATTATCATTAACTTAAAGAATAAGAGGGATGACTATCATAATCAAAGTAGTGCCAACACAATTTGTTTCTTTCAATGTCTTTAGCTTTTCAATATAAATTCCACTTTCAATGTCTTTAGCTTTTCAATATAAATTCCAACTAGATAGGGGACAAAGAGCAACTTTGTTTAGTCCCCATGTTAAAATTATTTTTTTTCATTACTTTTAAAAATAGAAACAATTAAAAATAGAATCAATGAAGATTTAAAAATAGAAAACGAAGATTTTAATCTTTGCTGGCTAAATTAAAAAGACCAGCAATTGGAACCCTATACGGGAAGAATATGTGTGTATTCACGGAATCTGATTTGGAGGAAGGAAGAATGGCTGGCTGGCAACCTCCTTGACTGGACGGTTCAATCTGATTTACTCCAAAAATCTCCCATGGGTCAGATATTCTGTATACGGGACTGTAATTATAAATAGACCACACTGTGTATACACTCGAAGACAAACAGAGAGCCATCGAAAAACGCTGCCACAGTCTGTCAAAGACTGTATTCAATCGTGTCGACAGGTTATTCAACTCTGGAATCTGTCTGGAATGCATGTCAAAGTTCATCATTTGGCAGCACCTGGGTGGCGCCGCCCATCTATTAAATTCCCATTATACGCAGCAGCAGCCTTTCTTGACTTATCAATGTGTGTCAGGGATATGCCCATTTTCAAGTCACTGCACACTGCCATATTGGAAAAATATTAAAATCTCCACGACCTCGTGCATTATAAAATCCAAAATGAAGTCCACATCAAATATCGGAAGGACGACTGGCTCTGCTATGGTCTCTGCCCGTGGTCTAGGATCTCTTTCGCCAGTCTGTCTTCTCCAAGCTAACCAGTGTGGCCCGGTCATCAGCATTCTACAGGATTTCAATATACTTTCATGGGCTGGTTGAGCAGATACCTCACTCCTGACTCCTTGATGTTCTCGAAAATTCAAGTCGTACCTGGGTGCATCTCGTGGTGAGGATTCGACCACTCAGCTTCTCTGGTCGATGATATTCCATCACTCAGTTTCAATGGTGTTCATGGTTGGTGATATGAGATGAGGTGTAGGGTAGTTAGTTTGTGTGGGGTTTAGTTTTTATCAGAGTACTTCATCAAAGTATTTGTTCAAATCTCATGGTGAAAGGTCGATGATGTGAGCCAATGGTAAGGTCTTTTGGTTGAATCATTGAAAGCCCAAATTTCTTTCCCTACAACAGGAAGGTGATTTCTCTTTATTTGTCAATGCCTGTTAGCAGCAGGAATTATATTGATAGCTTATGATGAATTACCTTTTCTCAGTACATGTGTAGGTATGTTATCTTATTTGTTCAGTGATTATGTTGTTTGTGTTGTATCTATGTTACTTTTTTTTTTCTTTGGGAAAAAATCCGCAATATATTAAAATAATAGATCGCAAAACTTACCAAGAATCCTCCGTTTACATAAGAGATAGTTGGCTTGCACATAGCCACAACTGATTTTCAGCACATATTCCAAATGTTTGAATAAACATTTTACAAAAATCGTAATACAAAAACTAGGAAAAGCATCATTAAAGTCTTGGTATTAATGAAAAATTGTAGGTGACACATATCCACATAGTTGAGAATTAAAAAACCAACAAATTAATCGGGATATAAATATGGGTCTAATGTAACTTCATCATGATGATCTTTTTCCCATCCGGTCCAGTAGCCCTTAGTGACATGAAGACTTATCTTGGATAGTGAGTTTACAAGAATGTTTCTTTTCCTATACATATGCGTGAATACAACTTCTTCGAATTGATTCATCAACCGTTGAATCTCATTATAGATCGGGATTAAGTGGAGATTTTTAGATGGTATGTTTTCCTTGAACCAATCGATGTCCAGTTTAGAATCCCCAAAAACCTGTAAGTGTTGCACCCCATGTTGGATGGCTAGGATCATAGATAAATTTAGTGCCATTAGTTATGTTCAGTTATTAGAACTGGGACCCACTCCTTCTGCAAATTTGTAACAAACATGATCATTGAAGTACAAGACAGCTTTTACTCCTCCTAATGGAGGATGCTCTTGAGATGCCCCATCAAAGAAACACCAAGGACGGTTCTTATCAATGACTTCCACCTCTATAATCCTTGTTGTCATAGGAGAATCCAATTGGGGGGAATGTTCCAAAATAACCAAGCCTTTATCAATAGATACAACAAGGTGAGTGAATTTAACCTCAAATATCGCTTGATTCCTTGCTATCCAAACACGCCAAGAAAATATCACAAGCAATGTTAAATAATCCTTGAAAGCCATGTTATTCAAGTCCATTGGGCTAATGTCTTGACCAATGAGGCGCCAGCCTAGACAAAAGGAATTCTGCATATGATGCAAGTCACCTTACAGGAATACGTTCTTGCTTAACAATACACACGACACATACCACAATGTTTACACGAACAAGGTGTAAAACAAGATGCCAGAAGTGGCTTATATTACTTCTCTGTAATTCGATTACAATGCGGAATAACTGAAAGCAAATAACTAACTACAGTCGGCCTCAGTCGCTACAACTTAGAAGTAACTGTGGTGTGTTCTCCCTGTGTGTCGACCTCACCCTCTCCTGGTTCACTCGGAACTCCAAGCTATGGCGCGATCTCAAATCTCTTCCTCTTTGGCCTGTGTGACTCTTCACAACTCCTCCCGGCTCTACTCTCTGATGTTGCTGATCAAAGATCGAAGATCCTCCTCTTGAACTGATTCCTCTCCACCTTCTTCTACCCTGCTGCTCCTGTTCCCGAGATTACTGCAATTCCCGAGATATGCATCCTTCTGTCTGTCGATCCTTCCAAATCCTACAGACCTGGAACTGTCAGCTCCCAGCCGTGCTGCACAAATTTCATCCATGACGACACTTGTCATGTCCTTCACCTACTCGCAATAACTATATTAACTTCCTCAACAACCCCGAACGGCTACCAGGTACAGTTCCTTGACTTTGTTCTCTTCTGACCCTGCTACAGTAGTCGGTCATATCTCAACCTTCTTGTTAGCTTAATTCTCATATCCTACAGTTCGCCAGTCCTCCCCTTCCTCCGCGCTTGGCTCCGCCAAGCCTGTCACGTCGTAGTTCGACCACTTGTCGACTACCTGACGTCTTACTCCCTTTGTCGTCTATCGATTATTACCTGTCGATTCTCGACCTAACACAACATCCGTTGTGTCGCTCCAGTCAATCGCACCCCGACTGCTTCTACTTGACTTGTTGACTTCGACAAGTCAACCTGCTCTCTGTACTAGTGGTCATCGGCACTCCCGCTGGTCAGCTCCCTTCTATCGATCAACTTCGACTGATATGCCTAGGCCCCGATGCTCCTGCATTAGACTACCCAGGTGAAAAAGAACTCGACTGCTTTGTCAGTATCCTGAACTCTTCTTTGGAAATCCATGTCACCTCCTGCAACTCATCATTTTCCCATCGCACTAAGTATTCTTTCTTCTGTGCACTACGCGTTTGCCCAACCTCGCTTTCTTTGAGTATTTCTGCGATCTCTTCTTTGTGTCAGTCTGGAATTTGGTCTGTCCAGTCGATGCTTATCACTTTATCGCTTTCGCTACTTGACCCTTCTTCAAATTTGTACAGATCTGAGACATTGAACGTCGCTAAAATGTTCAAGTCTTCCGGTAATTCCAACACATAAGCGTTGTATGAAATCTTCTTCAGAATTCTACATGGTCCTATCTTTTTCAGCTTCAGTTTGTTGTATGTACCTGTCAGAAATCTTTCTTTCCGCAGATATGCATAGACTAAGCGCCCTTCTCGGAACGACTGTAACCTCTTCTTCCTGTCAGACCTTAACTTGTACGCTGCATTACTCTTTTCTATGCACTTCCGCACACTTTCATGAACTTCATGCATATGTTCTGCGAATGATTCTGCATCCGCACACTTTCATGAACTTCATGCATATGTTCTGCGAATGATTCTGCATCCGCACTCTTCCTGGTTTCTATCGTCAACTCGACCAAATCCATCACTCCATGTGGGCTTCTCCCCTAAACAATCTGAAATGGGATCAATCATGTCAACCGATTCACTGAATTGTTGTATGCAAACTCCGCCTGTGCCAACACATTTTCCCACTGCTTGTGTCTGTCGTCTACTAGACATCTCAGAAGGTTTCCCAAACTTCTATTTACCACCTCGGTCTGTCTGTCTGTCTGCGGATGGTACGCTGAGCTAAACTATAACTTCGTGTCCAGTTTCTTCCATTCATCTCCTCCTCTGACCCTGATCTGGTGATAACCACTCTTCAGGTCTATCTTCGTGAAGTATGTCGCTCCACTCAGGCAATCCATCAAGTCATCCATTCTCGGCAATGGCAAACGATACTTGATCGTGATCCTGTTGATGGCTCTGGAGTCTGTACACATTCTCCATTCTCCACCCTTCTTTGGTGTCAATACCGCTCGTACTGCACACGGGCTCAGACTTTCTCTAATAAACTCTCTGTCCAACAACTCTTGGACCTATTGGTTGAGATCCTGTCCCTCTGTTGGACTCATCCTATATGGTGCTTTGTTTGGCAGACTCGACCTTGGAATTAAGTCAATCCGATGGGATATGCTCCTTGTCAGCGGCAATCCCGTCGATTTCTCATCATCCATTATGTCACTAAATTCTTCAAGCAACTCCTCGATTTCGACCGGAATATCCTCCTGGCCTAGTCGTTCCTTCAACATATGGTCCCTTTCGAATGATCGCAAAGCATCCTGATTGTCTCTCCTCTTCTGGGAGGAATTCCTTCGCGGTGCTCATCAACACTCGCTTTTCCCAAAGATTGCTCTCGCCGTGCTTACTGTCGGCTTGTTCTTCTCGCCTCAGCTTAAGAGTCATTTTCATGCCATTCTTCCATACTATGACTATGTTGGCTCAACCATCATAGATCATTTTTCGATCATATTGCCATGGTCTTCCTAACAACAGATGGCATGCATCCATGGGAACTACATCGCATAGTAAACTGTCCTCTAGTCCTTCAACTCGGAAGTTGATCAGGCACTATTTGGTCACCTTGACATGGTGTCCTTTCTGCAACCATGAGATCTTGTAGGGGTGTGGGTGTTCTCGACACTTCAACCCGATCTTATTGATGACTTCTGTCGACACAAGATTCTCCGTGCTTCCACCATCAACTATGATTTTGCTACGCCATTCTTCGATCCGCACCTTTGTTCGAAAGATTGCCTTCTGTTGTGCTGGCTCCATCAAGTCGCATTAATCGTCCTGGATTAAGACTCTCTAAACCATCAAATTCCGGTTCTTCTTCTTTTCACCTCCACTGTTGTCGGATGCCGACTCTTCCCTCTCATCGACTTACTCATCCTTTCGACGTCTAGGCTTCGACCCCTCTGCAGCATGTAAGTTCTCTGGGCACTCGTAGGCCTTGTGTCCCGTCCCTCAACACTTGTAACATATTATGGCTGGTCTGTTAGCTCGTTTCTTGTTGGATGGACCACTTCAACTATATGCACCTCAACCGTGATTCTCACGACCATCACGTCGGTTCTCTTGCGCTTTCTCCCAGGTCGATGTCCCTTCCGTGTGTCGACTATCTTCGACACTTTCCTTCCTGTTCCCGCTACTTTGGCCTTTCGCGGAGATAGTTTTTGCACCCTGGCCAATCATCTTTCCCTGGTCGTTGTGGATTTTCTTAACAGTTTCTCTTCTGCCTTCAAAGCTAACTGGTAGGCTTCGCCGACTGCTTTGAATCTTGTCATGCTGAGTTCATCCTGAAGAGCATATTTTAAGCCGTTCACATGCCTGGCGACAGCTTCTTCTCCTTCATCAGTTTGTCTTGACCGAATCAACAATTGGTAGATTTCCTCCGTGTACTCCTTCACGGTCATCTCTTTCTGTCGAAAGTTCTATAACTTCCTGAATAAGGAAATCATACAGTCATTCGACAAGAACTTCCCCTTCAACTTGGAAACCATTCTGTCCCAAGACTTGATTTTCTCCTTTTTTGAGTCTGTCAGCCTGTACGTTGTCCCACCACAACGAGGCAGGACCTTTCAACCTCGGACATGCAGTATTAACTCGTTTGGGGTCCTCGATCTGCTCTATGTCGAAGTATTTCTCCATCTTTCTGAACCAGTCGATCAAGTCTTCTGGCTCCAGGCTTCCCAAGTACGTACGCACGTCTATCTTCGCCCGACCTCTCATATCTATCAGCAGTTTGATTAGTTTTTCCTCTGGTTCTTCTACGACTTTTTCTTGAGCTTCCACCTCTTTGAATTCCTCGCCGTTGTGGTCTAATGACTCAGTAATACAACCATGCCTCTAGCTTTCTTTGATCGTTGTGACTTCATTTGTCAAAGTTCGCATCATTCGGATGCATTCATTGAACATCTCACGATCCATTGTGACGGCTGCTGCGCCATGCGCTGTTAGTCCTCAGACATTAATGCCTTTGTGAGCCATTTTCAACCTCTTCTGAAACTCCCACATGTCCAATCGCAACCGGACTTTAAACAAGTCGTACACAAATCTACCCAACCGCAGTTGGAGCTGTCCAACTCACTTGCAAGCTCAGTATCAACTGACGTTCCACGAACTCGAAGGATTTTTTCGCTCTGATACCAACTGACGCAAGTCAGGTTGGTATAGTCGTCCTCCCAACCAGACTTTCTTCCGAGCTTTGATACCAACTGACGCAAGTCACCTTACAGGAATACGTTCTTGCTTAACAATACACATGACACATACCACAATGTTTACACAAACAAGGTGTAAAATAGGATGCCAGAAGTGGCTTATATTACTTCTCTGTAATTCGGTTACAATGCGGAATAACTGAAAGCAAATAACTAACTACAATCGGCCTCAACCATTACAGCTTAGAAGTAACTGTGGTGTGTTCTCCCTGTGTGTCGACCTCACCCTCTCCTAGTTCACTCGGAACTCTGAGCTATGGCGCGATCTCAACTCTCTTCCTCTTCAGCCTGTGTGACTCTTCACAACTCCTCCCGGCTCTGCTCTCTGATGCTACTGATCAAAGATCAAAGATCCTCCTCCTGAACTGATTCCTATCCACCTTCTTCTACCCTACTGCTGATGTTCCCGAGATTACTGCAATCCCTAAGACACTCATCCTTCTGTCCGCTGATCCTTCCAAATCCTGCAAACCTGCAACTGTCAAATACCAACCATGCTGCACAACCTTCGTCCATGACGACACCTGTTATGTCCTTCACCTACTCGCAATAACTGTATTAACTTCCTCAGCAACCCCGAACGGCTACCAGGTACAGTTCCTTGACTTTCTGCTCTTCCAACCCTGCTATAGTAGTTGGTCATATCTCGACCTTCTTATCGGCTTACTTCTCATCTCCTGTGGTTCACTAGTCCTCCCCTTCCTCCTCGCTTGGCTCCGCCAAACCTTTTGTGTCGTAGTTCGACCACTTGTCGACTACCCGACGTCTTACTCCCCTTGTCGTCTATCAACTATTACCTGTCGATTCTCGACCTAAGACAACATCCGATGTGCTGCTCTAGTCAGTCGCACACTGACTGCTTCTACTCGAATTGTTGACTTCGACAAGCCAACCTGCTCTCCGTACCAGTGGTCATCGGCACTCCCACTAGTCAACTCCCTTCTGTCAATCAACTTACACTGATCTTCCTAGGCCCTGATGCTCCTGCATCAGCATACCTTAATGACATGGTCCCACATTCTGGAAATAAAAGTGTTGGAAATGTATAAGTGATCAACACTATCATTACCAAATTTACATAGAGAGCATCTGTCAGGCCCTTGCCAAATTTTCCTCAGCATCAAGTCCTAAACTGGGATTTTGTTGGACAATGCAAGCCATAAAAATTATTTTCACGTCAGAGGGAAATTGAATTTCCATATGAACTTATGCCACCATAAAGACTCCGTAAAATCCTCTTCTTCTCTCATAACTAAATAACCAATCTTAGGAAGATAAGCACTACTCGAGGGATTCCTGGACCAAACAAGAGAATCCACACTATCCCTTAGTGTAACATGGTTGTCCTTGAGAGTCTTAATGGAACTTTCCCTGGGCTATCTGTCTGTTGCATCCACAATTCCCAGGTCATTGGCATTTAACCATTCCTGAGAAATTACAATAGTATTGGTTATGTCACTAATTTGGGCTACAAAAATAAATCCCTAATATATTAAGCTATCCACCAAATCCAGAGGAAGCCCTTATTGGGACATAAAGGCATTACGACTGAGGTATGTTTCCTTATTATGAGTTTCCAATGACTTATTATGGTGGTGTCAACATTACTAGAAAAAGAAGTTTGACCTTTTGTTGTGTTGAGGCATTCATGAAGAGGTGGGGGAATCGCACTCAAGGAGAAGCGACTCATATTCAATGAAGGTGAACACTAATCCTAATGTCCAGGAAGCCTTTGAAATGATTTCCAAAATTTACCGAGGGTCAAATGCTTAAAGGGGAGAATTCTCATTCACCTTTTACCCACCTTATGACACTTCTAAATCTGCTCCTAAGTTGAATTACACCCCATGTATTAGATGGTAGGGAGAATGGGGAGGCAAATAGAAAATATTGGGAGAGTTGTTGCACTTTGTAAAGTTTTTTAAAGAGATGCCTGCCTTGTGAGATGGGTTGGCCATAAAGGGATGACATATAATTCTTCTTTAGAAATAGATTTCTTATCTGGTTTATTATATTGGTGGGAGCAAATCAATAGCTGCTCCAACCTGGTCTATGTAGATTAATGGGGTTGGGAGTGTACTTTCCCAAATATAATTCATTTTACTTTGCAAGTTTATTAGACACCTTTTAGCTAGTTTTATCATTATTTTTTAGGTTAATTCTAACATTTTATTAATTTCTATATTTTGTAGAACATGCTATCAAGTTTGATCTCGATCCAAGAAGGTATCTTTCAATAAGTCCATATTGTTGTGCAGGTTTACAGTCCACAACCTTTCCTACAAAGCTATGACTATAACGATGGAGAAAGATAATTCACCTATTGAAATTCCCCAACCTATGGTTACCATCGTGGGGAGGTTTGAAGGAAGTTTAACTCATAAGTCGCTGTTGAAATATTTTGAAAAGTCATTGTAGATGTAGATGATTTTCATGTACTTGTGATCCCAAAGCTTGATGTTATAACTCAGATTATGGTTGAGACATTTTTTTTCTTAAACTAATGGATTAATGATCATCATGTATTTGTGGATATTCAACTAGAAACTCAAATGTAGTGTAATCGTACTTTACTTTTCATATCTTTTATATATAATATTTATTTGGTTCAAATATAGATCTTATTTATAGTATTGTTAATTAATGTTGCAAGTGTACATTTTTATATAATTTTCATTTCTTTCAACTTATTCAACTGCATACATAAGTTTTTATTTTATTATTTAAGTGGATAATTTTATATATAATTTGTTTCATTGATTAGATCAAAATCAATATTGTATAACATTTTTTTAAATTATTCATGTCATATTAATTTATATTGAATAATAATGATGAAATAAAATAAAATGAATATAAAATTACTAAATTAATAATAATTATAATGAATATGAAACTAGTAAATTAGAGACCACTACATCATGACTAAATAAACAAGAAAGTGTACTACTAAATGGTGACAATTAATGACCAAATAAGGAGTAAATTTACTACTAAATGATGATAACTAATGATACAATAAACTAGTAAATGCACTACTGGTTACAATTCTCAAACTCTAAAATTTTAGGTGCTCCGGGGTTTTTGATGGTGTTGAATCAGTTTCTACCATCAAAATCGCCATTAAAATATAGTTAATTGCATATTTTGCATCCCCGTCCACGCCGAAAATTCTAATTTTTAGACAACTCTTTAAATATTTTACAAGATGATGAATGAGTCAACCAATTAATGAGTAAGCAATAGATAAATAAAATTTTAGTTGGGGAAAAGGTTGGATAAAGAGATTGGAAATTTTTTATCGGTAGTTGTTGTTGCCTCATAAATCATCATTTATAGCCAACTTTTAGTGTTTTCTAGTAATAAATTTGTCATTTTGATGTGGCACCAAACTCATAATGGGGTCCATCAACGTCTTGGGGTCCTGGTGTAGTCTGTAATCTAACTATTCTACATTTTCAAACTTTTCCGAGCATATATTTTTCTTATTTCCGCTGGAAATCTTTAAAAAATCTTAAAATTACATATATTAGCTATGGAAATTGCATAATTTGGGTGCCATGGGGGTATTTGAGAGTGTTGAATCTATTTATGGATTCAAAAATGCAATTTAAACACGTAGAAATTTGGATTTTACCAAAACAAAATACCGTAATCTGACTAAAACCTACCGTAAAGTCGAAAAGGTAGAATAAATAACCTACTCCCTTAATCTAAGTTTTAAAGTAAGTGCATTGTGTTTTTATTTTTAAAGGGTTGATTGAGCTTCTTTTGAACTTTTAAGAACCAAGAGTTCATTGTGTATTTGGAGTGGGCATTGCTTCACATTTAAAAATATATATATTTAAAAAAAAATTATAATATTAGGGGATTATAATTGATACGATTTTTTATCATATAAAATTAATGTTTTGATGTTATGATTAGTGTTTATTAAAATTAATTTTGGTTTAATTTATTCATAATTAATTAATTTGTTTTTTTTAATATTGCATAGAATTAATTTCATTTTTTTTTTCAGCGAAAAATTCACCTTCCTGCTATTCCGAAGGAATGAAGGAAAGCTAACAACGCACGGGAAATCTCAACAAACTTCCTCACATATCGTAGAAAGTATTATATAAGAAAATGTCTTTTATTATCTAAATTTTTAGTATCACAAATAATATATATTATTTATTCCTAAGATAATTTAGGACTTCTCTTTTATAGTGTCACAACCTACCTAAACATCAAATTGTTGTATGAGGCTCCCTTGTTTGTGGGATAAGAGAAGTTTTATAGTGTTATAACCTACCTAGATACCAAATTGATTTATTAGATTGTCACAACTTGACCAAATACAAATTGATGTATGAGATCCCCTTGTTTGTGGGATACGAACTTTTTTTTTACTTTTCAGTGAAAAAAACCCATACTATTTCTATTCATCGTGAATCGAATAGTACATATAATCAAATAAACAATAGATAGTAAACTTATCAAATCTATCCATAACCTGTATGACAGTTCCATCGGAACATACCATAGAGACAAGTTCCCAAAATAGTTACAAGTATTCAAGCTACAAACTTGAGCTTCAAGTAGGAGACCGAAAATAAGTAAGATACCAATCAGATAGATTAGAATGGAGCCCAAGTCCAAAATGTATGACTCAAAATATTCCTTCCAATATATGACTCCTACATCTCCAGCATAAGCTTCCTTGGATAGTAGATCTTCCCTGTGGTTGAACTGTCGATAAATATGCTGAAGGGTAATGTGACCAAATTGCATTATTAATTCTTTTATCCTCGTGCACCAGTGAATGAGAGGCATATTTTCCAACTTGTATTCTCCCCGATCCCACTTGATAGTCACTCTCGAGTCTCCGAAAATTGCCACATAAAATAAACCGAAGCAGGAAGCAACCATCAGGACACACCAGAGACCAAGTAACTCTGCTTTCATATTGGTACCACGACCACAATTCAACTTTAGGGAAAAGAAATGATCTGGATTGATGTGAATAATTCCTCCAGCAACATAAAATCCCCCGGACGCAGCACTGTCAAAGAAGATCACGGCCATTTGCTGTGGTAGACTGAAAGGTGTTATGATCCTTGTTCTCGTCTTATCTTTCGCTGCACACTGTTCATTAATCATGTTGATAATGATTTTGAAGGTCCGGCCAGTACAAGGACTACAACCCTCAAATATGACCAGATTGCGTGTCATCCAGACAGCCCAGGATGTAACCACTGGTAGGAAAGGTAAAGAATCCGCATTCCTATGCCAGTTTAATGAATTATGGGCGAATGTATCCTCACCCCACCAAGTAGTAGGAAACTTGAAATGATTGCACAGTAAAAGCCAGAGATCTTTAGTGAAATAGCAGTAAACAAAAATGTTGTCAACAGTCTTTGCTCTACGCATATAGAGTTGACAAATATTCGAACCCTCCCATCCATGACTGATCAGAATGTCCCAAGTTAAGAGTTCTCCTTACAGCGCCCTCCACATATGACGTTTTATTTTGGTAGGAATTTTCCAATTCCAAACTACCGTATACCACCACTCACCCGGATATAAGCAGTATGTGCTAATGATCTCATGATAGGCCAGTCGGGCCATGATAGTGCCCAACGCACAGTTTTTCTACCATATAACCTTATCACATTCAGTTGAGAGTCTGCAGCCCGAGTCATTCAATAGCTTTGTATAATGAGTCCAAACATGAGCATTGTTACCAACAAATCCCAGCGCAGACGTAGTTACCCAATAACAATGATTCTGACTGTGATCAGTATTCCTGATATGGTTGAGTGTTATGTAACCAGCTCAGTGGAGGGAGAGCATGATCCCATCCAACAGCCTATAACTGTCACCCAATCCAAGGATTGAATCAATTCCAACCATAATGTCGAGACCCATACCTGCTTTCCAAGCCAAATCCGTGGCCATCCAATTATAGATCTTAAGAAAACCGGTCCATATAATGGAAGCATTATGTGAGCATTTCAGAGGGTGACGCATCCAATTAATAACATCATGTTTTAAATACTTGATCTTGATCACCCTAGACCATAGTGTATTACCAAACAGAGCCCTCCACATGCTTTTCATTCTCAGTGCCATGCTAAACATGGTGAGGTTGTGAATTCCCCAGCCACTAGAGCAAGTCGGACGAGCTATAGATTCCCTTTTGGATAGAACTATCCTCCGACGAGAGACTCCACCAAACCATAAGAAATTGAAAGTCAGTCTTCTTAATTTATTAAGTATAGAAACAGGAATAGGGTGAAGTGATAGCCAGTAGACTGATATGCCTGTAAGTACCGCCTTAATCAGTACCACTCCTCCCCCAATGGACAACATCCAAAAAGTCCAGTGTGCAATCCGCTTCTCAAATTTCTTAACAAGCCACATCCAGTCGCAACACCTGTAACCATTGGGCTTTAAAAAATAACCCAGATACATGAAGCCGTCCTCCAGCTGTTGGAACTTATAGGGAAGTATGGTTTTTATGGTAGCAATCCGCACATCAGTAAGTCTAAAATGATAAACACATGACTTATTCAAGCTGACTTTTATACCTGTTGCTTCTGAGAAAGAAGTAAAGATAGCATTGTAGTTCTACCATTCAAGAACAGTATCCATCCCACCAATTAGTACATCATCAACGAAGAGTACGTGGGTGAAAACCAACTCATGAGAGATTTTAATACCTGAAATTCTCCCATCCATTCTACCAGCAGTGATCGATTTGTTCAAACCCTCAATAATTAATAAGAATAGTAGGAGTGATAGGGGGCATCCCTGATGTATCCCTTGGCTCATGCTAAAAAAACCAGTAGGTGCACCATTGATGAGTACAGAAATACAGGCGGTTGTAACACACGCCATAAGAAAATTTGTATAGTATCATGGCCTACCCAGATACCAAATTGATGTATTTCGTCTCTTTTTTTTTGGACAAGAGACCCTCTCTAGGTAGTAATTTGACTACTTAGTCTATAGAAGTGTATATACACTACCACCCTTTAATTCTGAGATTTCAGAGAAAGAAATATGTGTTCTTTTTTTTTTACAGAAACGGGTAAGAGGCTTTGTATTAAAAAAAAAGGTAGGACTGTTACAAAAAATGGGGAGACTGTACCCCACAAAATGAGGGAAAAAGACACCTCATAACCAATCTTTACAATTCAGAGAAATAGCTAACCGAACAAGGAAAGAATACCTTCAACTTTAACTGCTAATTACATATTTAAGATAGACAAAAACAAGAGAATTCCATTGCTCATTTGTCAGCTGAGCGTCTAGTTTTTTTCTTGCCACCTGCAGTCAAATTTTCATTTTCATCCATACCCAGGATCGAAGAGGGGTTGTTGTTCTTACTTGTTCTAATACACTCAACTTTGGCTTCAACGATCCTAAGGTAGGTGTGCATGGATTCCACTTTTCCAGCCAAACTTAAAAACTGTTCCTTCGTGTTGTTGTTGGAGATTCTAGATTCAGAGATGGAAATTTCAAGTCTTTATTTTCTCCTTTCAGACTACAAACCTGAGCTTCAATGTCCTGTAGGTGAGACAGCATGCCAGGGGGAGGACTTTCCATTCCTTGAGGTTAGTCCAGATTCACAACTCCAGCCGGGTCATCCACCAAACTCTAGAGATTGTTAGAGCCTGAGTTTCCGTTGTTGCCATGCAGTTGCTGCAACGCACCATGTTGCAGGGGAGTGCCAATATTTGCATTGGTGCCGAATTCTGAGGGTCGAAAATTCTTCCCAAAGCCGAGATCTAGACCTTGCTGCACACCGAAGGCGAGATTCCCACCCTGTCCCACGTCTTGATGCAGCCACCTTCTATCGGCCTCAAAGTTTAATGGATGTCCACGTTGGACATGCTTCATCTTGCCGGCAAGAGAACCCTGCGCGTCTATCTCGTTGAGCCCGTTCCCTTGCACCACCTCAAGGGCAGAGAGGTAACGCTTGAAGCCAAAGCCTTCGAAATTTACTTGAATGTGGGTCTTCCACTGACGACACTACAGAGCCGAGAGGTAGAGCCTAGATTTTCCACAGTTATTTCCACAATCCATGCTGCACCTAAATTTGAAATGCTTGGACCTGAAACACTTGGAGCTTCTGAGAATGGAGGGAAGGGTTGAGTATGAAATGCTGTCGCCTCTGGTCTTGAAATAGTCACAGGCAATCCTGCCACCTGCACACCATAAAGTCTCACATGCGTGACAGTAGGGGCCAGCAAGAAGGCGCCGACGTTTACGCCTTGGGAACAGGAGACAAGATTGGGATGAGATATTGATCGAGATCCCTAATAAATTCATCCAACCATTAGTGGAGACCATTGTTGATCCAATGAGACTATACCAAGAAAGCAGTTTGGTAAGGCTGCTTGCATAGTTAGGGTGGCCCAACACCTTAAGGGACCCAATTATTATCAGTTGCGTGCCCATTTTTTACCATTATACCGTAGTTTAACCCTGCTCCTACATTTTCCACGGTGTCAGCTAGATTGTTGTTGTTCCTCAGATTGTGGTATAGGGAAATAGAGGTTAAATCCTTGATCTTGTGGAAGGAGTGATAGTGATACTTGGAAGAAGGTGTACGAACCTTATTAGCTAGAGCCCTGGCTTCTTGAATCAGAAAGAGAGAGTCTCCAATGACTACAAGGTCCTGTATATGATTTTCATTGGCAATATCAATGCTTCCGAGCAAGGCCAACCATTCCGCAGCATTGTTTGTCTGTCTTCCAATCCCCCAGGCGTAATCAGTCATTTTGTTTCCATCGAAGTCCATTAGAACTCCCCTCGCACCTGCCAACCCAGGAAAGAAATATGTGTTCTTAACCATGCACCACTTTGTATATAAAAAGCGATTTTATAATTACTATTTTCTTAGCATTCTTATATTTATTTTTAAATATTTAATTAAATAATTTAAAACTTTATCTAATTTAAAAATATACAATATATCAATTTATATCAATTTTAGATCGTTAAAGGCAATTTTTTTAAAGCAATTTACTTCCTTTAAATTTAATGAATTTATGCTATCACTTTTTTTTTTAACAATATCATTGTTAGTTTGTAAAATGTTTATTTGCTTATACTTGAAAACACAAATTTTATATTTTGTAATGATGCCAATGAGTATTGATTTATTAAAAACTAGTTTTGACTTATTAGATTGTAATTTATTTATTTAGTTTAATATAACGTTTTGCATATAATTTATTTTAATATTACGAATTTAACACGACTGATGAAATTCTATGGTAGTAGTTTATATAGTAAAAAAATTCTTTTGCTACAGGAAGATGAGGCCAATCCTCACATTTCGAGTATTTTGTGAGATTTTCTCAGCTTTGTTTGGGTAATAATTTCTAAACTTAATCATTTTCTTATTCTGAAAAGAGCCCATGGGTTTTCTTGGGATTAATTATGTGGTCTATTTATGTACATGACCACCTTGAATCAAAACTTCTACTATGTAGTATGTAGTTTTGGGTTATTTTATAAAGGTTTTGCTACTTTCAAAGTGATTAAAAGAAAAACAAAATTATTTTCTAAAGGATAACAAATATAAATATTTACAATAATATGATTGAACAAGTTAAATTATGAATAGATAATGTTTTCTTATAACAAGATGACAAATTCCACAGATCAGAGTCATCGGAGAGTGATCATGGAAGGAGAAAAGGAAGACATGGTGGGAGAGTATCCAAAGAGAGTTTTAGAAGGCAAAGCCACGTACTTTTGAGGGACATGTGAGAACTGGGAAAGAGGGAGAGCCCCGTTTGTTTGGAATTAAAAAATACTTCCAATTGTGTGATTACACAAGGAACCTCAACGCAACATTAACCATTACTAAAAAGAAAAGCTTCATTGTGGTGGGAGCACCAGCAGCATGGGAGTAGGTTCTTGTCTACTCATTAGAAGGTCAGTGAGTTTCATGACCTCGGGCGAGGAACGATGATTGTAAGTGGATATGAAGAGAAGTTCATGGAACATCCATCTATATTACCCCATCTTTAGTAATGTGAAAAAAAATATTTGAAAAGATTATAACCCTTTTCAAATTTGAAAAGGCTTCTCAGCCCTTCCAAAGGGTTTTAATTTTTCCTCGAAGTGTAAAGTTAAAATTGTCCTTCAAATAAAATTTAAAATCTGAATTTTATCCTTCAAATTAAGAAGGACATAATTTATATGAACATTTCAAAAGAAGGGCAACATTTGAAATTACCCATCCATATAAATTTCAATTTCTATGTTGAAATTACTGCATGCTATAAAATTCGATTCGTCATTCAAAATATTGGAAATATCATAAATTATTTAATCACTCACTTACGTCGCCCACTCAATGCTCAGTTGCGCAAGATGGTGAGTGATGACTGACGACTATGAGACACTAGCCACCGGGATTTGACTCTGACTCTTGAGTCACTTCGGGTTGAGATCTAAGGTGTGACAATGTGCCAATGACTATAGCTATAACAACATAGAACCACTACTAATCTACTACTAGGCCCAAAATGAAATCGAAACTTTGTGCCTACTACCTATGTGAAGCTGGTTACCAATGTCCACTCATTTTTCATCAAAATGAAATTCAAATGGCTTGTTTGATGAATCCTCCTCTATAATACTTCATTTCTTGCATGAATGTCACATACTCATGGCAACTCTAAACAACACTCAATGGCATGCAACTACAAATAATGGCATGCAGCTAGGACCACAAACCGTGTAGAGGTCGATTTATGCATTGATATAGAGAAGTGGCACTCGATACACGATATGGAAAAACAATGTGTTAGAAAAAACATTTGGACCAAAGCAACACAATGATTATTAATAGAATTTCAAAAAAAAAAAGGCTCAGAAATAGTCTCAAGTTGATGGGCGAAATGATCATGATGTAATCTCCCTCCGTCCTTCCAAACATATGTGGTTTCTCACCACATTTGTCTTCGATGCTTGCCACCAAAATACATATAAAAATTACATGTCTTTACATCCTCTTCTCTTTAAATCCCTGTCTCATAGTCATAACTAAGGATTATTCCTCACCACATTTTTCTTTGGCGCTCACCACCAAAATACATACAAAAATTGCATGTCCTTACATCCTTTTCCCTTTAAATCCTCATCTCATAGCCATCACTAAGGATTATCATGCATGCACATCCTCACCTTATAATATCAATTGGGTAAGGGTGCAAAGAAAAGCATAAAATATCAAATGTGTCAAGATGCAAAGAGTAAGAGACAATTATAAGGAAGTCTTATATTAAATTTACCATATAAGTATTTAATTGCCACTATCAACTAAGATTGTATACATTGGATTGTTGTGATCTTCTTATCACTCCTCATCAATGTGATTGTAAGGCGCTCTTTGAAGGTGAGGTCCATAGTTTTAAGTCTTCTTTATCATTCTCATACCTTTTGGTAAGACAATAAGGAGGGTAGTGGCATCAACATTGAAAATGGTTTCGACATAGAGGTAGATACATTAATTCTTTTCATTAAATAACTTAAATCTCATGTTAGTAACTACGAATTCGTCGAATCATGGATTGGTACAAAACATGACAAATTTTAGAGCTTCAAGCTCTTAATTACTCACATATAGAATTTTCTCAAATCCAACCATTAACAAACTTCTTTTGGTGTTTTGGTTCAATTTAAAAGGTAGATTGTTGAGACTCAAACATGCAACGAGTTGCAAGGATCTAGTTAACTTAGGCTTGATTCCATTTCCCCTCCATCCCATACATGTATGCTGGACCACGATAATTGTTGAACAAAAAAATTTGATGCCCCAACCCTTTGATGCTAGCGTTACTAACTTGCTTGGTATGGAGGATTTTTTTAATGTTTTATGAGCTATGCATTATTTTTTCTTAGGCACCTAATGCCCATGATTCTTACATCTCTCAGGCTTGAATGGGTGCCCTCTCTCTAGTTTGAATTAATTTTTTTATTGGTTTTATATGTATTTTTTGGTTGTAGGTTTATTATAGCTTCGCCTTGCCTAGTAGCTTCCTTTTGTACATAATTAACAGTAGGTAATTTTCTCATGGTTCTAGTTTTATTTTAAAACTATATCTTGTTACAATGTCCTAGACTATCCATAAGATCATGTGGATGCCCCAATATGGTTATTGCATAATCTAAGTAGTTTTTTTATGTATAATGAAATGTGCTCCAACCTGGAAAATACAACATAATGGTTGCTATTTTAATGAATTGTAAAATTAATGTTACATATATGACAAATTAATGTGTTCAAATTAGGTTTTATTGAAAAGATGTCATTTTCATGTAAATATTAAGGAGTGCTTATTTGTTCATGATTGTAAAAAATTGGATGGGAAATATTTGTTTTATACATTTTTGGGGGGAAGAGTTTAATAAATTTATACTTTTCAATTGAATTACAATTATTCATGTTTCCCTTCATCTTTGAAGGGCTCCAAGAACAAATGCCCTTCCAATTGAAATTAAGACCCACCCTTCAAATTTGATCACTAGATGGGGTCCTCTAATTTGGAATAGCATAGCCGACCTGTCTATTTGAAATAGCGCACATGTCTCTAGCATCGGGTTTCTTTTTAGGAAAAAACGGGACGAAGGATAATTTTAGGGGCGAAATTTAGCCCATGGGCTATTTTCCATGTTTTTTTCCAAAAAACGATTCGCTAATTTGCATTTTTTGAAGCTCCTTTCGCCCAATTTTGATGGTGTAAACTTTTTTCACTCTAAAAATCGCCAAGTTATTATATAAACTATATAGCTTCCTTAGAAATTGAAATAATTTTAGAAAAATATCGCCAAATATTTTATAGTTGACATTTTAAGAATTGGCAAGATTCGCCAAGGTTTATACACTTTTAAATAAGTATGGGTCCTTAAAATTATCCCTGAGCGGGAAAATAGGATAAGCATGAGCACGTCAGGGTCCTGTGAGTTAGGGCTCCAATGCTTATCCACTATATCCCAAGGACCTACATGAAGGGCCGAACCTTGTCACTCATCGCCTCGGACCTTCCCTGGCGATATTTGACTTTGTATTCAAGAATTCTTTCCAATGTTGCATAAATCATCATTTCTAGAGGAGGTGAGATAATGTATTCAAGCAGCATGAATAAGGTGTGTTATATATAAAGAAAAAAAAATGAAAACACTACTGGAACATGCAACCGCTCTCCACTTAGATCTACGAAGCATACATTAGATCTTCAATATTTGGTGCCATTTTTTGTTGTGAAATTTCTTTCTCCGAGTTGTGTGCTGTAATATCCCGATTTTGACCCTATTGCATTAAAATTGTAAATGATGTAAATATCGTTATTAAATCATGGTGAGGAGCTCAAGGCCAAGGCCCTGCCATCGATTTAGCGTTTTATGTATTGGCAATTAAAAATAGATGCCTATGGTTCTTGTGCTGGACATGCACAATGTAAATTAAGACATCATGTAAATACGAATTTTAATGAAATACCCACAACTAGCTATGCAATGCAACAAAGATATGGGGGTATGATTTCACAAGGAATACGGAGGGAAATTATTCAAACCCTTGAGCCAATAGTGTTAAGCCAAATTTCATGAGAAAACCCATAAACCACCAACTACCCATTTTGAGTTATGGACCCAATCATTTAATTCTTCCAAGAGTTGGTTGAGGAAGTTAATGCCTTGGGAATGAAGAGGTATTGAAGCCAATTTCGTTCATGGGAAAACCATCAACCTGGGAAATCGTATTTTTTGCTTCTTAGGCAAGAAAACACCCATGAAATGCTGCCTAAAGACATCTTTCACCCATGGAATTTGCTCTCTCACGTAGTCTGAACTAGCTGGGCTTTCCCCGTCATGTTTTTCATCATTTTCCTACATTTTCCATGGTTGGGAGCTCGTTTTTGTGTTACACAGTGGCTGGGAGAGGAGGATCACGATTTGGGGCTGTTATGGAGGTCGTTTTTGCCCTGGAATGTCCATGGATGTTTTTCTGAAAACGGATTTAGCTTCCCAAGGTTGTTTCCTCATTTAGCTTTTTGTTTTTGGTTGCCCACATTTTTTTGAAACTGGTAGAAACCCCATTATTGGGCACCTCTTGTAAAAACGTTTTCTTCATGCCCAGCACTTGTACTTTTGTTGTTTTGTGCATCCCTGTTTTAGTTTGAACTGTGAGCAGGAAATTAGGAGTGGAAGTAGACCTGAGTTGGCTTGATAAACCTAGTGGGGAAAATAACCTCTCAAGAAGATCAAAAGGGCTGGCTACTCTTCTATGCACACCTTGAACAACACTGAATTGGAAGGTATGGCCTAAGGGACTATGTAGTAGTGAAGGGAATACTTCCTTGAGTCAGGTGTGTAGGCATTGTGGGGAACCAATATGGATAGATCTTGTAGAGGTATCCATAGCTCTGTGGTTGAGATCACTATCTTAGCAATTCTTCCTTTCCATTGCCTAGCAACCTGATAAACCCAACTGTCGATTGGCTTGGCTGATTTTGGTGTATATTTGGCTATGCATGAGTCTGTTGTTCCCTTTTCCTAGTGGAAATCATGCCCATATCGGGGGTGGCATTCATATCAAGAGATTGATAAGCACAACTGGCCTATGGTTGGGTGGAACGTTGCAGTTGCATACCTGGTTGCTCGGGACTACTTTGTTTTAAGATAAGTACTCTCATGTGTTAAATTCTGCAATGTATTTATTTAATGTCTGTCATGAAAATGTTTGAATGTATGTTAGATATGTAGATGATTTTAATTCCATTGTGTTTGATTACAATATGCACATGTATATGTATTTTATTATCAATGAGTTTTACTTAATGGATATGGGGCTAGATGCCCAGATTTAGTGTCATGTTCTCTCCCTTGCTTGGTCTGATGGGAGGGGACTTGACATGTGCTACCTCTTCATCCATCACCTTGAAAAACACATATATCGTGTACATTACTAGGTATTTGTTGAAATACATCAGAGTCACAATTGATAAGTGGAGGAGCACTACTGACAAGGCCTCCGACGTAGAGAACAATAAAGCTGCAATCCATAATGTTGTGTGCATTTGTTGAATGGCATCGGAGGCACAATTTATAAGTTGCGGGGCATTATTAACATGACACAAACTATAGCTTTGATCCCTGACATTTACCACTTGTGTGATCAAATGATTCATACAATACTCATTTATTTCTCTTAATGGCGGGGAATTAGCTGCATTGTAGCTTTCCCGCTTGTTAAATTTACTTGTGATAATGTTTTTAATGGTATCAATATTTTGAAGAGGGAGTTTCTCATTTATCTCTAATGACTAGTTAAATATATATATCACATATTTAATCTACCTATTTTTAAGTTTTGATTGTATTTATTGGTATTTGAAGCAACACTAGGAGGCCTCTTAATCTTCATGTTCATTGAGTTTTTCTTGTACATTAAGTACCTAATCTAAACCTTACTCTCACTGGGTGGAAGTCAATCCTCCAAGAGAAGGATTGAATAGGGTGTGATCTTATTTTTAATTAAAAGATTGTTGAATATAAAATACTTTTGGATTTGCTCAAATTTTCTTCAAACTTCTCTAAAATTACTACAACCACAAACTTCACATCCATATAAGATCACTAGAGCAACAAACATATCAAAGATGACTATCTTTTTCTTAGAACTAAAAACATATTTTTTACAGTTGTTCTAAAAAACAAAATAGGCTTTCCAACCTCTAATAATCTTTCTTTCCACACTATAATTCCCATTGAGCTAATGTTGAAGGTCAATCCCAAGATATTTACAAGAAAGAACTCCCTCCAAGTTGTCAATGTCATACACAAAATTATGATAGAATATTTGCCTAGATTTGATGACCAATACCTTGATATTGTATTTAGTAACATTCTAGAGCTAATGCAAAAATATTTGGGAATTCTAAGTTGTTTGCCAATCTTAGAAGGGTTCCTTGCCAAAAGAACAATATCATCGATGTACAAAGGAATAATGATGAGTATTATGGAAACAATAATACCAATGTAACCCAATTTCTCTAGACACATCTCCGACTTGTCAATATAAATGCCAAAAACATTAGGGGATAGAGTACATCCTTGATTAATCACTATATTACAATTAGTTTTTTCCATACAATGCTCACTATTCCCAAACTTAGCAATTAATTCCTCATACAACCTCGTTACAACATCCCTCACCCCAAAAGGAACCACTGGATCTCTCAATCTATTACACAAGTTATTTTTAGGCAGTGTCGGAATCTTTCCTAAAGTCAACAAGGCAACAAAGAAAATTGATTTTATTATCTTGAAACTCTTGTGTGATAATCCTAAGAGTAATTATGTGGTCTAAGGTTGAGTGATAGCTTCACAAACAAGCTTGAACTTTGGGCCTCTTCTTATGACATTCTAACTAGATATTATTCTTCTCCAACATGATTATGTACAACTTGGTTATAAGATGTCTAATCATAATGATCTTTTAATTTGAAGAGTTATTTTTGTCACCACTTTAAAAAAAATAAGAACAATGAGGCTAACTAACCAAGGCTAAAAAAAACCTTGTTACTAAATTGGAATACTAAATTAGAAAGACATCAAGTATGAGATATTAGATCAAAACCTCTAATTTTGAGGATTAATGTCTAATAAAATTCAATGTCTTTAACTTTCTTTATTTGAAAGATTAATTAAAAACTTTAAAATAGAAATTCCAACCACTCATAACAATCATATAAATTCTTTAACTTTTTAAATTAGAAATTACTTCTAACATTTTTAAACTCAAATTTATATTCGCCTACTTTCTATTTACATAACCTTTGTTTTCTTTTATTAATATTTTATACTTATTTAGTTTAATATCCTTAAAAAACTTATCAAATGCACCTCCAATAACTTTCCTAACAATTTTGCAATCTTTGTTATGGCATAAGTTAGACTTATGTTTCTTATTTTCGAAAAGATTGTTATTAAAACCTTTGTTGTAAAGTCATAATAAATATCTTAATAATGTTATATTTTACTTAAAAGTTTAAGTCCTTTCTTTAATATTTTTATTTAAATAATTTTATTATTTCAAATATTACATTGAAATAATGAAATTGTTTAATTTGTAAATTTGTAATTATTTATGTAAATTAAATAGGTGGAAAGAACGTTATTATATTTCTCACAAAAATTCAAAAATTCAAATATTATTATATGATATATTATATAACCAAGATTTTCTTAATTCTTCATAAATAACATAGATACATATTTTTTTATATAAAAAATACAAATATTTATATCATCTTATAAACATTATAATAAAAATAAAAATAAAAATATCACCATGCACATACTATTAGTGATCAAATTTGAACCCGTCCCAACCCTTCTGAGGGGTTTTAGCATGTCTCAAAAGTGTTGGGAAAAAAATACCTGTAATTTTTTTTTTAAATTTAAAATTTACCAGTCCATTAAGAATGTCTGAATAAATATGAATCTTTCAAACGAAGGGAAACTGTTTTTTATTGCCTGTCAATTGCAATTTGCACCTGCAAGCAGTGGACAGGTCACATCATGTGTTTTATTAATTGTTATTGGTTCCTTTATATAAGTGACAGCTTCGAGATTATGAAACTCACACAAGATTTATGATGTCGTCACTTGTTAGTGGTAATCCCAATGCCATTATTTCCCATCACCATAGAGCCATGTGCAAATTAATTTTACTTTCCTTCTCATTGCTTCAACCTCTATCTACTGCTTAAAGATCACGATTCTGAATCCACACTGCACTGTGAAATGCACCTGCCACTTCTTCAACTGAATACACAAACTGGATCTGAGGGCATTAGAGAAAAATACCCACCCTCAATTGGCTCTGTTGTGTTTTTTCTTTTCCTTTTGCTCTTTGCTTCCATCTTACAGAAATCCAAGGACATTTTTCAAGGCAGTATGGAGTTCTAAATTAGTGCCTTAACCCATGCTAATTGTATATTCGGATCATTGCGGGGATGGCAAGTTCTTCTTAGAAAAGGAGGGGCATTCTTGTTGCTAGTATGGAGAAACATGCATTTGGCATGCCATACTTTGCTTTCAAGTTGTATAGTAACATGTTTGTCCCCAACTGTGTAGACTTTGACTGGCCAGGTCCAAAGAGAGGTGTCGTGGATTCCGATTTAAAGATTTAGAAGAAGGATTAAGTGATATGGGCGTAAACCCCTAGCTCGTTGTCTTGGAATGTATGTAACAACATTGCATCCATGGCACTTCTTTGTCGTAATAACTCATCCATACTAACCTCTACTTCATTGCCTCCATTGCCAACATGTGAAGAAATACTATTACTGTAGGCATTCCTAATTTGTGAGGATGGAGGGAGTGGAAATTGAATAGGTGGTTGATTCAACCATGCTTGGTATGCTTCCTCTCCAAGTTGCACTCTTTTTTCGGCCTTCTCTCGATTTGAACTTGTATTGGGATGCAACGGAATATGGTAGGCAAGTCACTCATCATCAGAATCTTGATTTCAAAAATATTGAACATTACATCAATGATGTTAGTAATCACAATGCAATTGGTTTGATCTAACATTATAGAAAATATTTATTACATAAGCAAGAGAATCACTTCCAATAGAAAATGTTAAGGTGCAAACAATTTATAAAGCAAACTTTCAGATTGAGCGATAAATTAACATCAATTCTACATTAAATATAGAAATTTAAAATTGAACAACACATTTTCAAATTGAATTTATAAATTAAATTAACAATTTATAAAACATAATTTTAAACTGAGCAATACATTAACATGAATCCCATTGAAAATTAACAAATACAATTAATCAATGTTTTTTTGTCTTACACCCCAAAGGAATGTCTAAAGGTAATCCCAATGCAAGGCATCTCTAATGAGTGGTTCATGATCTACGGAAGTTATAGTTTATTAACAACTCATCACCAAGAGACAAACAACATATTGCATGTACAACAACAAATCTAGATGCTTTCCTTTTCATAAATAACTCCTAGTCATTGTAATGTTCCTCAAATGACAATTTGGAGAAAATAAAGAGCACCTAGAACTATTTATGAACCCTGCAATGTTCCCACGTGTGTGGTCAACCATCTATATGCAATAGGTTCTTCCTGTTAAAGTTTCTAGAAACATAACCATTCATGCACATACTATACATGGAAATGTTTTGCTTGTATTTAACAATATTCAAGTAATCAGACCGAAAATATATAGGACCACAAAATGGCATAAGTTCTACTGACTGTTTGGGAGGAACGAGTACATGTGAAAGGATAAAAAACCCAAGATTTACAACATCTATATTAGACTTGGTAATCATAAAACAATTACCACAAAATGACAATTTGGTTCCAACACTAAGCACAGGTAGAGAGGACGGCCAAGTGCCATACAAAGTGTAGTTGTAAGAAGTTTGATATTTACTTTGCAAATTCATAGGAAGGGAGAAATCATCGCTATCCTCCAACAATTGGATGGACCTCGATGTGTACTTGGACGGTTTTTCTCTCAACTCATGCAACTTTTTGGATCTTCTAGTAGAGATGGGTTGGGTGGCATTCATATCATACATTAGATCACTAGAAATGTCAGTTGACTGAACATAAGCAAAGGGGTTCGTCAATTTAGGATGAGACATAATTGTTTTGGCTTCCAACTTTTTCAAAAATGAGCATAAGTAAGTGTTCCTACATGTCTTTTCTATATCACCTATTGGATTTTTTACTGCAGTAGGGGGTATTAGACCATCGATATTGGGTAATCTATCATTGGTGTAATAGGTGCATGTGACATGCCGAGGGTTCTCCTTCAAACCTTGGCATTTGAACAACCACAAACTATTGGGGTATCATAAAAGAGTTCCAGTTCACAACGAATCACTGTCGATGAACCAAGATGGCGGCTTGAAGATGGAATGTTACAATTGGAGGGGTAAAGCGGCTTCCCATTTTCATCCACGAACTACTTGGGTTATCTTGCGCCTGATAAGACCTTACGACGTTTTGAAACTGGTGGAATTTCTTGTGCATCCGAACTCGAACCTGAACCAAGATCCTACAATAAAGAATAAATTGATATTCAGATTCACATGGATAAGTAACATAAATTCCAATAAGCAGTCAAAATATAAATAAAACATGACCTTACTCGGCATGGAAAGGGAGAACTCGTCGAACTTTGAACAAGATGGAATGAGCTAGAATTTGGATAATTGGCCATTTGATACTACAAAGTTTTCTTCCTGTATTTGATCCAAATCAACAATCAGTATACGTCTCCATAGTCCTAAAATATTTTCAAGAACTATATCACAATCCAACTTCCAATATAGTTTGGAAATCATTTTGTAGGAATAAGGTGAGTTTAAGTAACATATATATAATATGAAATATTGTAATTCATGTGGTTAAATATTATAAGAACATTTGGGATGAATATATAATTTTAAGTGGACACATAAAACCAGAGGATTTTCAAATTAAACCGGTGTGTCTATTCATATATACATGCACCGGTGCGCTCACATATACAAAACACATAGTAAAAGAACATCCGCAAAATCCCCCGCAGTGGAAAAAATCCGCTACATTTGGTAGTGGATATTTCTATATGCATGTTTCCTATATAAAAGTGCACTGAGGTGTTCAAAAGATGCACACACCATGGCACAAGTTTTAAAATTGGTGTTTGGCCAGTGCATTTACGTAAGTACACACCAGTGCGACTTGACAACATACGCAACGAAATGCCAAAAATAAAAATTTTAAAACAATTGCACAAACTCTTTTTGCCCTAAATTAAAAAAGGGCAGCAATTTTAAGTTTGGAAAGTAATTCTAAATAGTGTTTTAAAGCAAAAAGCCTAAACATTAATTCATTCTTTTGCCAAAAATTTTAGGGGAGAGTTTTGGAAGAGAGACTTACGTGGAAGGACTCTTGGAGCAACTGGAAAGAGTTCTCAGGGTCAAAATTTGTTAGGTATGGTGAATCAAATAACCTACATAATAGAAATTTCAAGTTTGTAAATATTATTGTTGATCTTTTTTTTCCTTGAAAAAAAAGCGTAATTTCATTTCATCCTTAAGAGTACGAAATTACATTGATCAACTCACTCATATAGAGTGGTGTATAGAACTACTAAGTCTAGCTTCATGCTTAAAACTGAAATAAACATTGATGTTCTCACTACGTGAGCATTAACATCTTATACATTGATATGCATAATCACTTTGTTCAAAACTGTTGAGTCTTTTTCAAAAATAAAGAGCTTGTGTTCCTAACTGTATAGTCTTTTTACAAAAATAAAGAGTCTGCCTGTACAGGATTTTAAGTGTCGAATAAACTGTGTAGTACAAATTATAAGCTGATAACCATCAATCTGTTCACAAGTGCAAGCTTCTATGTCAACAAAGAAGAGCAATTATGAGCTTGTCTTGTTCTTCATTCTATGAACGGTCTATGGAAAAACTCTCTACCCACCCCATCTAAAAATTCAGTAATTTTCCATATTCTAACCCCCAACAGCAGCCCTTCCTTTGAGGCCTTTTCCGCCTCGGCATTATTTTCCCGATATGTGTTCCTGCAATTACAAGTATCAAAAGTGTGAGAGACGTTCTATATTTGTTCCAAAACTGCAGCAATCCTCTGGTTGTTGCATTGATAAGAGCCATTAACCCACTTGATCACATTCAAAGAGTCCCCAAATATAGAAATTTTACTGACTGATTATTCCACATCAAATGAGATAAGTAGTTTAAGACTGAGAATCTCAGCCCAGTTGTTGGTCCCCCTCCCAAATCCAAAAGACATCACATAGAAGTGAGCCGGGTGACAAGTAAATGAGAGCCCCTCCCCCACAATGTTCATTCTAACAAGCCCCATCAAAGAATCCCCACGGCTGGGTACGATCTATTTCCATAGGTTGAGTATTTCTAGGACTGGAAGCATGTCGGATCCGCTTGAGGGCAATATTATTGTTGATCTTATTATCTTATTTAGAGTTTAACTAGATTTAGAAAAAAAAAACTGCATACTTATTCAATGTTGTAACCCTTATTTTCTTGCTGCTTCTTTTCATTTTATGTGATTGCAAAATTTTACATTAGGGTTTGAATACATCTAAATTGTTATACATAATTACGAATTCACCTTTTAGGTATTTTGGATTCACTGAGCTTGTGATTATATATAGAAAGCGTAGGGTGATATGGGGCCACTTTCTTGTTTGAATCCCTAACCATGTCAGCCTTGTTAAGTTTTTTTTTAATTGTTTTTCAATAAAAAAATGCATGCATCAATATCGGTGTGTTTGTATTACTGGAACGCACTGATGCATCCGTGAACATAGCGCACTAGATATGGCCTGCGTCACATCATTTTTTTATTTATAAAACTACAGAAGTCGATTTTCGTATCTTGGTTCTCTCTTTGCAATGTGTCTGATTTATTTTAATGCACCAGGTTGTTGTTGTCTAGAACGCACTAGGGCGTTTCCATGGGGGCTTCACTAGAAGGAAATATAATATCATGTTCATTCATATTGGGGGTATTAAATAATCATGAAAACCTAAAAATTATATTGCTTATATATTAAGGAGAAAACGGTTTTTTTTATTTAATGTAACAATACAAAAATACTTTGGGGTCTTTTTTATATGGGCGGGCTGGCAAATATACGCCAAATGGAGATGGCGGGATCACGACCGGATGAGAAATCGGGTTGAGGCAAGGCTCGGGCTTACCAGTATGCAGGGAAATCGCGTCTTGAGACATGCTTGAGGCTAGGGGTTTCATGGTGAAAAGGGTTGCCAGTCGATCATAGTCGAGAGACAGTGGTCATTGACAGCCAATTGTTACCAATAATACTCGCCCAGTTGTTACCAATTTCCTTGGGAGGCTCTAAGCCTCCAGGGCTTGTTATAGGCCCTCAATAGGCTTTGGGGGCTTGAATACCCAACCAATCATGCCTATTACAGGCCTTGGGAGGTTTAGTCAGCCTCCTAGAGCTTGTTACAGGACCTGGGGGCTTGGATACCTAGCCCACAATAGGCTTCGTCAACGATTGGGGAACTGCAACATGTAATTTAAATGTTGCACTATGTGCATTGGCTCTAGTAACATACAAGAAGTGATCTCCTATCTCTTCATTAGACCATTAGATGTTTCAAATCATAATGATATGTGGTTGAGTAATTACATTGTGGGTGAAGTAATGTGCATCCACAATATACATCGAAAGAAGCAAGGTGCATTGTAGAATGCATGTGGGGTTATAAGAGGGGTATCATATCAATATACTAGGTAGAAATATAAAGGGGTATAAAAAATGTTAATGAAAAAATTGATATATACAATATCTAGTGAAAATAAGGGTTTTTTTAAATTGGGAAGGCATATTGGGAGGGGGTTAAAAAAATGATTTTGGAAGGTATTTTCCAATATTTAGTAAAATTAGGGGTATTGTTTCATGTGCTACAAATGAACATGCTATGATAGCGGTTTATTGAGTGAAGCCCCCGTGGGCATTTCACATATATAAGCGCACCGATGTTATATTTATTCATTCATTTTATTTTATTTTATTGCCATATTTTGAAGGTCTATAATTTATTTGTATAATATATTGATAGCTTATGTATTTAATGGTACATGTTGTTTATTGATAGAAAATGCATGGTATGAGTTCAATGAACAACAATTTTAATCAACATGATGGGAACACATCCATAATTACGAAGAAGACAAATGCTTTTAATTAATTTATGTATTTAAATTATTTTGTTTGAATTATTTGTAAAGTTAACTAATATGTATTGGTTGATGTGTTACATGTAGAGGGATAAATTAGGTGAATAAAAAATAAGTCAATATGAATTATTTCTTCAAATTTGAGTAATAATCTACTTAAGAATATTCACTAATATGTTTCAAGTAATGTAATTTACATATATTGAATGTTATGCAAGGACTGACAACAACAGAATTCAATGTAATCATAAGAAGAAAAAATTATGGAAGATGCAAATGATGATCAATTGGAACTTAGCTCGTATGAGTGGTGGTGGAACTTAGCCAAATAATGTTATAATACTATGATGGATTTAGTGGAAAGAACGTGCAGACATACTTTTCACTTACAATATAGAAACCAATCAGATTATTCGAAGAATCGGGTCATATGTAAACTACAAGAGGTGTTCCCAGAGCAATGATCAATGAGAACTATCAGATTGCAATACCAAACACATACACCAACAAAAAAGAATCATTCAAAAAGTAATATTCCTAAACATTTTTATGTAGAATATGTATCTATAACTATTACAAAGCGTCATTCATTCAATAATTTTAATCCTCCTATATTTATTTTTTACATCAACAGAAAAATAGTTCAATGTTATTTTACATTTTCAGGAAGATTATGAGAATCCCAAAGGATGAACGAGGTGATATGTGAAATGTGCCAGTAAGGATGTCCAAAAAAGTATACAGGGATGTGGTCAAGGAAATGGACATAATTGCATCGTAGAAGGAGCCATCTCTACAACAACATGCTTCAAATGTATAAACTCATTGGTTTTTAGGTTTATGTTATTTATCTCATTAATTAATTCAACATTAAATATTAATTTTCAATTGTTTTGTTGCAGAAAAGAAAACAAAATGGAACCCATCCAGCACACAAGACAGGACAACAAGGAAAAAAGGTTGATAGCAAAGTTTGTGAGTATTTGTGATTTCCTTGTAACTAATTAAGATTTCGTAGTGGTTGTGATTTGTATATTTAGTTTTTTTTGTTTTCATTGGCAATCCTTAGATGTCTTCAAACAGGTGTTAACATACAAAGAGGATCCATTAGAAGAATTGATTGACACTGGGTTAATCAAGGGTTGTGAGTATATGTTGGTGTATCAAAAATTAATTGTGGATTTTGTAAGTCTCTATGTTGTTTTACTTCTCTCATTTTATAATTAATACATTAATAAAACAACAAAATTCATTTATATTAAATCTATGATTTGTGATGAGGCATAAAACTTGTAGGTAACAAAGTATGGAGTGGATCCAACAAAATACTTGTTGATAGAAGGCATGAGATTTGCTTTTGAAAGAATGTGTATCATTCATGAGTCAATTATTTCTATGATACGACGCTTTTCAATTTACATTCATGTATACTATCTATTTATTTTCCATGATTCCCATTGGCAATGAAGATACACTCAATGCACTTTATTTTTATGTTTGCATATGGAAGCTGAAGAAGAGGAAAACAATCGAGCCAATCAACAAAACATTTGGCCAAATAACCCAATTGATGCAAGTGGATCGAGCATCGATAATAGTTCTTGCGAAGAATGATGCTCGATATTTAATTTTGATGTTAATGTAAGCTGGTGTAGCTTGTTGTATATTTTGAAATAATTGTCTATGAAAATCAAACATTTTGTATAATAATGTAATGGACATAATGTCCAAATTTAAAAACAACGAGTTACCGATAAGTGTAACAATAATTACATGCATGTTGACATTTTAATTATTGTTGTCTCTATGTTGTCGTATTTTGTATGACAAAGACACTCTTATTGATATATAATAAAATTTTAAAAATTATTCTATTGCATTATTTAATATTATTGTCAATTGTTACATGTGAAATGGTACATTGGTAATTAAATGTCTGGATGATTAAATATTACAATAGATTCTTGCATCTATGATATAAGAAATTAATTCAAACAAACGCAATAATTAAAATTGAAATGAATTGTATTATAAACAAATATTTCAATTTCAGATGAATAATGGAATTAAAAAAATAAAAATTATAATATATATATTTGACTGAAATGTCAGTATCCATTGTTCAAAGAATCATATGCAGTGTTTTTAATTATATATGTTGCCCCAATGCACCTTGTTGTAAGTACAACAGATCCCATATTTAATGTAAACATGGGAGCCCCATTGTTTTTAAATTGCAAAGGTAATGTTTAAATTCCTTGTTTACTCTAGGGTTTTCATCGTACTAATCATGCTTTGATGTCTTTGACATGATTTGATTCAGTTAGTAATTTTCCCTTTGAAAATTCCTTTGATTTTTGTGTGTTTTTGTTAGTTGCAGAAAGCAGTGATTTTTCGAAAAAGTTCATCCTTTCCACAATCCGCAAGCTTGGTTTATTGGATTTGAAACTTTTTCTTTCCGCAACCCGCAATTGCGGATTGCGGATGTGGAAGTAATTTTCAATAAAAGTGGCTTTTCTTTCCCGCAACCCGCAATTGCGGATTGCGGGAAGAGTTTCAAAATTAATTTTGTACTTTGTGTTTCCGCAACCCGCAACCTGCAAATGCGGAATGTGGATTGCGGAAAGTATTTGAAGAATAAATCTGCGGTTTGTTTTTCCGCAACCCGCAACCTGCAAATGCGGATTGTGGATTGCGGAAATAACATTATTTTAAATTTTGTTGTTTTCATTTCCGCAACCCGCAATGTGAATTGCAGATTGCAGAAACTTTTGGTTTGTTAATACCTAGAGTTGCGATTCCGCAACCCGCAATTGCGGATTGCGGAAAGAATATATATATTTGCAAACGAAAATCCCATAACTTTCTTTCTGCATCCCGCTTAATTGGATCTGAGCCATCGGTTTGTTTGATCCAACGGCCTAAATTTTGTCCGATCAACTTGTTAAATATCTCAAATTTATTATTTTCTTTTATCATTTTCATTTTAGAGAATTTACCTGCTACGAAGATTTTTACCACGAGATTTTACCAAGGTTGTTTTCTACCGTTTTCATCAAACACATGTCGATTTTTATGTCATTTTCTTGTTGGTTGTTTACTGTTGTCCGCCATTTCCAAAACTGTTTTGATTTTGTTTAATTTATTTATCAAAATTTCTAGTTTTCACCATGTCAAGGAATACACGCTCCAAAACGGCTCAGAAAGACCAATTAATCAAAGACCCGAACTTCGGAATTCTAGCCGATTCCAGTGACCGAGTTTCTGATACCTACCAGATTGACTGGTCTAAAATTTACACCATTTTTTATAACGATGACCTGTCATATATCCAACATGATCGGCCTGCCTATGATAAAATTAGGGATTCATAGTTGCATGCTATAACTTCTAGACCTGTCATTCTCCCCTACACAGATGCAGTTAAATGAATTATTGACCATGCAAACCCTAAGGACCGTTCCTTTAACAATAGCGCAGGGTCTCAATTGGCCACTTTTCACCCTGAAGTTTTCACGAGAGCATATGCCCTTAAACCAACCATTCGGCCTCTTAATGTTGCATTCCTGAACTCTGCTAAGACTAGGTATAATTTTAATGAAGTGGTGAAGTCTTGGATGAATAACCCGACCAATTTCATGCCCAGAGACAATAACTCATACCCGGTTTCATGGTTCAAGGAACCATGTTCCCTTTTGGCAGCCATGCTTTGCAGGCTGTATGGTCTTCCCAATTGTTCAATGTTCAAAGCTGAATGGGCACCTGTGTCCCATCATGTCCTTACAAAAGGGGAGTCATTCAACTGGGCTTCAATTTTGTCAGCTGAGTTCAAGTCAGCCATTGAGCGATATCAGAAAACACCAAAGAAGCCACATTTCTTTTATTCTGCCTATGTAATTGATGTCTTCTGCTCAGAATTCCAATACCCCTCCATGGGGTGGAATTGGACCTTGTCATCACCTCCAGTCCACATTTACTGTTCAGCATTGTGGGAGAGTAACTATGTTCCTTTGCTATATGATATCTGTGACCATTTATTTGGTACAATCTATCATCAGATATTCAGGGAAGATGCACCTGCTTTTTCTCCCAAGGCCAAAACTCTAATCCCTACACTTGGTGACTGGTATGTGGTAGAATATTTCTCCTATATCAGAGTCTGGGGAATCAATACAGTGCATTTGTTGCCAAGGGTAGTCCCAGACAGGCTTCTACTTGAAGAAATATCCTTCCAGACTATTACAAATGGGGTATTCCTTAAGCTTACTGAACCTGAGAGAAGGGGATGGCCTAAATTCCCTCTAAACCTTGGGCCTTTGTTCATTCAAACTTCAACATGGGTTGAAATAATGGGTAAAAGGATTGCTTCGTTAAAGTTGGGATTCGCTCCCAAAAAGATGCATGATCCCAAGGCATTCCTAGATGCTCATTTCAAACAAGAATACATGAAGACTGACTATGCTCATGAAGATATCCCTCACGACTCCGTTTATCATGTACTGAATTTATTTTCTGAACTCCTGGTCAGGAATAAAACTAAAGAAGAACAAGGCTACATTCTTCAATACCAACAGGAGCTCAAAACTAAGGTTTTGATTTATAGGAAAATGGAATTACAGCTTGAAGAGCAAACCAGAAAAGACAGAGAAGAAAAGGAAGCATAGAAAGCAAGTGCTCCACTAATGTTAATCTATCCAGATGAAGGAAAAGGTAAAGGCCTTATGGAGGATGCTCCAAAACTGAAGACTACTATAGAGCTAAAAGATTTAATTCAAACATATGAACAATTGAAGAAGCAATTGGCACAAATGAATTCCGTTCTTGATACCCAAGTAGTTGCTCCAAGCACTCCTACTAAGAGGCATAAAATTCAACTCACTGCATCTCAGGTTCCTACCTTGAATATTGAAGACAGTGATGTAGAAGATGAAAGGCTTCCAGCAAGCTCTTTTTCTCCTGTTGTGCCTGTTGTACAGGAAGTCACAGAAATCTCTCAGGTTGTTACAGATTTACTTGACAGCATAGTGGTGGATGACCCTACTCCCGATGACCATTTTCGGGAAGCCCCCACCACCCTTGCTTCATTAATTTCCACACTCCCTCTCACTTCAAGTGATCTCCCTCCTTTCATTGGATAATGTTTCTTTTGCATCAGCTACATTAGCTGAAATATTTACCACCTTTACAGCTATTTCACAGCCAATTCTGGTAACTCATCCATCTATCTCACTACCACCAGCCACTGATGTCCAAAACCCAATTGTCCCTCCTCCACCATCAGTTACTTTTGTCCCTATTTCTCTTCCTGAAGTTGTCTCTTGACTACTTCTTCCATTTCGGAACCTTCCACTGCTATACCTTCCACTTCTACTATCTTTGCCACTTCCTCCATGCTTATTTCTCAAATCACCGTGCCCATCCTGAATGCTACTATTACACAGACAGCTCCACTAGTTGCAATAGGAGATGTAGCTACATCTTCTATAGAGTTGATAGCTGCTTGTGAATAGGATGTTGTGGTCTCCCTCGGAGAATATTTTTACAGCAAATCAGCCAAGGAAGTGGTGAGGAGAGGCAACAAGAGAAGCAGAGAGCAAAGTGTGTTGCAGGCACCTTTTCCTAATCAATTTATTTGGGCCAAATAATCTGATTATATCCAACAGGAAGCATTGGATACTGTTGTAGCTATGGGATCTTTTACAGGAGCCAATTTTGATTCAATGACTTCACTGAATAAATAAATTGACATGAAAAAAGAAGAGTTAAAGAAGATTCAAGAGCAGCTGGCCAAGGTTAATGAGGAACATGAATCTCAGGTTCATGAATTGACAGGTCAGTATGAGAATCAACTCAAGGATTTGCAGGAGCAGAATATCTCTCTTCAGACTAAATCGCAAGATGTTGAAGTCCTAAACACTGCAAATATTGAAAAGATAGTAGTGTTGGAACAACAACTGGAAGATGCACTTGCTAATGTAGCCACTTCTATTTTTCCCAGGTTTTCTCAGTAGGAGTTTAGGGACTTATCTAATCAGGTGAATGAGGAACATCATAAGCTCCTAGCTGAGTTATTTAGTTCCCTGAATGAAATTCAGGAAACTAATAATGCTTTTGAGTGAATGTCTGTCACCCTTGAGTAGCAGATGGACAAGAGGCAACAAGATTCCAAAGCTATCGATGACATTGTCGATTGGAAGAGGTATATCAAAGAAAAACTAGATGACATTCCAGTACTGGATAGCTTAAAGTTCAGAAGAGTCAGAACTTCTTTGAATTCCTGGCAGAATATCCTTGATATGGTGGATGAAACAATAAAAAAGGCATAGGCTATCTGTGGAAGAAGGTGGTATGCTGTGGATAATATTATGGTCAGCCTGCAGTTTCCTACTATGGATCTCATTGAGAAGTCATGTCCATCGAAGTTAATGATTGAACAGGTTGAGAGCAGATGCGAGCAAGTCAAGGAATAGATCCATCAACTCAAGCACATCCACATTGCAGCAGTTGACAAGTTCATCAGGAAACCTACCAGCTTAGAAGGCAAGATCCATATTTTCTTGCGCACTTGGCATAAGTTGGAAAAGAATGAGATGGAGTCCTTTATGTGTCATACCCAATTGGGACTCGAATCATACTATTATCTAGATATTGATGAATTGTTAGGAGTTTGGACCAAGTAGCAAGGTGCCTTTGGTTATTCTTAGATTAGTTGATTTTGTAATCCCTGTTTTATGGGAAGTCTATCCTTTGTAACTATTTTGTAATTATTATTTAAAGGGTAGAGGTCTCGTGGGGTAGGGGGGGGGGGGGAGAAAATCAACAAAAGAAGACTGGAGACACTCTGATTAATGAAGAGATTGTAATTTTTTACAACTTTGAGCTAATACAGTTAGTTTTTTCTCGTGATTCCTCTTTTGTCAATTTATCAAATTTGTTTGATGAATGTTGCTTTTCACTTCAGCTTAGTTATGAACATTGTTTAATTTTTGCAATCAATAATCAATACATTGATCTAGAGTTTGGATTTGTCTTTACTCATGATCTGTGTGTCCTTTATTTTTTAAGTGAATTTATTTATTTAAAACATTTATCTATTTCTGCAAATGATTAACAGACATTAATAAATTAATGTTATTTTTCAATTAGCATTCCAGGTACGGGATAATCTTGCATGTGCCTAATCCTTAAACTACCATCATTTAATTTTCATTTTCTGGTTGTATTTTAAGCTAGTAAGTAAAGATCCATTTTCACATTTCTGTTAAACTGGTGAAAAGACTTATTAAAATTCAGATCAAGTTACCCTGCACATAAACAAAGCACTTTCTTTAGATTAGATCTAACTTAGTTTAGATTTATTTTAAGGTAGATTCATTTCTAGAGTTAGAACACTTTGATCTTCCCTCACAGGAAGACAAATCCTTTCAGGATCAAACCCCATAAGTGCCAGCGGAGGCCTTTATATCCACGGGAGTTAACTACACCAAACAGTCTAGGGATAGAATTGCTCTTGCGCAGAGCTTTTTGAAGCCTTTCAGATTAGGTTTTCACCCTTTGTTGCTAGCCTTGGACAACATTCCAACAACCTACATACTCTACTTGGCGAGTTGTAAATCCCCTTGCTACACAAGTCCTTAGAATATCACCACCCTAAAGGACTCATGTTATGTAGCATAAATCATTCTTCAATCCCCATTACAGGTTCTTCAAACCTCATTACAAGGCCTTCAATCTTCCTACAATACAATGCATCCCCTACTTAAGAGCATGTATTTACCAAACAAGAGAGCATTCCCCTTCATTAGAGAGCTCAGGGAGAGAGAGAGAAGAAGAATAAGAGTGAAGGAGAGCCAATTTGAATCCTTCTATAGCCTTTAAAATTCCCAAGAGAGTGTCTCCAATTCCAATAGAGGTAACTCAAATTCACTGGGGGGTTACTCAATTCATGAGAGAGAGGGGATACAGTAGTTGCATTTTTACCTCGGGGTTCCTTCTAATCATTACAAGGGATCACCTCGAACCTAGTAGGGAGAGTAATCAGTTCTCCCTAACTAGGTGGTTTCCCCTATGCTCTACGTCGAAACATTATCGCATCAGGGGGAAATGTATTTTTGAAGGTAGAAGTGTTCACATTTGGAAATCATGGTAGCAGTCTATTTGGTATGCGAAATCCCTCAAGCAGATTCACATACCAGTTTGGTCCCCCACCCCTGTGGGATTATCATGGTCACCAACAATTTTGATTCTTCATCAATCCGCAGTATTTCCTGGTTCATTCACTCAAACATGGATTGGAGTCATATTCATCTATGTCCAAACACTAGAGTAGAGTTGACCCTCTAGTCCTCTCCCATTGTAATCACTCTGACAACATTTCACGAGCATGGGTATGTCCACCTCGTTTGTATAAAAAGCATTCTTTACTACATCTCAACGGTTGTCACCAACAATATTCCCCCATGGGAGAACCCTATTTTTCCACATATGCTCTGTCCTAGATAATAGGAGAGAAACAACAGAAAACATGACGCATTATCGGCTCTATAGTACCCTCTGAACCTCATACATCGAGGGCATATGTTAATGCCTAAAAGTGGCACACATGCTACATTTCAAATATTCTTCCAGTAAGGCATCATCAACATAAAGAATGCATTTCACCAAAGGCATCCTCAACATATCCAAAATACAACATGATTCCATAAGTGCCAAAAACCAGTCAAAAGAAAGGGTAGCACCGGTAATACACTGTTAAACCGCGCTATAGCACAGGTTACCTGAACAATGACCGTGCTACACCCGCATGGATTTTCCTTCGATAGTTGTGATACTGTCAAAACAACGGGACCACTAACTCCCAGTGGCGCATTGAAGGCTCAATCCTCTCCAAGGATTTGAAATTGGCTCCTCACACACTTGGTGGCATTAATTAGTCTCCCTTGTGTACCTTGGAACTGGTTCATGGAGAAGATGAGTTCACATTTGGATCTAGTTGTTTGTTGGCCACCTCTTGGCTTATAAAAGGAATCCATTGGCATGCATTTGGTAGAAATAACTCAAGAGCAAGGTTATACTGCTGGATGGAGCTTCCTCTTAGCCCACCATTTCCTATCATTGTGAGCATTTCCAAACTCCCTCACCACCTTCCTGTGTTTCTCTCCATTGTTTCACCATCTACTTATCATTTAGTTTAGACAAGAAGGGCCTCCCTAAGGGATATTGTTGGCTTCCCTTGAATCCCACACCTCCTAGGTGTTTTACAGCTATACCATTGGGCAATACAAAAGTGGTTTAGCACATCTTGGATTGTTATTGGAGTTTGCATTCTAGTCCCATCTCTTTTATTTTTATTTTGATCAATATTTCGTTGGTTGCATGTGAATTACACTAACAATATATTGCAGGATCACGTAGAGGAACACCAACCAAACCCACATAGGTTCCCCAAGGACTAGGGCCTTGCTGCAAGCTACAAGGCTTATCCCCTTACCAAGTGGAAGAGTGCACCGGTGCACTTTTTTTCCACAACAATGATGATATAATAATTAATTAATTAAGCATATAAATAAAGAGTAAAAAAAACGATCCTTTTACATTTGAAAAGGCATGATGAGACCTATTTAATGGTCCATGTATTGTATTGTATTCATTCATCTTTTATATACAACATTTAAGGTGTAACATATGGTTGAATGTAATATCCCCATTTTCACCCTTAGGATATATTGGCTTTTAATGTAAACATTGTGTATATGTGTTGTATGATTCCTAGCGTGAAGCTCAAGGCCAAGGCCCTCCTAGTGAATGCTCATCCTTGAAGGGAAAGTATTTGATATTGTGTTATCCATGTGCTATTAAGCCATGGAAATAGTAAAATGATGTAAATATCATGTAATAAAAATACCAAGGGGATGGATATGGATGCAACTAAATGATGGGGCTATGTGTATCCACTGGGGAGAGGTGAGGAGGTTGTGGGATTGAACCCTAGGCTACCATATGTCACTTTGAGAACCCACCTTTGACTATCCTAGTTGTCATTTAATTCTATGTATGACTGCAGAAAACTGTTCATGAGGTTGATGAAGTATGGGAGCTCTGAAATCCATAAGGCAAGGTATGGGCTCGGTTTGCTTGACCCATAAGTCACTCCACCTCATGGGAGGACGTTTTCTCTCATCCCCAGGGCATTGTGAAGGAGCTAGGCACGATTTTTTAGGTAGGATGTAGACCCAGTAGAGGAGGGAACTAGAAATCGTGATTTGGGATGAAACCACGATTTACAATGCCTAGATGGCTCAAAAATTGGCGTGAGAAGGGAAAACCATTGGGGGATCCATAGACCCAAACTCGGGGGCTGATTTGTGAGTGTGATACTCCCAAACATTGAGAGGGAAACCGGTTTCGGAAGCCCAAAAGGGCAGTGGCGGGACAGAGCCTTTCAGCCATAACCCTAAGGAGATCCAAGCATGGATGATCAAGCGAAAGCGAGAGCAGAGGTTGGAACCGCTTGATAAACCTAGTGAAGACTGCTTTATTGAGTTGGATATGTATGTAGCTATGTGGTTGATCTCACTAGCTTAGATTCCTCCTCCCTTGTCTCTTGGCATGCTTGATAAACCCAACTGTTTGTTGGCTTAGCATGATTGTTGGTGTGAAACCAAGGCTGTGAGTAAACTTAGGTAGTTCCTCCTTAGTGGATACATAGCCCCAGGTCGGGGGTGGTCTTTGAGTGTTGAAATAATACAGGCTGGGCAGAGACCTATGGTTTGGTTGGAACATTGTAGTCCATAGCCAGTTTCTTGGTGGTTTCAATTAAAGGATAAGTGTTTCATGTTGCCTCTAATTATGTTATCTCTATATACATGATTGATTGTTTATTTATATCTGAATGAATGGATTGATCAAGCTGATTGATGGAACTGAATACTGGTACTATATGTTGTTATTATTCCTATGATGAAATGTTGGTAAATGCATGTTGAGTGTGTGTTAATATGGTTTAATTCAGTTGTGTTTATTTGAGTATGAAAATACATCCATGTGTTTTATTTATATGTAGATTTGTTCATTTATGAATAGGGATAAGTTTTGTTGAGGTCCTGAATGTGCAAGAGGTTCAGTCAGGTCTTTGGGGAGGAAATAGACACCCCCCTATTGTGTTCATGCTTCCCATGTTGATCGGATGAAGGGAAAGGCCATGACTAAGGAATATAAGAGCCCTTACATAGTGGTAAGGAGGCCTTTATGAAGTTTGGGGCCAAATTTTGGGTTGGAAGAAGGACATGATTAGAGTCATCGGATGCGGAAGAGGATCATGCAGTTGCATAGGGCTCGCTGAGATATTTCCAACGATATCGGATTTTCCCAAAATGGAATTAGGATGAGGAAGCTATCGGCCTAAGAAGTTGGCTATAGTAGGGGTATTTCGTCGATTTCTGACCTTCCGAACGTACAGTACGGATTGCGGATCGCGGAAGCCGGAGGCATGAATTCTCGGTGTGGTGGTTTGTAATTTCGACTTCTGGCTCTCGCAAGCCGGATTGCAAAGTGCAGAAGTTGGAGGAGTATTTTCTCCGGAGTTGTGAGTTGGGAATTCCGACTTTCGACTCTCACAAGCCAGATTGCAGAGTGCGGAAGTCGAAGGAGTATTTTCTCTGGAGTTGTGGATTGGGAATTCCGACTTCCAACTCCGTAAGACAGATTGCGTAGTGCGGAAGTCAGAGGAGAAAATGGCCCGTAGTTGGACATTTGGTGTTCCGACTTTCCGACTCCCGCAAGCTGGATTGCAGAGTGCGGAAGTCGAAGGCGTGTTACTTCGACGCCGTGTGATTGGCGTTCTGACTTTCCGACTCCTGCAAGCCGAATTGTGGAGTGCGGAAGTCAAAAGCGTGTTTTGTCGACGCCGTGAAATTGGTGCTCCGACTTTCTGAGCCCCGTATCGCGGATTGTGGAAGTCGGAGAGGATTTTCGGCGACTCTGTGAAATTGGTGCTCCAACTTTCTGAGTCCCGCATCATGGATTGCGTAACTGCAGAAGTCGAAGAGGATTTTCGTCGACGCTGTGAAATTGGTGTTCCGACTTCTGACTTGCGGCTTGCGTATTGCTTCTTGCGGAATTGCGGATTACGGACTGAGATCGTTATAGCTGTGTAAAAGTGCATAGTTTGGATTCTTTGAAAAAAAAAATTAGCAAGTTGTTCCCCCATCACTCTAAAGGGAACCGAGGGGACCAGGGACGTGACAGTTGCTATCAGAGCCCAAGGTTGCAGCACTGGGGTTGCTTGGGCCAAAGTATAATTTAGAGGAAGGTAACCAGAATTTGAATGAAGTGCAAGGGAATACAATGCGCCTTGAAGGAATCCATATGGAGTTGGAATTTAATAAATTGAAATGTTGATAATAAGGAAAATTTCTCACCTTAAACTATTTTAGTTTATAGCATAAGAATTGTATGCTAGGAAAGTAGCAAGTGTAAATGTCATGCATGTGTATATGTCTTGAATTTCTACTTAGTGAGAAAATCATGGCTAATAATTCCCTGTGTGCTTGCTAGAGGCCATGAAATTGGATCAACTATGATGTGGAAGAGGAATTCCATGTTATGATAAGGGATTGGAAAGGGGAAAATTCCTCAACTCTCCTCTTGCTGATATATTTATATTTTCTGAGTTTTATGTATATGAAATTGTGGCATAAAAAGGTTGAAAATGCAAGAGATTAGGTAGTTGAAATGCATATGCACTAGTGGGCATATTAAGAGATAATGCTTAGTGCATGTGAAATTGCCTGTGCATGAATATGATATTGCATATTGATAAAAGTAGTGAGGTTTTACATATGCAATGAGCCCCTTTTAATAATTATTGTGGTTGATAATAATGAATGTTTTTGGTATTGGTTGTAAGGTCGAAGACAACATAGACATGGATGAATATGTTGATGATGACATTGCATATGACTAGCAGCCTTGTGAAGAAAGGCTGGAGCACAAATCATGATCAAGAGGTTGGGGAAAGGACTGTGTAGTCCTTGGTAAGAGGCCAACTGACCAGGTAGCATTAGATATGTTAATGGAATCCATGTAGGTAATGTTTATTTATGATAATTGTATAAATGTTTAAAGAAGATGGGTGAGAATCCCTTCTACCATATTTTTTTTATCATCATAAAATGGTATGCATGTAAGGTTGAATGCATTTATGTGAATGAAATCCCACAGGGTATGGTGAGGTGTGTGGTAGTAAAGGAAATGAGCATTATACCATGTGACTATTTAAAATTTTTGAATGCATCCATAATAAATAAGAGCATGCCATGTGTGAAACCATGAGGAGGTTGGGTTGTGAAGCCTGTAGTGCTCAACAAGTATCCCATGAACTCCCTATTGGTGTTAATTTGGGATGAAATATCTTTTCCAACAACAAAGGAGTGAGAAAAATCTGATGTGTTGTTTGGGTGAAGGAGGAAGGCACCCATTTAGTTAACCAAGTGATTGGGGAGATGGTTGGGTATGGTATTGAAGCATTGGCTAGGATGTCCAACTTACCATATTAAGAAACCTGTGTAGGCACAAGAATGTTTAGATAAATGTTGTAGTGCATTGGGTACATTAAGTAAATGCACATTAAAATATTATGTAAATGTTGTGAATATGCATGCATATGTGTGGGTGCACATGTTGAGATACATTGTGTGAAGGCATGGTTGTGATACATGTTTCATTGCAATTAGATAATAGATGAAATGGTAGAATTATTGAAAGCTCTAAGATCCTTTCATGAGATGCTATGGGGAAAAAATTGCATGAAGAAAGTCGTTATGTTTGATGGGATACCAAAGTGCTCTATTGGGAGGATAGAGTTGCATGAATGGATATGAATGGATATGATTGTGTAATCATAAGTATTGGAATTTTTATTTAAATTGCATTGATAATGTGAATGTGTCTCACAATTTTATTGTGATAAGGTGCATATAAAGTGATTGTATTTCATTGCACTTGAGATATTAATAGTTGATAGTGTTTGAATTATGGAGTGTTACAACTCTGAGGTCACTTTAGTGATTGTTGTAAATGTTGCAATGAAAATATTATATGTGTGGATACTCACCACTTGTTTGGCTGATTGAAAATTTCATATTACATGTAGAAATGTCAATGATAAAGACTGGAATATACCATGTACAAGAGCCAAATATTGCGAGGATGATCTCATGGTTGTGAAATTTGATTTTTGTATAAAAAATATTTGTAAATTTTCTGATTCAAGTTATGAGAGTGATCTCATGGTTGTAAAATCTAATTTCTGTAGGAGAACAGAATTGTAAATCCCAGATTTGAATATTTTGCTAATAATTATTAATGGTTGTTTGTCTTTAGAATTGTGTCAAGAGGACATGTTGTAGGTGTATGTCTATGCTATGGGAGCAATCCTAAACCATAATGGATAGAGTATACCACTTACAGGAGCCAAGCAATATGAGCATGGACTCGCGGTTAAATAAATATAAATTTTGTAGGAGACAAAATTGTAATTTCAGATTTGAGTTTGATTATTAATGTCATTAATTAGTGGACTGTTTGTGAATTGTGTTAGGAGCACACATTGCAGGAAGACCATGGGTCATGTCTTGCAAGATATAAACATCCTAAGAAAGAAATCATGTTTTGGAATTCTAGTTTTTGTACGAAACAGAATTGAGAATTTCTAAATGAAATTATTATGATCACATCTCATAGGAATTGCATGCTTGTCTGTAATGTGGGTGAGATGGTGAAGTTATGCCAATAGGGAATATGTTGTTTATGAAATGAGAAAGGGATTGTGGTAACAATCCCGAGCGACTTTTAACTTAGAGAAGGGAGCCCCATTCCTCACGAAAGGAGGAGGAAATACATCTACAAACCGATAAGTATTTTGTAACCCTTGTTGAGAATATGCATGTCTAATTATTAGAATTAATATACATAGTGTGTTTTTATTTTAGACTGCTTGAGTGTGATTAGGGCCTACATGAATCACATCGGAAAGGGGTGAACACCTTTCGGGTGCAGTGTTGTGTTATGGTTGTCAACATTGACTACACCCTAAGGGAATGGACACATTCCAAGTGTTTCAATTTTAGAGAGTGAATTTGTATCAAGTATGTTACAATTTTATATCAGCGATACTGACGAGCTTACCAAGGATAATTTTAGGGGCGAAATTTAGCCAATGGGCTATTTTTCCATTTTTTTTCCAAAAAACAATTCGCCAATTTGCATTTTTTGAAGCCCCATTTCGCCCAATTTTGATGGGGTAAACTTTTTTCACTCTAAAAATTGCCAAATTATTATATAAATTATATAAAATCCTTAGAAATTGAAATAATTTTAGAAAAATATCGCTAAATATTTTATAGTTGACATTTTAAGAATTTGTAAGATTTGCCAAGGTTTATACACTTTTAAATAAGTATGGGTCCTTAAAATTATCCATGGTCATCTTACCTACCCATCTTGTGTTGTCAAGTATTACACATGTAATTGGTGATGCATGATAAAGAAGCAAAGTGAAGAAGGGTACCATCCATATGTGTGTGGATGGTTGTTGTATGCTTGATAAACCCTTTCGAAGAACTATCTTAGCATACTGGTTAATGGAATGCTTGATAAACCCAGTCGACGTATTGGCTTGGCATTGGTTATTTGAATGTTGTGGAGCATCCTGCGTGCTAGCCAAACATTCTTTATTGTATGCACAAGTGATTGAGGCTTGCATAAACTTGGTTACCTTTCGATCCACACCCTGAAGAGAACTGGAAGGGGTGGCTACGCTCGAGGCACCGAGTAGTAGAGAAGAGGTACAATCCTTGTGTTGGGTGGGGCAAGTCTTGTGGGTGCCATTGTTGTCTGAATTCAATGCAGGATACATGCGGAGATAAAGGAAGATGCTCATATAGATAAGTATTTGGTTTATCTTGCATCTTCTTGCTTATTTAATATGAATATACATGCGTATATGATTTGGTTATGATTTTTAAACTCTTGTTTAGAGATAAATCCTATGAAAATGAAGTTGACATGTGAATTGACTCAATGTTTGAGTGTAGGTATTTCTTTAGGCAAGAACCTTGAAGGTATCCTAAGGATGCAATTGGATATGTGACTGTCCTAGAAAGCTCAGTGTGAGTAGCAATGGGGAATGGTGCTAGTGGACTTGAGTGGGTCCTAGTAGCCAAAGGTTCTGTAGGAAAATCATGGGGAAGGGTTCCCTGGTTGAGGATCCTTGGACAGACCTTAGACACCAAGTGTCATCGCCAAATAAGGAAAATGTGAGTCAAACATTCACATTTGAAGTGAAAGAGACCAAGGAGCATGGAACCACAGTTGTGGTGGGGCTCTGGATCGGAACATTAATAGGGACAAACTCTTACTCTTCTCTTTCCTTTGGATTGATGCATTTTAGAAACAAAAAATTGTTGAATGCATGTTATGGCTGAAAGTTGACTGTGTTTATTTTGCTTGGATTAAAGTGTGAATGCTGAATTATAGTTAATCTCCTGTGGAAGGATGGACATGAATGAGTTCATTTGTATGTTGGGAAAGCATGAAATGTGTGAAAGTCTTGTGGATAAAGCACGAAATTTCCATGTCAATTGGGAAAATAATTGACTGATATTAATGCTTATGTTATGCTTGGCCTAACCAGATTTGCAATGATAAATTTCACATGTGAAAATTAAACCAATTGGTTGCAGCTATTACAAGACAAGTGGTTGCTAGTAAGCAAAGTGTGTGGGAAGTTGTGCACATTGACCATGGCAACAGACAAAATCTATCAGCAGTGGAAAGGAAAGCAAGAAGAATTGTAGCCATAAAGTTCCAGACTTGTGGATCAGCTAGAAGATAAAGAAAAGGAAGGGATTGTTGTGGAGCAATGTCCACATGTGGAGCTGGAAGGTCAAAGCCAGCAGGAACAACTTGTACAAGCCAAGGGAATTGGTCATGAGAAATCAAAGTAAAAGATGAAATGCAAGACAGACCTGCTACACTTTGTGAATTTTGATGGGTAAACAATGTGTATGTATTCCTAAGTATTGGAACACCGAGGATGGTGTTATTCTAAGGAGGAGGGAAATGTAATATCCCCATTTTGAACCTTACGATATATTGGATTTTAATGTAAACATTGTGTATATGTGATGTATGATTCCTAGCATGGAGCTCAAGGACAATGCCCCGCTAGTGAATGCTCAGCCTTGAAGGGAAAGTATTTGATATTGTGTTATCCATGTGCTATTAAGCCATGGAAATTGTAAAATGATGTAAATATCATGTAATAAAAATACCAAGGGGCTAGATATGGATGCAACTAGATGAGGGGGATATGTGTATCCACTAGGGATAAGTGAGGGGGTTGTGGGATTCAACCCTAGGCTTCCATATGTCACCTTGAGAACCCATCTTTGACTGTCCTAGTTGTCATTTAATTATGTGTAAGGATGACTACATAAAATTGTTCATGAGGTTGATGGAGTATGGGCAACCCTGAAATCCGTAAGGCAGGGTATGGGCTTGGTTTGCTTGACCCATGAGTCACTCCAACTCATAGGAGGATTTTTTTGCTCATCCCCAGGGAATTGTGAAGGAGATAGGAACGATTTTTCAGGTAGGACACAGACCCAACAGAGGAGGGAACTGGAAATCACGATCTGGGATGAAACCTTGATTTGCAGTTCCTAGATGGCTCAGAAATTGGCGTGAGAAGGGAAAACCATTAGGGGATCCATAGACCCAAACTCGAGGGGTGATTTGTGAGTGTGATATGCCCATACATTTAGAGGGAAACCAGTTTTGGAAGCCCAAACGGGCAGCGGCGGGACAAATCCTTTCGGCCGTAACCCTGAGGAGATCCAAACATGGATGACCAAGTGAAAGAGAGAGCAGAGGTGGGAACCGCTTGATAAACCAGATGAAGATTGTTTGATTGAGTTGGATATGTTTTTAGCTCCGTGGTTGAGATCACTGGCTTATCTTCCTCCTCCCTTGTCTCCTGGCATGCTTGATAAACCCAACTGTGTGTTGGCTTAGCATGACTGTTGGTGTGAAACAAAGGCTGTGAGTAAACCTGGGTAGTTCCTCTTTAGTGGATACATAGCCTTAGATCGAGGGTGGTCTCTAAGTGCTGAAAGAATACAGTATGGTAAGAGACCTATGGTTGGGTTGGAACGTTGTAATCCATAGCCAGTTGCTTGGTGGTTTCAATTAAAGGTTAAGTGTTTCCTGTTGCCTTTGATTATGCTATTTCTATATACATGAATGATTGTTTTTTTATGTCTCAATGCATGGATTGATACAGCTAATTGATGTAACTAAATACTGGTATTGTATGTTTTTATTATGCCTATGCTGAAATGTTGGTAAATACATGTTGAGTGTGTGTTAATATGGTTTAATTCAGCTGTGTTTATTTGAGTATGCAAATACATCCATGTGTTTTATTTATATGTAGATTTGTCCATTGCTGAATAGGGATAAGTTTTGTTGAGGTCTTGAATGTGCAGGAGGTTCTGTTAGGGATTTGGGGAGGAAATAGACACCCCCTATGGTTTTCATGCTTCCCCTATGGATCGGATGAAGGGAAATGCCATGAATGAGGAGTATAAGAGCCCTTACTAAGTGGTAAGGATGCCTTGATGAAGTTTGGGGCCATATTTTGGGTTGGAATAAGGATAGTATCAGATTCATCAGATGCAGAAAAGGATCATGCAATTACATAGGGCTCACCGAGATCTTTCCAATGGTACCGGATTGTCCCAAAATGGACTTAGGATGAGGAAGATATTGGCATAATAAGTAGGTTGTAACATGGGTATTTGGCTGACTTCCGACCTTCTGAACCCGTAGTGCAAATTGCAGATCGCGGAAGCAGGAGGAGTGAATTCACGACGTGGTGCTTTGGAATTCCGACTTCCGACTCCCGCAAGACGGATTGCGGAGTGCGGAAGTCAGAGGAGTATTTTCTCCGGAGTTGTGAATTGGGAATTTTGACTTCCGACTCCCGCAAGATGGATTGCAGAGTGCGGTAGTCGGAGAAGTATTTTCTCCAGAGTTGTGGATTGGGAATTTCGACTTTCGACTCCCGCAAGCCGGATTGTGGAGTGCATAAGTCGGAGGACCAAATGGCCCAGAGTTTGATATTTTACGTTCTAACTTTCCCACTCCCGCAAACCGGATTGCAAAGTGCGGAAGTCAAAGGCATGCTTCTTTGACCACGTGTGATTATCGTTGCAAATTTTCGACTCCTGCAAGTCGGATTGCAGAGTGCGGAAGTCAGAGGCGTGTTTCATCGATGCCGTGAAATTGGTGCTCCGAATTTTCGAGTCCTGCATCGTGGATTGCATAACTATGAAATTCGGAGAGGAGTTTCAGCGACACCGTGAAATTGGTGCTCCAACTTTCAGAGTCCGGCATCGTGGATTGCGGAACTGTGGAAGTCAGAGAGGAGTTTCATCGATGCTATGAAATTGGTGTTCTGACTTCCGACTTCCAACTTGCGGCTTGCGGAATTGCGGATTGCGAACTGAGATCGTTATAACTGTGTAAAAGTGAATAATTTGGATTGTTTGAAAAAAAAATAGCAAGTTGTTCCCCCATCACTCTAAAGGGCACTAAGGAGACTGGGGACGTGACATTTAATCTTTCATTGTATAATTATTTTATGAAGAATATGTTGCATAAAATTCATAAGGGAAATAATGATTAGATCTGAAAGTGGTAAAATCAACAGGTAATGGGAGAAAGTTCGTCTTGGATAGGATTTGACAATGGGATGTGGGAGGTAGGCTATACTATCTCCAGAATTAGCAAGCATTTTACAATGTAGTAATTTAAACCACATGCATGAAATATGTGACGAGAAAACTACCTCTATTTGGAATCAAGGTTGGGTAGGCTCTCAGGAGATTAGTATCCCAAATAAACTATCTACGGAATGGGACTTATTTATTCAAGGTCTTCATCATGTTCATATCAAAATTAGATAGGAATTGGATTATCTCATGTTTAGGTAACAAGGACGGGGGCTCCTACATGGTGAAGAAGGGGTACCAAACCCATGTAACATTAGAGGTCGAGTTGAAGTGGTGGTATAACATAATATGTAAATTTTCTCCCCTCTCAAATGTAGGATTTTTGCCTAGTTGGTCCTGTTGAACAAGGTGGTCACTTGGGAAAATCTACAAAAATGACAAATTCGAGGCCCAAGCTAGTGTTATCTTTGTAAAGCAACAGGGGAAGACTCTCCACTCCTTTTTGTTGATTATCCCTACAACACGAAAGTGTGGAGAGATATCGAGGCCAGATTTTACCTTCAAAACCTTTAGAGTAACCATGATGTAGGCCTAAATATGCGTAAATGGTTCATGCATGGAGAAATAAGGCCTCTACGATGTGTTCTTCTTCTCATCTTATGGGGCACATGGCTTGCCCGTAACAAATCTATTTTTAACAACACAAAAACTCCCTCTTTTCAAAATGTGGCCCGCATTACTAATATTTCTAGATTCTTTAAGGATAAATCGACCATGTCAATACCATGGGTAGTAGGTGATTTGATGGTGGATAAATCTAGAGTCTGTGTGTTCTTTGTTGGTTCTTTTCATAGATAGGAGAACAACCGAGGGATTGGTGGCATATTGTATTGCTCATATGGAAATTTTTTATATTTCTTGTTAGAAAAACATGATCATAAAAAAATAACTATAAACAAGATACAAATATAAATCACATAAAACACATTACAAGAGAGACACCAATATAATGTGTTCCACCCAAGATGGGATACATCCACACAGAAATTTCCAGTCCTTATTATTATACCATCTATCAAATGAAGGGATACAACCTGCAACACATCCACTGCAAATTCCTCGTCGCTCTCTCTCAGTCTCTCTTACACAATCATAGAGATATTTACAATTCTACAATACATTACATAGCCTTATTACAATGTCTTCCTTTTAAAGGGGAATTACCATGGAAAAATACCACGGGCTACCCAAAACCATGGGCTTGTAATCTGTTGGCCAACAAAAAAACCTCGGGAGCCCCGTGACGGGGTGATGCCCCCCCAGACCCCCCACTGGGGTGAGTGTATAGTCCACCTACATATCATATAAAACTGGGGTACAAACACGACTGAACAACATCATCTATGAATCAAGAAGATCAGTCTCCATAACCAACAATCTCCCACTTGGAGACTGATCACAACAACTCCACCGCTACTGCAATTATTGGACTATGATCTGAAACTTCGACCTAGAAAATTTATCATCTTCACCTTCACGCTAGAAGGCCAACTGAAACCAAAAAGGAACTCAGTTTCTCTCTGGTTACTTCATTTGTCAACATGTTTGTCGGATTTTGGCTAGTATGTATCTTTTCCAGCTTCAACAGTTCATCTTCCAGAACATAGCTTATTAAATGGTACTTGAGATATATATGTTTAGTCTTAGAATGGAAGGTTGAGTTCTTTGCAAGATGAATGGCACTTTGGATGTCATTATACAACCTGTTATCCTCTTGCTTCTTACACAATTCCTCCATGAACCTCTGCAACCAAATAATCTCTTTACTAGCCTATGTAGCAGCAACATACTCTTCTTCTATTGTTGAAAGTGCAACAACCTTTTGCAGCTTTGAAATCCAACTTATTGTTGTTCCGCCTAGATTAAAGACATACCTTGTGGTGCTCCTCCTATTGTCTTTATCACATGCCATATCCGCATCAACATATCCCTGTAGAACAGTCTCTGAACCTCCAAAACATAATGCATGAGTTGTAGTACCTCTCAAATACCTGAGAATCCATTGTACTTCCTCCCAATGTTCTTTACCCATATTGTTCATATACCCGCTCACAACTCCCAATGCATGTGAAATATCTGGCCTTTTGCACACCATGGCATACATCAAGCTTCCAACTGTTGATGAATAGGGAACCCTGGACATGTAATCTATCTCTTCCTATGTCTTGGGACACATATCCTTAATTAGTTTGAAATGGCTGGCCAAAGGTGCACTAACTGGTTTTTCATTCTGCATTCTGAACCTCTCCAACACCTTTTGTATATACTCACCCTGAGACAATGTCAATTTGCGATTTGTCCTGTCTCTTGTAATTCTCATACTAAGGATTTGCTTTGCAACACCCAAATCCTTCATCACAAATGAATTAGCTAACTTCCTTTTGAGCACATTTATATCCTGCATGCTAGACCCTACAACAAGCATGTCATCCACATACAATAACCAGATAACATATCTTCCATTGTCTAGCCTCTTGAAATAAACACAGTGGTCAGAATGACATCTACTATAACGTTGTTCTGTCATAAACCTGTCAAATTTCAAATACCACTTCCTTCGAGCTTTCTTCAATCCATGCAAGCTCTTCTTCAACCTGCATACCAAATTCTCCTTCCCTTTGACCTCATACCCCTGCGGTTGCTGCATATAAATGTCTTCCTCCAAATCCCCATGGAGAAAGGTTTTTTTTACATCTAACCGTTCAAGATGTAAATCTTCTACCGCCACTAGACTTAAAATAGTTCTAATTGAATTCATTTTAAAAATAGGAGAAAATATTTCATCAAAATCTATATATTTCTTCTGTGAAAACCCCTTTACAACAAGTATGGACTTGTAACGCTTCTTTCCTCCATCTTCGTCCTTCAATTTGTAAACCTATTTATTCTGCAATGTTGTTTTTCCTACAAGCAACTGAACCAAATCCCAAGTCTGGTTTCTTACCAATGAGTCCATCTCCTCATTCATACCTTGCTCCCACTTCTTTCTAGTTTCCACCTTCATTACTTCTTCATAACATTTTGGTTCACCAAAATTAGTCATTAATAAATAATACAGTGAAGGAGAGAATCGTTCAAGGGGTCTACTTAACCTGGTAGATCTTCTAACACTTGCAGTAGTTTGAGGTACCTGCTTTTGTTCTTGATTTTCTGGCACCTTTAGAACTTCATATTCTTTGATTTCATCAAGCATTGTGTACTCTGTGTTTTCCTTTTCATGTTTCTTTCCTTGCAACTGATCTTTATACACGACCTTTTCATTGAATACCACATCTCTACTCCTAATAATTTTGTTATTTTTGTAATCCCATAAGCGATAACCAAAATCATCAACCCCATATCCAATAAAGGTACATTTCTTGGATTTAGCCTCAAGCTTTGTTCTATTTTCTTTATCAATATGGGCAAATGCTTCACAACCAAAAGTTCTTAGAAATGAGTAGTTTACCTCTTTACCTGTCCATGCCTCCTCTGGAAAACCACCATCTAAATCACTTGAAGGCCCTATGCTTATTAAGTAAACATCAATATCTACAACATCTACCCAAAACTGTAAGGAAAACCCTGCACGTAATCTCATACACCTTGCACAATCCATGATTGTTCTATTCATCCTTTCTGACACATCATTTTCTTGTGGTGTTCCTAGGACTGTCTTCTCTCTACGAATCCCATGGTATGAACAACAACTATCAAACTCCTTTCCGCAATATTCACCTCCATTATCATATTTGATACACTTCAACCTTTTTCATGTCTCATTCTCAACCAAATTTTTCCATTTCTTAAAAGTAGCAAACACATCATATTTCTGTCTAATGCGATAAACCCAAGTTTTTCTAGTTGTATCATCAATAAAAGTAACATAATAACGAGATCCACCAAGATATTGCACCTTCGATGGTCCACATACATCTGTATGCACAAGCTCTAACTTTTCACTCTTTTTCTTTTTCCCAACCCTGAGAAATATGAGTCTCTTTTGTTTTCCATAAACACAGTTCTCACAGAATTCCAAACTTACCTGCTTCAGATCTAGAAGAAACTTCCTTGAGTGGAGAATCTGCATCCCCTTCTCACTCATGTGGCCAATCCTATGATTAAATAATGTTGTACCGGTTCCTGTGGAAGCTAAAGAGATAGAATAGTCAATATTATGAGGACATAAATACAACATACCTACCATGTCTCATTTTTCTATCACCATTGATCCTTTGGTGATCTTCCTCCACGTCTCTCCAAATGTAGATAAACAACCACCATCTCCCAACTGCCCTGTTGAGATCATATTTCTTTTCATAGCAGGAATATGCCTTACATCTTTCAGCAGCCATTCACCATTCTTTAACTCTATATGTACCTTACCCATTCCAACAATTTTACATGGTTCATCATTACCCAATAAAACATGTCCAAAATTGCTTGGAACATAATCATGAAATAATTTCCTATGGGAGGTAGCATGACATGAAGCCCCTGAATCTACTACCCAGTAATCACTAGTATTATATAATGCAAGAATCAAAGCATCTTGTAACATATCACCTACTACATTTCCTTCCTGAGTAGTCTCCTGTTGTCCATCTCCTTTATTCTTTAGAGATTTGCAGTCTTTCTTCAGATGCACTTTCTTTCCACATTTCCAACACTCTATATTTCCCAGTCTGGACTTGGATCTTCCCTTTCTAGACTTGTTTCAATTACATGGGCTCTTTCCTCTCTCCCTTTGTATTCCCCTACTCTCCATGGTCAATGCATTACCCAATGTATCACATATGTTTTTCCTTTGCATCTCCTCGCTAAGAATAACACCAACAACATCATCAAATTTCAAAGTGTTTGAACCAGAGACAGAGTTACTTACAGCCATGAACAAGCCATTCCAACTTTCTGGAAATGAACATAATATTAGAAGAGCCCTAACCTCATCATCAAAGTTCACATTTGCATAACTTAGCTGATTTGTAATCGTATTAAATTCATTTAAATGATCAACAATAGATTCGCCTTCTGACATCTTCATATTGAATAAATGCTTCATTAGAAATACCTTGTTGGAGGGCGAGAGTTTTTCATACAGCTTACCCAATGCACTCATCAGACCCTCCATTTTCTTTTCTTTTGATATATTAAAAGCCACCGACGAAGCTAGGCATAACCGTATTGTTCCCAATGCCTTTCTATCAAGAACCTCCCATTCTTCGCCCTTCATAGTCGAAAGTTGTTTTTCTTTTCCTCCCAATGGTAGGAATATATCCTTCTGAAATAGATAGTCCTCCATTTGCATCTTTCATAACTGGTAGTTTTGGAGGTTAAATTTCTCGACCTTAAACTTTCATTCTTTCGCCATTGCTCCCACTCGAACCAGGAACCCTTCTTTCCTGTGAGTTTATCTGCCAAATAGACCTTTGGCTCTGATACCAATTGTTAAAAAAACAGGATCACGAAGAAATAACAATAAACAAGATGGAAATATAAACCACATAAAACACATTACAAGGGAGATTCCAATATAACGTGGTTCACCCAAGATGGGATACGTCCACACAAAAATTTCCAGTCCTTATTATTATACCATCCAGCAAATGAAGGGATACAACCTGCAACACATCCGCTACAACTTCCTCTTCACTCTCTCTCAGTCTCTCTTACACAATCACAGAGATCTTTACAATACTACAATACATTACACAGTTGTATTACAATGTCTTCATTTTAAAGGGGAATTACCATGGGAAAATACCACGGGCTACACAAAACTATGGGCCCGCAATATGTTGGCCAACAAAAAAATACAAAAAATTTCTTTCGGGGCCTTTTCCCCCTAACCCCCTTTCTCGAGGGCGCTACCCCCGAACCCCTACTGGGGGCCGGTGGGCCCCCACACCCCCCCACTGGGGTGAGTATGCATTCCACCTGTATATCATGTAAAAATGGGGTACGAACACAGCGGAAACAACATCATCTTTGAATTAGGAAGATCAGGCTGCACAACCAACATTTCTCTAGTCATGCTTACCAATGTACACACAATTAGATAGAGTTTATTGCTCTAAAAATTATACTCCACATAGCTTGGGATGTTGGATTTAGGAATATACAAGTTTATGGTGAGCCCTACTTTGGTTGTAAACTATTAGATTTTAAGTGCAATAATAATATGGACCACTGAAAGATAAACAAGCACATGATCGACAATAGTACACAACAAATTTATCCTGGGAAAACCCTCTCGGGGCAGAAAAACCCAGCAAAATTCTTCTATATCGATTCATCAAAATGTACAGTAGTATCCCTTGTGCAAAGACCCAAAAAATAAGACTCCAAAAGCAACTACTATGTATGAGTCTATCTCCCCTAGTGATGTGAACTCAATGTGTGAGTAAGGTGATTAAATGAGGAGGTCGAACTCCTCATTTATACTAATCAATTGACTTGACCTTTTTACTAACAAGGTTGGATTGACTCTCCTAACTGGGCCAACCTGTATAACTTACAATAAAATATTATTTTCTAGATCTTTACAGACCGACCTAACAATTAGGGTTTACATTGACTCTTTCAATCACTTTTACATGATCAATTAGATCAATAATGATCCCCATAGGATGTACAATACAAATGATACAAATGACCCAAATAATACAAATAAGAATATTTTTTGAAGTTGCATTCTTCAACACTCCCTCTTAACAAGGAATTTATTCTTCATTCATCGTCACCCTCATCTTCCAGTTGTTTCACTTCTTGTACATGGACTATTGACATATAACATCTCCAGAATCTATATATCATAAGAAGTTTCATAGAGTCGGCCCTTTTTCATGCTAGATGTGCCTTACAGTTCTAGCCCTATTTCATGCTGGATGCAACTCTCCACAAAGCTAGCCCTTTTTCATGCTGGATGTGGCCTAGATCCAATCTAGGACTTTCTCACCACAGAGCCAGTCCTGTTTCATATTAGATGTGGCCTAGAACCAATCTAGGACTTTCTCACCACATAACTAGTACTGTTTCATATTGGATGCGGCCTAGAACCAATATAATACTTTCTCACCACAAATCTAGTCCTGTTTCATACTGGATGCGACCTAGAACCAATCTAGGACTTTCTCTCCCATAGAGCCAATCCCGTTTCATACTGGATGCGGCCTAGATACAATCTAGGGATTTCTCTCCCATAGAGCAAGTCGTGTTTCATACTGGATACGACCTAGATACAATCTAAGGATTTCTTGTTGGGATATCCCCTTGGTGATTGACCATTCATATTGGGATCCAACCCCTGGAGATACAACCAACCACACTGGAGTCCACCAGTCAACATGCACTTGCTAAATCTAGTCCGTTGGAGAGCCTACTGCACCATTTCACCCAGTACATCGGAGAACCAACACTAGGATCTCCCCTAGTCATACCACCCCTGGAGATGCAACCAATGACCACTACAGATCCACTCATGTTTCATACTGGATGTAGATATCTCGCAGAGCTGGTTCTTTTTCATACCAGATGCAACTGTCCTGCAGAGCTGGTCCTTTTTCATACCAAATGTAATTGTCCTATTCCACTAACCGAGAAATCCATCCAATGGGTTCAAACCAGGAGCTCCATTACATTGCACATCGCAACTATCTGTGTTACCTCACCACTCATTTAGATCCTCTCGTAGCCTAGGAGACTCAATTACATCACATGACCCATGACTACTTGCTACCTCATCCGAGCTCATCACTCCCTCTTGATATAGACCACTCCAAGCTTGTCCCTGAAGTACTCGAACTTCACCTTCAATAGAGGCTTGGTGAACACATTGGCTATCTAATCCTCTGTTTCTATATACTAGAACCTCACTGCTCCCTTTTGCACCATATCACGGATATAGTGATACCTGATCTTGCTTTGAATTTTCATGGAACACTGGGTTCTCCGAAAAATTCACACAACTCTGGTTGTCACAAAATACACAAGTATCCTCTAACTCGATATGAAACAATCCTAATAGCAACTTTTGAATCCACACTGCCTCGCGGCTCTCCAAACACGCTGCCATATACTTGGTTTTGGCTGTACTGAGTGCCACACTTGTCTTCTTCCTACTTAACCATGAGATCATACCTGATCCAAAACTGAAGCAGCACCCTGATGTGCTCTTTCTTTCCATGACACTCCCGTCCCAATCCGCATCCACATAGCCTTGTATGTTAATATTTTGATCCGGTGCATAGCTGAGACCATAATCAACCATACCATTCAGGTACCTCAGCACATGCTTTGTCGCAACCAAGTGAACATGTCTTGGCTCTACCATATACTGACTTAGAGTGTTCACCGCAAAGTATAAGTTTGGCCTTGGGTTAATCAATGAACCAATCATCTGCCTATACATCGTGGCATCCACCAATTCTGAAGAAGTATCACTCAACAAATTTAGATTCGATGCCATAGGTGTGGCCATGTCCTTCCAATCCATCATCCTGAATCTCTTTAGGATATCTACAGCATACTTTCCTTGACTCAGGAAAAGTTCCTATGGATTCTGTCACACCTCAATACCTAAGAAGTAATGCATCATACCCATGTATTTCATCTCAAAATCTGCAGCAAGCTTCCTCTTCATTTATGCTATGAGATTCTCATCACCTGTCAAAAACAAGTCATCTACATATAACACTAGATTCACATGATTTCCTTCTTCAACCTTGTAGTAAAGGTTGGAATCCACTTTACTCTTGGTAAATCCCAAGCTCGTTAGAAACCCGTCAATTTTGTTGTACCATGTCCTGGGTACCTGTCTCAAACTGCACCACATATGCTTCCTCTTCATGAAGGGATCCATTTGGTATCACTCTGAGCATATCCCTGAGATACTCGGGCAAACAACCTTTTCCATGGATGGAGGCTAAGTGATAATGTCTCTCAATCTACATTGTATTCACTCCCTCTGAAGCGGAGCTTTCCAGCTCCCTATGTAACTAAGCACTATCCGCCCTCTGCATCTTGTACTCTCTGCATCGAGACATTTTGCACTGGAGTGACTGGTAGCCTTCTCTTCTAATGATATTCTGTGTATCCATCTATGTCATCTCTCTAGGTCACTGGATACCAAGATCTTGAACTTTGTTGCAATTTCTCTCTTGCACCCATATATGAGCTCCTAATCTTCAACCTTGTAGCAAAGGTTGATATCTCATCACTCTAGGTGATACTCAAAGCCTTCTTCAATATGTGCACATGTGGTTCTTTGTAGAGAGTCCTGAATCCTACAGGTTTCTCGATATACACTTCTACTTCGATTACACCATCTATCTAGTGTAATATTCACCACTGAGGAAGTGTGTATGGCCACTAAAGCAATGTCTCGTCATAGTCAACTCCCTCTTTCTAAGAGAACCTTCGGTTTGTACTTATGTAGTATGATTGATTTCGTAAATCTTCATGAATGTCATAGCTGAACCATCGTCACCTGTTCTGCGGAACAAGTCTCATCTTTATTCTCTTGTAGGTGATGATACACAATCTTCCTACAATTCAAATTCAGTTGCAAGATTAGAAACATTTCATAATTTTCAAAACAAATTCTTATGCATAAAGACATAGGTCACATAGTCATGCAACTCTCTTAGCCAATGCTTCAACAAAACATTCATCCTTATCCCACATTCATACGGTAACTTTATAAATGCCTTTCATCTCTACTAGAACATTATTAAGAGCATGCACTACTCCGAACATGTCAGCAAAGAGGTGTCATTCTAGATAAGTAGCAATGGAATGTTGTACAACACCATAGGCCACTTACCCATCACATGCATATCAGTAGTATATTTTTCATCAACGCAAACACTCTAACATGTATAATACACTTCCTAAACATAGGAACATGAATATGTACATAGATGAGCAATGCCATTTAAGCAATTAGACATACAGGAAATGAAAATTCAAATACTTATCTTTTTTTTTGTAGGATCCCTCTTGATCCTTGTCTCCTTGCATAAATTATGGGAGTCTTTGATAGTGCGCTCTACTCCATCATCTGATTCTGAGGACCTGTTCCTTTCTTGCTTATGATTGACAATGCTGAGCAAGTCTTCTACATCACAGATCACATGGAATTTTGTACTAATGTTGAATCTATGTGTCTCTTCTTCTTCATCACCAATCACAACTACATCCCTTCTTATCCAATGCTGAAATGGATAAGAGGTTCTTCCATCTTCCTGGTATGAATCCTTCTGGAACAAAATACATGTTCCTCATCACTAGAGGAATCTTCTTTAGCTTTCTTCTTGACTGGTTCATCCTCTTTTGTGATGTGCGTATGGTGTCTCTTCTTCTTTCCTTTCTTATTGGGACAATCTTTCACAAAGTGTCATTTATTCTCACAAGTGAAACATCTAAGCTATGATAGGTCCTTCTTTTGAAATTTTTTTTTCTTGCGAGAATGTTCTTTCTTCTTGTTATTTCTCCCATTGTCTCCAAATCATGCTCTTCTAGTATAAGAAGTACTCTATAATTCCATGCTTGGAAGTTCTTATCTCCTTCAAGCTTGTCCTCAAGCTTGGTATTGTTTGTCATCTTGATAAAATGAGAACCTCAAATGGAAATAGAGAGAATAGGACTTACCAATGAGAGTGCTTCAACTGGATGCTTGCTTCAATGCTTTTATGGAAGACTGCTTCTGGTGGACCTAGGGTTTGATAGAGAAACCCTAATTTTTCAACTTTGGTGACTTGCAAATATTACTTGATATAAATATTCACCTCGTCAAGGTGAGTTGAGAAATGTACTTCTTTTCCCAAATTTGTGGACAGAACTTCAAAATATTTGATGCCCTAGTTTCTTCAATTTCTACTCCTGAATTGTCCCGTCTTAATTCTGATGTATCTCAGAAATTTATACTCCTCAAGGTCTGAAACGTTTTCTTGAAGTATTATCATCTGTCCTCTATATAACCCCATAGGTTATATCAATATTGGATTCACCAAGTGGAACTTATGCTAAGTTTCCCAAGGTGACCTATTTATTGAATGTTTCAGTATAGAAATCTTGTATGAACTTCCACATGTCACTGTTTCAACTTCAAGTTCTAAAACTCGCACCAGTGAAACTATAGTCCATTATGTTTCTGGATCATCTTACAAAATTCTGTTTGGATCTTCCTATCCCAAGATATAGCATTTATCCCAAGGTCACCTATTTAAAATTGAATTCTGGAAGAGGTTGGAACCCTGATTTGCATGGATCATATCTCCTAAAGTACAACAAATATGAGTCTGAAACTCACACACAAGGTACAAAGGCATTTTATCTTCGGCATGTCCTAGTTTCATCTCTTTGACCTTCACCAAAAGCGATTTGTATCTAAAATTCCCATACGACTAGATTTTACCTTCTAGGGTTTCGAGCATGAACTTCCCTAATCTCCAACCATTGTAGCTGTAGCAGCTGCACAATGTTCTCTTTCAAGCCTGTTCCGAAACCATGTTATATTTTAAGTGCAATAATAATATGGATCACTGAAAGATAAACAATCACATCATAGACAATAGTACACAACAAATTTATCCTGGGAAAACCCTCCCATGGCAGAAAAACCCAACAAACTTCTTCTATATAGATTCGTCAGAATGTACAATAGTATCCCTCATGCAAATAACCATAACACGAAGACTCCAAAAGGAGCTACTATGTATGAATCTATCTCTCCTAGTGATGCGAACTCAATGTGTGAGTGAGGTGACTAAATGAGGAGGTCGAACTTCTCATTTATACTAATCAATTGACTTGACCTGTTTACTAGCAGGGTCAGCTTGACTCTCCTAACTAGGTCAACCTGTACAACTTACAATAAAATATTATTTTCTAGATATTTACAGGCTGGCCTAACACTTAGGGTTTACATTGACTCTTTCAATGAATTTTACATGATCAATTACAACAATAATGATCCCTATAGGATGTACAATACAAATGATACAAATGACCCAAATAATACAAATAAGAATATCTTCTGAAGTTACATTCTTCAACATAAGCTAGATGCCCTGGACCTGTAGGTTGGACGACATAAGTCTCCGGGAACTGGGAACGAACACAAAAGAATGTTCCTCCAATTTTCATACAATTCACTTTCATCATGTCTTCCAAGAACATAACCAGTGACTATTGATAAGCTCTCCAAAGATGGATTACAACGCACTTAGGTACTATCAGTATTATGTGAATGGACGACCTTGGATCACAATCCTCTTCAGTCGGTCTGGATTGCTTGTGACTTTGGTTGGTTATAGTAGTCATTTATTTTCATTAAAAACTCTTCTATATTAGTTATCATTTTTTAATGTTGATTAACCTCAAGTTCTTAGAACCATAGGTATATTGTCAAGAAAGTAAGATATACTTATCTCTAGTTTTCAATATATTGTAAACTGATTTTAGTAGGGGAAGCATTGTATAAAAATGGAAAAAGATGAGGGACACCATCAAGCCTAAAGATTGTATTTTTGTTTTCTCCAAAAATAATAAGAAGCTAGGAATCAATTTTAATAATTTACAAGTTAAGTTGAATTTGTATTTATTTATGTTACATGCCCAAATCTAATATTTGTAACTCCAATAGTCATTCATTTATCAGTGATATTGAAAGTATACATGTTGCATGTTGGGTATAATAAGATTCTTATGATCCTATTTATGGAGCCCCATATTGTCGATTATTGACTTATAATGATGTGGTTAGAAAAACTAACATATCAAGAAAAAGATTGGAATAGAGAGATTGCAAACATTTATCAAAAGCCACAAAGATTGATTAACTAATTTATAAATATGTTTGAAGGAGATTGTATTTTGGATTCCTTTTAGGTTATGTGAGATTTATGATATAATAAATATGAACATGTACTTCAGTGTTTTATCATTATTAATTTTTGCTTGTTATACTACTTATTTATTTTTCTATGTTTGGCTATGACGTAAAAAATTAGCATATTGCATGATTAAATGAAGAAATTGCATATTCATTGAAAATGATGGATTATAATGCGAATTTATTAAGCAAATAATTAATGTTCTAGATGAAATGCAAGAAGTGAGTTGAAGATACAGATTTTAGTGTAGTCATAGCAAAAATGTCAAAGGAGGCTCAACCACCATGGAAAGGGTTATTTGGAAAAGATCACTTTCGACAACTCGTATGTCAAAGGAGCCTCAACCGCCATTGAAAAGGTTATTTGGAAAGGATCACTTTGGACATTTTCTAGACATAAAAGATCTAACAGGAGTGTAAAATGGTGTCCAAGGAGAATGTCAAGCTTGTGAAATTGAAGATGTACTTGTTGAAAATGATGAATTTGACATATTATATATTATTGATCGGTTTTAAGATGTTTTTTTAGGTAATAATCTGAGCGCAAACCCCCAGGCACTTCTCCTCATTTTGAGGATGGTACCCAAGGTAAACCGTAGATTCTTTAAGGCACAAGGAACAAGGCCCAATTGAACAATAGGACATGAAACATTACAACAATAAACTCTTTATGAGCTCAACATGTTATTTACGAGAATAGATAACATTTTGGACATTGAAATTTTACATTAATAATAAACATTTATATATGTCATTCAAGAAAAATCTTTTTAATATGTTCTGTGACATACTATTTGTTTTTTTTTTTGCTTTAATTTTTAGGTAACCCATACGAGGAGGCAGTTGCAGGAGGGGTCATTTTTTACTCTAGAGGAAAAAATATAGCATCCTTCGCTTAGGGTCTTGGGAGGAGGGAAAACAACCAGGCCAAATGGGTAGCATTAATGCAAGGTATACAAATCATGTCTGAATTAAACCTTGATTCCTTCCAGGTTTTTGGCAACTTTTTGACGACTCATGGATTTCCATTCAATCAATGCAAAGCATTCAATTGGGTAAAGGGAAGGAGGTTGGAAAGGTTCAAAAAATAATTTTGTCATTTGCTCCAGACATCTTGAGAATTTAGTTCTTTCGTATAAGGTGCCATAACAACAATCAAGCCAACAGGTAGACCAATATTTTTGTTAATCTTAAGAAAGGGGATTTGTTGATAAACAATAACCTAAGACCCATTGTTAAATGGGCATGTTGTTTTCAACAATAGACTAAATGCCTCGATTCAATCCTCCGAGGTCATTTAATGGGCTCACTCCTCGCGGTTTGTGAAGACGGGACAAAGGCGGAAGTTGTGGTATAGTATTTATGATGAGTGGGATAGATGGTTCGTGAAGGTGGTGGGTGGGTATGAGCATCATATTCTCCATCTTGGTTCCCATTGCTGGCGCTTCTCATGCATGAATTCATTGTATGGGCTCTCACACGACAGTTCAGTGTTTGGATAGGGAGGATCCTTTGCACACGTCCGACCTCACCCTTTTAGGTAGCATTCATTCTCTCTTTTGCTTCTTGAATGTGTATGGGAGAATCAATAGTGGAGCAGGGATTGATAATCAAGATGGGTCTCTATCTGAAGGAAGCTTTAGAGTAATGGAAAAAATGCTTGTTGAGTCTTTCCCTTCAAAGGATAAAGCCTTAGAGAAAATTATGGACGAGGTTCGAGATTTGAAGAAAGACATGGTCAATTTTATAAAAATGTTGCGGTGTGTGTTTGAGGTCTCGAAGGCGGTTATGGAGGAAGAAAAAGGATTTTGTTGGACATTTCAGACATAGACTTCCTCTTTGATGATTTAGAGAGTGGGTACCGGGTTTAAGTGGGTGAAGTCGAGGATATAAGGCACAACTTGTAGGAAATGGAGAGGTTGTTGAGCTTCAAGCATGAGGAAATACGTTGAGTTGTTGCTGAGCTGAAGCGTTCCCACCAAGAGCAGAGGATGAGTGCAAACGAGAGAAATGAAGCTTGTTTCGTTTAGTTGAAGGAAATTCTGGATGAAATAAAGGTAGACATCAATGAGCTTAACAGAGGAATCAACTGGCCTTCCCATGAACAGACCGAAGCCTCCCCAATGGATGAAGTTTCTACCATTCATCTGGCTGCAGATGAAGACTTGGTACAGGAATGATGTCCTTTATATCTATATCTATATCTATATATATATTGTCGATATATATGTGGATAGTTTATCAGAGTTTACTTTGTTATGGGAAGTATGATAATATTTGGGAAGCAATGTAGTTTTGATTATCATTCTGAGTAGGAGTAGGTTGTAGACATGGACAATATAGATATCTCTTGCACATACCTCTTTGTTAAACTTTTTGATCCCTAAAGTGATATTTAAATCCTATTTTATAATATAAATATACCTCTTATTCATGTTAAAAAGTTTTTTTAAAATAACCCACTATAAAAAAAAACATTTAAAAAATAAAATACTTAAATATGATTTCCTAATTTTAACCATAAAGTGAATATTTAACATCACAAAATGATAAATGAATTAAAAATATAAAATTAGATGAAATAAAAATTCTAGAAATTCAATAACATATAATATTATTAATAATTTTCAAAAAATTCAAATTTTAAGTTTTAAAAAAAACAACAAAAATTCATATAAAAAATTGTGATACTTTATTAAAAAAAAAGGATTCAAATTTTAAGTTTAAACAAAAACAACAAAAATTCATATAAAAAATTGTGATACTTTATTAAAACAAAAGGTGTTATAAAAAGTATCATTTTTTAAATGTAATAAAATCAATCACTAAGTGATTATTGTAAATTTCTTTTATTTTTTTCTTTTGTTATTTTTTCCAAAGAAAACTTTGTAAAATAATAATTAGTAATTTCAAGAGATTATAACAATATATCTGGTATAAATAGTTCAAATGAAATGAGCAAATCCTTGACCATACAATACATTTCAGTGTGTACGAGGAGAGGGCAGAATAATGTTTGATTCTTTGGTCATTCCTTGATTTTTTAATAGATGTCAAAACTCAGCAATTTCCGACTACAAAAAAAACATGTAATTGATTACTAGTCATACCTTTACCCAATAATCCATTAAAACCATAATTACAATAAAACTTATTTTTAACTATTTTATAATAAACCATTGACCTTTATGATATGATAGGTTTTTATTTTTCTTAAAAGCAAAATTTACACCTTACGCATATTTTGATCAATCTAATCGTATCCACAATCATTATAAACATTTAAGAAACAAAATTCTCAATACAACAGGTTGAGTACATGAAATCACATGTACATTAAACATCGTTCCATTATTTAAAAACATACGTCTTATCAACAAAATAATTAATGCACCGACTGAGTACATTCTATTCTACAATAAATGTCACATCTTTCATTTGGACACTCAGAAACGGTTGGCCATTAAGATACTTTGGCATAAAAAATAAAAAGGTGGACCGCGTTGTCACTACAAAATGTTTTGGAGTGTTATAATAAAACCCTAATGAGACAATTACAATTCCATCAACAAAAGTATTTGGTATGACACTTATAATAAAAAGACAATTACAATTCCATCAACAAAAGTATTTGATATGACACTTATAATAAAACCCTAATGAGACAATTACAATTCCATCAACAAAAGTATTTGATATGACACAGCTATTGTGACTTGTACAACAATTAACCAAGGACAACATACATGTATTTTAATTCAATTAAACTAGTGTAATAAGAGGTTTCTCGTGGAGAAGGTGAAGGGATGATGGTCGATTGGTAATGGTTCGTTTGTTAAGGTTTATATGTTGTTAAGCAAGTTGCAGGTTTGAGTTTATCGTAAAGGAGGTTGCGGAGGTTACGTCACAGCTATTCGCGTCCAAAGTTTATAGTGAAAGCCACAAAAATCGACCTCGTATCACACGAGTACGAAACCCACACGTTACCGATTCACCTCATTAACAAAAAAAAAGAGATTTCTCCTAAATTATATTTATTATAAATTGAATTTTAGTTGACCAATTAAATTACAACAATTTTACAATATATTTATTAAAAATAATTTTATAATTTTAAAAATTATAAAAAATTCAAAAATCACAAACATTTAATATGGTTTATTTAAATTAGTTTTTTTTTAATATATCTTAAATTTAATGATTATTTGATTTTTTAACATTTTATATTTATGATAAAAAATATTACAAAGAATTATTTTTAATGCTATTTTTATTTTTATGGGTTAATAAGTTATAAAGATCATTATCATTATTGGTAGAATTGAGCCTTATTGAAAAAATATTTTAAGAAAAAAGTTTTCCATCATCTACTACTTTACACCTTATTTGTTATTATGGTATTTGAGGTCTTGATTAACAACTAGTTTTCACAATGAAGTTTGTGAGAGTTTGTTCTTATATCATCAATGTTAATTTTTTTTCTTTAAGTTAGTAATAACAGAAATATATTTTTTGTTTTCTTGCTTAGGGTTAATAGTCTTTTTATAGCACATTCACTCTCTTATCATGAGTTTTTTCATGGCACCATGATTTCTTCTTAAATCTAGTTTGATGGTGATTTTGATATGATTGATAAAATTCGTAGAAATAATAGGATACATTTTATCCTTCCTATTAATTATTTTATAAGTGTGCATTAGGTACCTAATCATGTCCATACTCTTAAAGTAAAATCTCAACCTCTTAGAAGAGAATGAGATAGGAGTTATTTCTCTTAATTTTAAGATTATAAATTATAAAGCGCTTTTAGATTATGTCAATTTTTTCTTAGGTTTCTTTAGAAATGTTGCAACCCCAACCTTCACAACTGTAAGGTATAACTAGAATAACAAGGGTAGCAAAGAGAAAAATATAGTACCAATTGAGCTTCTGATGAAAGTAAACTCCAAGATGCTTGTATGAATAATCTTCCTCTAAGTTGTTATTATAATATGTAAATCCAAGGTACTTAAACTTGATGATCATAACTTTAGTCTTATCAATATTTACTGATATACCAATGTTAAAACAAAAATATCTATTAGTTGACTTTCAAGTTCATAAGGTGTCATTACCAAAAGAACAATATCATTAATGTAAACAATAAAGATGATGACTATCATATTCAAAGTAGTGGAAGCAAAACTTGTTTCTTTCAAATATTTATCTAGCTTGTCAATATAAATTCCAAAAGGGGTAGGGGAGAAGTGGCAATGGACCAATCCTCATTGTTACTAAACTTAGCAATAGCTTTCTCATACAACTTCAATGTTTCAACACTCAACTCTAAAGAAACCTTTAAATATTCTAACATATTTCAAAGTCTTTTCTAGGCAATATTAAAAGCTTTCTTAAGTTAATATTCAATAACAAAGAAACCAATTTTATTATCTTAACTTCCTTTGTAATAACAATAAGAATGATAAAATGGTTCACGATTGAATCATAGTTTCTAAAACTAGCTTGGCCTTTATCTTTTTTTAATCCATAATTTCTATCCATGAGGTAATTCTTGTTTTTAGGAACAATCCCATAAAACTTGACTACAAGAGAGTTAATCTATCAATCATGATAGTCCTTGAGAGATTTTTTGAACCACTTTTAAGATTAAGAACAATGAAGATTTTAGTCTTTGTTGACTAAATTAAAAAGCGAATGTGAAAATATGAAGTATAAAGCTTTCAATTTTAAAAGTTTTGCATGATACACCTCAATTCCTTAACTTTATCTTTATAGAGTATAATCTCAAGCTCGATGTCGATGTCATCCAAAGTAAAAATATCATACCCTGTAAAAAAGATTTAAAAGTTGAATAAAATATTAAGTCAATCTCATGGAATATAATTAAAAAAAATTCATTAAATATTACTAATTTATTTTATTATAAAACTTAATAAACATAGCATATAAAACTAGAACTTGCAAAATACATTTTATAAGTTTACAATTCACAAACACCATAAAAATTACATGTATAGAATCAAATAAACATATAATGATGACTTACTTAATTAGATTTGAACATGTAACCAATAACCTCTTTTTCTTATTGACAATATGGCTTGGAGAGATGATTCAATTAAATCAACCAACTTTTAATTATATATTAGATTTCAAAATAATTATATTTACATATAATATATTATTCATTATAACTTTACCCCCAAAGAATATAAAACTATAATTATAATCTGCAAATTTCTACTCATTTTTAATAAGGTATTGACCTTAAACTTTGTAAAAACAATCCATATAATCCTTTACACAACTAAATCATTTATATAAGTTTTAACAAAATTCTCAATACAATACATGAAATCACAATGTCGTTCCATTATTTAGAAACATACGTCATATCAATAAAAACATTAAAGCACCGACTGAGTACATTATATGCTACATCAAATGTCACATCTTTATTTGGACACTTAGTAGCGATTGGCCATTCAGATATTTGACATAAAAGAAAAAAATGTAGTTACAAAAAGTTTTGGAGTGTTATATTTAAACCCGAAAAAGACAATTACATGTCCAACAACAAAAATATTTGACATGACATGGCTGTTGTGATATGTAAAACAATTATCCAAAGGATTAGGTTTGGCTTTCCTCATAAGAGGTATTTGTTTCTCTCCGTGATTATACAGTCTTAATTGCATATTTTTATTTTATTTAAATCAATTAAATTTTAATTGATATTAAAATTACTATTTTACTATATTTATTAAAAATTATTTCATAATTTTAATTTAGTGGATCTAAGAATTTGATACTAATTATTTTTTTAATATTTTGTTTTTATGATAAAAATATTGTAAATAAATATTTTATATTTTTATTTTATGGATTAATATGTTATTGAGATCATTATTATTACAAATACTATAGAATTAAGTTTTAATATATTATAAGAAAGGTATTATAAGAGAAAGGGTTTTTCACCTTTTACTTTCTTAGTATTTTAAGCATTATTTCATCCAAGTTAATTTTGATTTTCTTTGGGTTAATGGTCTCTTTATAACACATTCACTTTCTCTTATTCTATGTTTCTACATGGCACCATAGTTTTTCTTTAAATCTAGTTGTGATAATGCTTTTGATATGATTTATATTTTGATAAATGACATTCTCTTAAATCCTCCAATGGTTTGGCCAAGAAACAACATCCTTACACCATATGTTCTTAAGTCTCAAGCACATTTTACTAAAATTTGTAGAAATGATAGGAAACCTTGTATCATTCTAATTAATTATCTTGTACATTAGGTACCTAATCATATCCATACTCTGAAAGCAAGATCTCAACTTATTAAAAGGGAATGAGATAGGGTGTATTGCTCTTAATTTGAAGATTATAAACTATGAAGCACTTTTGGATTTACTCAATGTTTTCACTAGGTTTATGTAAAAATGTTGGAGCCCCAAACTTCACAACCATAAAGTATAACTAGGATAACAAAGGTATCCTAGAGGAATTTATTTTCATACTAGAACCAAAAAATATGCTTCTTTATATTGGTTCTCAATACCAAAATAGACTTTGTACCCTTGATTAATCCTTTTCTCCAGACTATTTTACCAAATGACCTTATGATGTAGGTAAACTCCAAGATACTTGTATGAATTAACTTCCTCTAAATTGTTATTATAATAAAAACATTTAAGTTAAGTACTTGTCTTGGACTTATGATCATAACCTTAGTTTTATCAATATTCATTGAAATGTCAATTCTTAGGAGTCCTTATAAAAAAAAGGTATCATTGACTTAAATAATGGCTCTATGTGGTTCTTAGATGATGCTGTTTAGACCACTTTAGAAAGCATGTTTTATCTTGACTACTGATTTTGCTTGTATAGTCCTCCATGAAGTGTTTTTTGGAATTTATGATATTTTGGCTGTAGTTTTTGTAGTTGCATGAACGAACTGAAAAAGCTCTGCTTGTAGAGATCGATGTACTTTTTGATTTCCTTAGAAATAACAACAGTGCGGTTTTTTGCTGTTTAGACCACTTTAGAAAGCATGTTTTATCTTGACTACTGATTTTGTTTGCATAGTCCTGCATGAAGTGTTTTTTGGAATTTATGATATTTTGGCTCTAGTTTTTGTAGTTGCATAAAAAACTGAAAAAACTCTACTTGCAGAGATCGATGTACTTTTTGATTTCCTCAAAAATAACAAAAATGCGATTTTTTTCTTCTTAAAAAAAAAATAATAGAAGTAATGACTATCATAATCAAGGTAGTGCCAACCCAATTTGTTTCTTCCAAAATATGTCAATATTTTGTCAATATAAATTCCAAAAACAAATATCATTAACCTAAAGAACAAGAGTGATGGCTATCATAATCAAGCTAATGCCGATTCAACTTGTTTCTTGTTTAACCTTTGTTTACTAAATTAAAAAGCCTGTTAAATTCCAACCCTGTACGGGACTGTAATTTTAAAGAGACTACAGTGTATACAGGGAATCTGATTTTGGGGAAGGAAGAATGGCTGGTTGGCAACCTCCTTGACTGGACGGTTCAATCTGATTTACTCCAAATATCTCCTATGGGTCAGATATATACGGTTAATTATAAAGAGTCTATGCTGTATACACTTGAAGACAAAGAGAGAGCCATCGAGAAACGCTGCCACAGTCTGTCAAAGACTATTCAATCGTGTCGACAGGTTTTCAATTCTGTAATCTGGAATGCATGTCAAAGTTCATCAATAGCAGCACCTGGGTGGCACCGCCCATCTATTAAATTCCCACTGTAAGCAACGGCAGCCTGTCTTGGCTTATCAATGTGTCAGGGATATGCCCATTTTGAAGTCACTGCACACTGCCTTTTTCGAAAAATATTAAAATCCCCACAACCTCGTGCATTATAAAATCCAAAATAAAGTCCACATCAAATATCAGAAGTACGACTGGCTCTGCTATCCTCTCTGCCCGCAGCCTAGGATCTCTTTCGCCAGTCTGTCTTCTCCAAGCGAACCGAACAATTGTGTTCGGTAATCAACATTCCACATGCTTCAATATATATATATATTTTTTCAATCTGAAATTGTAGAGCTCTGATATTCACTAGGAATCAACGATGCATGGCCAGAGAATCAAACCCTGATAGCTATATAAACATTGTTTCGTTCAACCAACTGTGTTGTCTCCTCACAAACATCATAGGTTTTATTAGACTTTCATGATGAGTTGAAACTTGTTCTCCAAAATTCAAGTTGGAGTTGGTTGCATCTCATGAGGTAACTTGTTCTCCCCTAGAGATTTACACAATCTCTAGCACTACCACCTACTCGTGGTAAACATGGTATTTTTTTAAGGATTCAAATATTATACCTATGTGTAATATTCTAAAAGACTATTTAAACATGTAAATTTTGGCAAATTTGATAAAATTAATCATATTTTATGTAAAAAAGAGGCAAATTTAAAGGATAAACCCTACTACTGAGTTTGCATAGACAATCATTTGCAAAATGATTATTGGACATCTTAGAAGTATTTGGAAGTGTTATACCCCAAAATTTTTCCTATAAATAAGAAACATCCAACAAATAACTAAGGGTATCACTAGTCTGAACATAAAGATAAGGTGTCTGGGGAATCCCTACCTAATTGATATATGGAGAAGAACAACGGAGAGAGTGTATTATTCACCACAACAAAAGCCATGGTATAAGAAAATAGGGTGATGATCATCCCCACACACTTCGAGCCAAAAAAAACAAGTAGGATATCATGTTAGTAAAAAAATCCCAATCAATTCAATCATAAGCTTTATCAAAATTAATTTTTAGGAAAAGAGCCTATTGCCCAAACTCCCTAGCCCACTCCATGGTCTCCCAAGTATAAATCATTATGTCTATGATAAAGTGCCCATGAACAAAACATGTTTTCTCCTTACATACAATCCTTGGAAGCATCCCTTACCCACAATGTCATCACCTTAACCATGATTTTGCAAGCAACACTCAATAAAGTTATTGATCGCCATCTCCTAATGGTGTCTTTGGTAGCAATCTTCATAATGAAGTTGATTGACCTTTGATTAATGGAGTATGTTAAACATTTTGAGGAAAAAGCTTTTAAAGCCAAGTGACTAGAGTCATCTTCAATAGTATCTCACATAGCCTTACACAACTCACAAGGAAATCCAACAATCCCTAAAGATTTACCATTCTGCATAAAGCTATGGGATGCAAAAATTTCATCCTTCATGAAATCCCTATCCAACATATCATGGTCTACAATAGAGACCTTGTATGGCATTGCTTTATAATAAGCATTCTTTGTAGCAACAATTGCCTCTATCAAGGGATAAGGAGAAAATAATTGGAAAATGATCACCAAACATACCTTGAATCTCAAAGGGATCTTCCTCAAGTGAACCATCATATATGAAAAGATCAAACACTCCATCATATACCACTTTCTTCTTTAAGAAATCAAAGAAGAACTTGGATCCCTCATCCCCTTCTTGAATCCATTGTAACCTAGCATAAAACCTCGCTCATAGAGCAATATACTTCCCCTCTCTGCTCACCACCAACTCCAAGCATGTTGCATCCTCCTATAGGACAATGTTATGTAGGTATGAATTACAAAGAATATATAAACCTCCTCCAACTTTTGCCTAACCTCCTAAATCCCTCGTCTATTCTTGCTCGCAATCATACACCCACAACCATGCATGAATTTGAGAATCCTTTGAATGGCCACCTCCCACCATCATATCCAACCCCTCTCTCCAATAACACATGGATCAAGGTTCCAAACATGATGAACCAAAGAACATTAATTAGGAAAATTCCAAATGAGAAACATTCAGCTTTTACAAAGTAGATGGATTCAAATCAATCACATGACCCATTGAAAGGAAAGTCTAAATGTGCAAATGATATGAGCTAGTAGTCTCCATCAATGCATCTCTTGGCATGGGATTAGTCCGCAGGAAGTGCGGAAGCCGACAGCCACGAAAGGGATGATCCGCGGAAGAAAGGGTCATTCGCGGAGAATGCAGAAGCGTGAAAGTTGATAGTTAGTTAGATAAGGGTCATGTGGACCATTTTGTAACCACTTAGTATTGTATAAATAGAAGTATGATTGTAAGCCTAAGCGCATCCATAATCGGTGATGAATGAAGTGATAGATAATTCGGGTTTTGATCCAGTAGTTGATCCTTTTTGTATCCGCGATATGATGTATTGAGTGTTTCTGCGAAGGTCATTCCGCGGGTTTTAATGAATGCATGAAGATGTTTGATTATGGTTTTATCTCTATCTTTGTTCCTGTTGAATGATGAATGCGAATGTTTAATGAGATGTTTAATGCTAAGTGGGTTTAGTAATTGTTGTTTATGCTAATGGGTAATCATATCATGTGAATGTCTATTATATGTTAACTCTGCGATTGATGAATATGTGAATTGTGAAATGTTAGCATAGTGTGAATGACATAATCTCTGGTTTCTGTGAGTGCAATGTGTGTTTGATGCATGTCCTCAACTCCACTACGGAAACTTGGTTCCTACAGCCCCCTTGTGCATCTCGGGTGAGACTTCACTCACTCTACGAGTGTTGCTGGAAAGGTTAACACCTTTCTGGGCCAGTGTGTAAGGGATTTTGGTTGATGGTTTGTTGACGACGGTGCGCAGTGAACCCCTGTTGACAATCGATGTGTTAACAAATGGTTCCGTTGTCGGGAGCTTGAAGAAGAAAAGAAGAGGATATGTTGTGGCACCTAACGAAACTGGAGATTCAAGAGTGGTTTGACAAGAAGATAGAGGAGTTCGTAGAAGGAGAAAAGCAAAAACCCAGACACACGGTAAGTAGTTGGTTATAGAAGTACATTTATTCAGATATCCACGAAATATTTTTCTGCGAATTCCCAGTATTGCTACATGAGTGGCTAGCGCATGTAACTTTTCAGAAGCACCATTTCCAAAAGACTAAGTCTGATCAGTAGACACCATAACTAATTCGACAGCTAAAACGTGTCGACAACACAGTATCAAGGTTTGTCGATTTCTAGGTGGATAGTATCCTAGAGGGATATATTATTGAGTTCGCAGTAGACACGATCAAATCATACAACGACATGGAGAGGAATTTCTTCACGGGGGCAAGGGGAAGGTTCTTGCTGTTGCTATAACTATGGATTAAGATGCTTGTCTGCGAAAAGGGAATTTTGAGCATGACTTCCGACGAGTAGAAAGATCAGTGTGTGGAGGTTGTAGTTGTCGCGTGAATGCAGGTCCGATAGAAATATGTTTGGTAGATGGACATGAGTGACGACGAGTTTGTATGGGAAGTTGAAAAAGAGTGTGGTACCTTGAGGAGTGGGGTGATATTCCGACGTCCTGAGAAGAAGAGGAGGACTGAGGGAGAGTCTCCTGAGAGGAATGGAACAAAAGACTGCGAAACAAGACCACAAGGGAGAAAGCGACCTTATTGCGACGAAGATGGTGACCAGGATACCCCAGAAGCATAAGAGGGACGGATCATAAGTTACAACATAACTGCAACCCCGTGCACTACCCAGAATTTCACAGGAAGAAACCCAAGCTATTCGCAAAGTTTCCCTACGTGCAACAGTAAAAGTAGTGCATCAGTAAACAACAACAATAGGAACGTTAGAATGGCAGACGACACGAAAATGCCCACTTTCCAAGGGAACGAGCCTGAGGATCCCTAGCATTTTTTTTTTGTGCAAAGCAGTATGGATCGTGAAGCAGGTCCAAGATGAAGCTATTAAACAGGGACAACTAGCGATGACCCTTAGGGGTCGTGCGATGGATTGGTTTATGAAGTTTATGAGGGTTCCAACGAGAACACCAGCCAAGTCGTTGGCGCAAATCAAAGTAGGAATGATCGATGAATTCAGGAAGCCAAAGTTGGAATCGCAATATGTCACCGAGCTCAAAGAAATCAAGCAATACCCAAATGAACCGGTATGGGAATTCGATCAGCGATACAAAACACTGATAACGAAGGTAAGTTTTGGGATAAATGATATGTAACACAAGGAGCGGTTCATCGCAAGACTGGTACCACCCATTAGTGAATCACTAATGCAACAGAAGGTTGCAACCCAAGCGGAAGCATTAGAGATTGCGATGAAGCTGGAGGCTTCACCAATTGGTGAAACGGGGTTGGGTATGGATCGAATACAAGCATAGTTGGAAAACTTGACAATCGAACTGCAAGACATGAAGAAAGGGTAAGAGGCCTGCGAAGAGAGCTGGCGTACTAGGTGTAGGACATAGGGACACCACAAGGACCAGTGCCTAGAATTCCGAGACTGTTTGCAATCCGATGCACCAAATCCCCTCAGCCAGGGAGGGTTTCCTTGGTGTCGTATCTACCAAATGAGAGGCCATCAACCAGAAGAGTGTGTTTATCTGCAAAAGATGGTGTCGAAACCAGAAAACTTGTATTGCAAGTTCTATAAATTGGTTGGCCACGATGACAACAACTACAGAGATTATGGCCTACTCCAAGAGAGGACTGCAGCTGCATACTTCATGGAAGGAGAAGAACAAGAACTGGGTCAACAATAACAGTAGTATAATCAACTGCCGGCCCAGTATAATCACCAACTGCAACAATATGATCAGGGACAGTACGGGCAACCACAGTGTGTTCAGCCACAATATCCACCACCGCAGTACCCACCATATGGACCACCGCAATAGCCGTAGTATGGGAAGCCGCAGTACCCACCATATGGCCCACCACGTGGAGGGGCTAGAGGAGGATTCCGCGGAGGTCGAGGTGCTGGCGCAGGACGAGGAGGAGCTGCTGGATGAGGACGAGTACCAATTATATGCTACAATTATGGGTAGCATGGGCACTATCAGAGGGATTTTCCAAATCCAACACCATAGCAGTGCACTTATTGCAGCGTTGTGGATCATGGCGTTGAATATTGTCCACATCTCATCGCAAAGTGGAAGACCAAGAATCTGCCACCACCTCCACAAAACCAGAATCAGAATCCACCGGCAGTGCGGATGATATCGACGGAGACTTGAAGACACCATGTGATGGTTGGAGTGGTGACACAAGTAGGAGTGGTGACAGGAGCCGACGGGCCACGTGCTACTATCCGACCAACAGTACGGAATGTTAATTTTTCGATAATTTCATTCAATACTATCTAGGATCACTAAGATAATAACAAGCACAACATAACAATCACAAGAAACAATGGACACAAAGCATTTCACCGGGGAAAACCAAGAAGGTGAAAAACCCCGCAACTTCCTTAGAGATAGAATAACCCTAATACAAAGATCACAAAGATCAATCCCCAAAAGATAGATGTCTCCAGTAGCTACTTGTGCGGACCTCTTTCTCTCAACTATTCGAGTTTGATGAGTGAGTGAATGAATAGAATGAGAGACACACACTCTCTATTTATACAATGACTTGACCTTCCTTTAAGCCTAACTAGTCCAACTTCCTAAGGAAGCCTATTAACCCATCCACATGACTCATACAGGGCCACCCCACACAGGTGGTCTAATAACCCATCAAATATAAGTTACGACACTTACAATGTAACTTGCGACACTTACAAATACAAATGACGACACTTCCAACCGGAGGAATAATACATCTCCATTGGGGATACAATAAAGTACAAATGTAATACACAAGTGAATATCTTCCGAATTTACAAATACATCAACACTCCCTCTTAACTAAGAAGGTATTCTCTTGACACAGGTCATCAATACATATAAGCACAAGTATTCAATTTTGGAGCTGGATCATCGTCACTAGATCACGGAGCATCATCGTCACTGCTGTTGTACTCGTCATCTCAATCACTGGGGCTATCTCTCAATTCTTCTCGTCATAGGAAGTTCTACAGAGCTATCCCTTTTTCATGTTGGATGTAGGCCTAGCCTCCTGTAGGTCTTCATCATCTCTGTGAGCTGGCCATCCTGTGGAATTTTCAGGGATGATTACGTGCATCAACAAAACCTTGAAAGAGCATCCCAAGACTGATTGCAAGCTTACTGCTCAACCTATCGGATCTCCCAGGGAGCTATTACATGTGACCTACACAAAACCTTAAAAGAGTGTCTTGTGATCTGCAAGATCTCTAAAGAGCATCCCAGGACTGATTACGAGCTTACTGCTCAACCTATCGGATCTCCAGGACTGATTACATGTGGTCTGAAAAAACCTCAAAAGAGCATCCCAGGACTGATTACGAGCTTACTGCTCAACCTATCGGATCTGCTAGGGAGAAATTATATGCCACAGACAAAACCTCGAAAGAGCATTTTCCAGATCTCCCAGGGCGCTATTATATGCCATAGGAAAAACCTAGCAAGAGTATTTGCAAATCTCCCAGTGCACTATTATATGTCCCTCCAAGCAAAACCTCGAAAGAGAATTTTCCAGATCTCCCAGGGAGCTATTATATGCCATAGGAGAAACCTAGCAAGAGTATCTACAAATCTCCCAGGGTTCTATTATATGCTTATCGCACAACCTTTCCACGGCCACGGAGTATCATCCTGATACTCATGATCAACCTGATCCTCCTCTGGAATACCATACCTTTCTGCATCTTGGATGAGCTCTCTAGCCCATGCTGGTTTCCTCTTGTGAGAGTTCTTCTCACAGGGTGGATCTATAGGTTCTTTTGGATCTTCTATTTCACGATCCACTTCTAGAATTGCTTCGTTCATGGTGATGTCTTGTATTCTAGGTACTCTTGGTTCTTCATTGTCTTCAACAGGTGTCTTCCTTGATTTTATGTATGTTGAGTCTTCATCAAAATTCACATCCCTGTTGATGTCAATCTTCTTGAACCCTGGAAAGTAGATTCTGTATGCCTTCGAGCTTTCACTCTAACCCACAAATATACCCTTCTTTCCTAAAGGATCTAACTTTGTCCTCTTTTCTTTTGGAACATGTGTATATACTGGACAACCAAATATCCTGAGATGGCTAACTTCTGGTTTCTTACCAGAGAAAACTTCTTCTGGTGTCTTGTTGTCAAGTATCTTGTGAGGTGTTCTGTTTTGAACATATACAGTTGTCCTTGCTGCTTCTTCCCATATGTGCATGGGTAGATCTTGGTCATGAAGCATTGCCCGTGCTGCTTCCATGATTGTTCTATTCTTCCTTTCTCCAACTCTATTTTGTTGTGGATTGTAAGGAGTGGTCAACTCCCTCTTAATCCCTGAATCACTGCATAAATTCTTGAAGTCTCCTGAAGTGAACTCTCTGCCATTTTCGGATCTAAAGGCCTTGATCTTCTTATCAGTTTGGTTTTCTATCAAGGCTTTGAATTCCTTGAACTTATCAAACACTTAATCTTTATTCTTCAAGAAATAAATCCATGTCTTCCTAGAGAAATCAATAATGAAAGAAACATAATATACATACCCACTCAGAGAACTCGATGACATCGGACAACATACTTCAGAGTGGATAATCTCCAAGATTCCTTTTGCCTTGCTTTCACTGCTTGGAAATGCTTTCTTTGTGTTCTTTCCTTTTGCACATCCTTTGCAAATACCTTCATGCTTTTCCTGGATTTCAGGAAGATCTTCTACGACTTTGCTTTCAATTGGTAATTCTCTATAGTGCACATGTGCAAGCATTCTATGCCAAAGTTCACTTGGATCCATGGATTCATGTACCATGGCATGTTCAGGTTGTCCCTTCAATTTGTACAATCCTTCCTCTTGCTCTCTAATAACTACTGCATCATCTATGGTATTACCTTTTGGCCACATAAGTACTTGGCCATCCACAAATGCAACTCTCATTCCTTTTGCATCCAAATATGATATGGAGAGAAGGTTCTTCTTGAGTCCAGGTACATATAGAACATCTTGCATCTTTAAAGACTTCCCAGAGTATAGCTTGTAGGAGGCTTCACCATTTCCTTTTATAGGGTATTGATAGTCATCCCCAAGTTTGACCTTATGAGGTGACTCATGTTCATATAGGTCCATAAGATTTTCTTTAAATACCGTCATATGTTTGGAAGCCCCACTATCAATAAGCCAATCATTACACCCATGTGTAACAGTACCTGTGAGAGCAGAGATTAGAACATACTCTTCGTCACTTGAAGAGTCTTGACTTTCTACCTTACTCTTCTTCGTGGGAGGTTCATCATCCTCAGCAGCATGAGCATGATATCTCTTCTTGTTGCTCTTCTTCTTGTTTTTGTTGAAGCTCTTTCTGTTCTTAGGACATTCTGAGGCAAAGTGTCCCTTCTCATTACATGTGAAGCATCTCAGATCTTTCTTCTCTCTTTTACGGTGGTGTGAAGATCTCTTGTGATGAGGTTGCTCCCTCTTGAACTTACTTCTCTTGGTGTGTGTTGTGAGAGCTTGATCTTCATTTCCCATCTTTTCTTCTTGGGTCACAAGCCTAGCTTCTTCTTTTGAACATTCCTCCCATAGTCTACTGAAGGAAATCAATTTCTTTCTTGCACAGATACCTTGGATGAAGGAGTCCCATGACCTAGGTAGGCCATTCAATGTGGTCATCACAATTTCTCCATTATCCACTACTTCATCCACAACTTCAAGTTGTTCTTTGATTTGAGAGACCTTAGTAAAGTAGGATTGGATGGTCTCTCCATTCTGTATCTTTACCCCTTTCAATTGGTTCCATAGTGTCATCTTCCGATTTATATTCTTTCCTTCAAACAACTTGGTCAAGGATTCAAACATCTCCTTAGGTGTCTTTAGAGAAGACACATGGGGTATGAGATGGTCTTTGATAGAATCAACAATGATTCTCTTGGCCTTGACCAAGTTTTTCTTGTGTAAGGCCTTAGCCTCATCTCCCTCTGAAACTGGAACCTCTTCCCTTATGTAGGTGTCCAATTCATTCTCTTCTAGGATTAACCCAATCTTATACTTCCATGCTCAGAAGTTATCAACTACCTCAAGCTTATCCTCAAGCTTGGTGTAGTGAGACATCTTAATGAGAAACTCAAATGGAAATAAGAGATTTAGGTCTTACCACTTGATTTGTTGAAACTAGATCTGGAGCTGGATTAGGGTTTGTTAGAGAAACCCTAAAAATTCAAACTTCTGATTGGATGGAAAGATGCGCCTTGCTGAGCTGATAAAGCTGGTATACTTCAATTTTGAAATATGCAAAATTTGATGCCTCAAAATTGACTTTGAAACTTTCGGATATGTAGTTTTTGGTTTTCTGGTCAAAATCCCAAACTAGGGTTTGATAGTGCCCAGGGTTCTGCCCAGCCCAAAAGTTCGATCTTGGTCTCTAAACTTCAATTTTTCTGAGGAGCATCCAGCCGTGGTCTCTAATTTCAAAAATTCCAACTTTCTCTGAAACCCTAATTTCTTGCAGTAGTGACAGGCCAAAAACTGAAAATGCTCAGAATTGAATTCTGTTTTGACAGAAAGATGCACCCTTTCTAGGAGAGTCAAGATAGCCTCCTGCCTTTGATGAACTATGGAGAGAAACCCAAAAGTTAAGAAGCCCTAGCTTCTGCAGCTGCACAGCATCTTCTTCTTAGTACCGCTCTGATACCATGTTAATTTTTCGATAATTTCATTCAATATTATCTAGGATCACTAAGAGAATAACAAGCACAGCATAACAATCACAAGAGACAATGGACATAAAGCATTTCACCGGGGAAAACCAAGAAAGTGAAAAACCCCACAACTTCCTCAGAGATAGAATAAGCCCCAATACAAAGATCAATCCCCAAAAGATAGATGTCTCCAGTAGCTACTCCTCCTCCACTTGTGCACACCTCTCTCTCTCAACTATGCGAGTTGGATGAGTGAGTGAATGAATCGAATGAGAGACACACACTCTCTATTTATACAATGACTTGACCTTCCTTTAACCCTAACTGGGCCGACTTCCTAAGGAAGCCTAATAACCCATCCACATGACTCATACAGGGCCGACCCCACACAGGTGGTCTAATAACCCATCAAATATAAGTTACAACACTTACAATGTAACTTGTGACACTTGCAAATACAAATGACGACACTTCCAACTGGAGGAATAATACATCTCCATTGGGGATACAATAAAGTACAAATGTAATATACAAGTGAATATCTTCCGAAGTTACAAATACATCAACATGGAAGAACGTCACTTTTGATGCAGAGGTCGAAAGGGATATCTTCTTGAAAGCGTAGGAGGCGATGAGACAGAGGAGGCAGTTACCTCTTCAGGAAGAAGTTATCTATGATATGTTGCTGACGTTCGACGTTCGATGAGACGAAGTTGTAGGGAAAGGCTAATACCTTAAAATCCTTCTTAAAGAGTTCCTGGAGTTGGCAAAGGATCAGGACTTAATGGGAGGGTGTATGCCAGGAACAAAGAGTTAATCGCATACACAAGAAAAAGACATGGAGAGAGATTCGAATGTCGGCACAAATTGGAGCTTTTGATGTCGACTCAATTATCTTGAACTTGGGGTCGGATGTCAACATTCTGACCAAGCAGACATGGGAGACCATGGGGAAACCGCATTTGGCCTAGTCACCAGTACAATTGCGATTAGCAAACCAAAGTAAGGTTACTCCACTTGGTCAGGTGTACCAACTTCCCGTTGAGATTGAGGGCCTCAAGTCTTACACAGATTTTGATGTAATTGAAATCGTGGACAATGCAAGCCCCTACACAGCACTGCTAGGGATTGATTGGGCAATCGATAATCTAGAGGTTATCAATTTCAAGAAGCGGACAATGTCATTTGGGAACCGCGAGATGAGGGTCATCGCACCTTTGGATCATGTGGAAGGGTAGCGATACATTGAACCAACGAGAGACGAACTCTCGGAGGGATGGGATAATATATACAATATATTTGAGGATTACATTAATCCCACTGCAGACGGAGAATTGGGATGGCGCTGTGTTAGTTTGGCGTTGTCGGATTCGGATGAGACACTCGAGAATTGGCAGAATTGGATGCATGAAGTATTATTTAGAAGGTGTGCCTGGATCACACAGTCATTGCGATGGGTATCCACGGAGGAGTGCGCGCTACCAACATATGATGGATTTCCTAATTTGAGCACCTTTCTCGCAGAGTTTGAGGAGAAAGTGGCAGAGCCGTAGCGTCAATTGGCCTTGGAGGAAGCCTTGAAGGTTACTCCTGCACGCTGGTGGGCAACGCACAAGTCTAATATCACCAACTGGCCACTATGTCGCCACCTAATGACAGTTAGGTTTGGCGATGTGTAAGGTTATAACGGAAGGAATTTTGATGGAAGAAGTGACCCAATGGCGCATTTGGTTGAGTGCGAAAGAAAATGGGGACTACGAGCAAAAGAAGAATGGGTCCATGCATTTGTTAACACATTGGATGAAGTACCGCGGAGTTGGTATGTCGTAGCAGAACTGCGCGAAATGACTTATTGGGAGCAGCTAACACTTGGCTTCAGCCAAACGTTTTGTTTCTTAGATGAGAACCCCTTCATCCATAGTGCGCTACAAGTGATCCACGAGAAGATATTTGAGGTAGTACCGATGGACCAACCATTAGAAATCCGGTGGACTGATACACCAGAAATGATGATGGAGTGCTATAAAATCATAGGAGAGCCGGATGATGAGGATGATCTGAGAGATATTCATGTAACATAATCGAAAGGAAGTTGCAGTGTCGATGCACCATAAATACCTTCCGACAAATTCCAGCAACTGCTGAAGATCAAGAAAGTAAACATTGGGTCGGAGAAAAACCCGAAGTTTGCAAGCATCGGGGATTATTGGGATGAGTCCACCATTGCGAATATGATTGATCTGTTGCACGAGTTTTAGGATCTGTTCCCAACGAAATTCTCAGAGATGAAAGGAATTTTTGGGGACTTAGGAGAAATGAAGATTCCCCTAAAACCTGATGCAAAGCCAGTCAAACAGCGGCCCTACCGGTTAAATCCAAGACACAAAGAGAGGGTACATGCTGAGATTGAAAGGATGTTGGACACAGGAATTATAGAACCAGTAGAAGAATCCAAGTGGATCAGCCCGATGGTGGTCCAGGACAAGAAGACTAGCGAGGTCTGAATCTGTGTCGACTTGTGGAAACTAAATGATGCATGTTTGCACGACCCATTTCCGACACCATTCAAAGATGAGGTGCTCGAAGGAGTCGGAGGTCAGGAGATCTATTCATTTACATATGGGTTTTTAGGCTATCATCAGATCAAAATCGCGAAGGAATAACGACATAAGACTACATTCATCACAGAATGGGGCTGCTTTCAGTATAAAGTGATGCCATTTGGATTGAAGAATGCTCCAACGATTTTTTCAAGATTAGTAGTTTCGATGTTCAAGACCTACATTCATAACTTTCTTGCAATCTACATGGACAATTGGACAGTATATGGGTTGGTCAAAGATCATGTCGCAAACCTGAGGCTGATGCTGGAATGCTGTCGACATTACCAAATTTCATTGAACCTGAAAAAGTGCATCTTCTCTGCTTCGTTTGGGAATTTTTCTAGGGCACATTGACTGCAGGGAAGGCATGCTGGTAGACCCGACGAAGATCGCCCCGCCACTGACCATAGTTAATCAATTAAGAGCGACGCTAGGCCGCACAGGCTACTACAGGAAGTTTATCCGAGGGTATGCAACAATCACAGCACCTATGGAGAAGCTGTTGAAGAAAGACGCCAAGTTTTAATGGAATGGAGAATGCCAGAAGAGATTGTACATATTAAAAGCGAAGATGGTTGCCGCCCCTATATTGGCGTTTCCAGATTTGATGAAGGAGTTCCACGTTCACGTCGATGCGTCATTAGTCGCATTAGGATTCATCTTGGCCCAACCAGGAGAAGCCAACATCGACCACTCGATAACCTTCGCAAGTAGGAATCTGTCTACTGCGGAGAATAATTATACAACCACGTAACCAGAAGGGTTGGCGATGGTGTACGCCTTACATAAATTCTGACACTACCTATTAGGGTGCCACTTTAAAATGTTCACTGATCACTCAGCATTGAAATACTTGGTGAACAAGCCTGTGTTGGGGGGGAAGATCTGTTGATGGTTGTTACTATTCCAGGAATTTGATTTTGAAATCATTGTAAATCCAGGACGACTGAATGTAGGACCAGACCACTTGTCACGAATAGATTCGGGGGAAGAGCCAAGGAGCATTAATGAAGGATTGTAGGATGCTCAGTTGTTCAGGGTTTGAATGGTCGAATACCATTACAAACAAGTCATTCATTTTTTGGCAACAGGAGAGGCACCAACAAGCTTCACTACCAACAAGAAGAAGCAACTAGTCGTTAGAGCTGCAGACTTCCAATTAATTTCAAGACAATTGTATAAAATGGGGCCGGATGAGATACTTCGACGATACATCCTTCCACATGAACAGGAGAGGATTCTTGCGGAATCCCATGACGGGATCATCGAGGGACACTACGGCGGATGTGCCACTGTGAGGAATATTTTGCGAGCAGGACTATGGTGGTCGACGATGCATGGAGATGCTGCGGACTATGTTAAAAGCTACGACGTATGTCAATGGACAGGAAAACCATCAAGAAGGGATGAAATGCCACTAGTGCCTCAATTGATGTTGTAGGATTTCGACAAGTGGGCAGTTGACTTCATTGGACCCATCAACCCACCTGGAAAAAGAACAGGGTCGCGCTACATAATTACAACAACAGACTATTTGACGCGCTGGTCCGAAGCAGCGCTAGTGAAGGATTGTTCAGCTGCAACGCATCAAGATTCCTCTTCGACAATGTGGTCACTAGGTTCAGGTGCCCAAAAATACTAATAAGCGACCAAGGGACTCATTTTGTTAATCAGACAATCGCAACAATGACAGAGGAATTTCAGATACAACATAGAAAGAGAACCCCTTACCATCCGCAAGCAAACAGAACAATGGAAGCATTTAAAAAAATCCTGGAGCATGTGCTCACAAAGGTACGCAACATGAATCAGGATGATTGGGATTTGAAGATCCCTGTAATAGTTTGGGTGTATTGCACAACTGCAAATGCTTGACTGGCCAGACACCGTTCAAACTCGTCTATGGGCAGGAAGCCGTAATGCCGATGGAGTATATCATCCCCAGTCTGTGGATTGCAGTTTTCACAAGCATGAGCGACGATGGAGCACTGGAGGAACCATTGGACCAATTGGCACAACTCGATGAGGACAGGTTCATCGTAGGCTTTCATCAAAAGGTGGAAAAGGAACTATAGAAGGCGTGGCACGATCGCCATGTGAAACAAAAGCACTTTCAGCACGGGGATACCATTATGCTATATGACAGTAAGTTTGCTAAGCATCCAGCTAATTTACAGATGCATTGGTTAGGTCCCTATGTTACATATTTGTTACTGACGGAGGTGCGGGACAACTGAAGAGCTTAGATGGCATGATGTTTCCTAATCTAGTAAACGCGAATCGATTGAAACCCTATCACCACGATCAGGCGCATAGTGGTTGAGAAACACAGGGGTGAAAATGCGAAGCTGGGAAACAATTCCGTGACAACGGAGTGAAAAAAAAAGAGGGTGCATGGATGAAAAGGGGAAAAAATTCAACCTCAAACTCTAGGCCGAGAGTTTTGAGAGTTCAAACTCTCGGTCGAGAATTTAAAAAAACTCTAGGTCGATATTTTGAGCCAATCACCGTGCTGTATTTTAAAAAAAAATCTCGAATGAGAGTTTGAACTAAACTCACAACCGAGAGTTTGGAAAGTATTTTTTCGGCCGAGAGTTTATGGTCAACAAAACCTACGAAAATATCTGGCATCTTTCTGGATCCTGCAACTTCAGCAAGCCCAAACACCTGCAAATTTTAAATATTATTTGTCAGACTTGGTAGCAAGGGATTCATCTATGAATCTAGTTTCCAATGATGTAATAATTGTTTCATTTCGATTTGAATTTCTATTTATTAATAATTGTTTTCTAAACCTTATCCCTTAAGAATTTTGTTACTCTGGAAATCACCCGAAATGAAAATTCAATATCATAACAAATACAACACCCAAAAATTTGAAATCTTCACATAGATCATAATTGGATCGTCCTCTTCAAAAGGGTACTTTTAGTTTTTCCAATAAGAGTCACACTAAAAAGAAAATTGAAGATCACCAACGTGTGTTGATAATGCACCATTTTCTGAACATATGTTGTTTCGATAAATAATAAAAAATAGTTCCAAAGTCTTAAAAAACTCAAAATATAGTCCATGCACAAGTGTAGTGTGTGTATATTATGAGCATACAATTTTTCCCCTAAAATTAATAACCATCTATCAAAAAACCGGCGCCCACACAGGTCACTCATTATCCATACCTAAAATGTTCAAGTATATGCTGTTGGTGTGCACCAAATTTGTTCCACGATATGTCCATAAAAAAATACAAGTAGAAAGATAATTCAATTCTCTAAAACTTTTGTGTTTATTTCAAGTTGAAATTCCTAAGGAAGGTATGGGTTTGAAGAGGTCGAAGTTGAAAAACATAAAATTTAGCAGTTTTGTTTGTAAAAAACAAGCCAAAAGTGTTACACAACTTCGTGTTTTCAACCACAGTTAAAAAAAAAAACCAATAATGACATAAAGTGGAAAGCATGCGGGAGGCATGGCCAGACAGGTCGCTCATCGATGCTTCGCATGGTTTCGCACGAGGGAGTCAAATATGAGTATGATTACTGTGGATCGACATCACCCGAAGAAGGAAGAAGAGTACGATGACAGATTCGACTGGTTGTGGATAAGATTTTACAAATGATGAGCAAGTGTCACAAAGCCAGCATAAATACTAGGGTAAGGATTGTAGATCGCAAGTCGAATTAGAGAGAGTCCGAACAGGAGGAGTAGTGTGTTGTCTGATTCGAGTCTGTAAGTTAGATGCGGGAAGTTAGGAAGTTCAGTAGGCAAGCCCAAGGAAGCTGTGGAAAAGGGTAGTGAGATATGTTAACTGTGCGATTGATGAATATGTGAATGGTGAAATGTCAGCATAGTGCGAATGACATAATATCTGGTTTCTGCGAGTGCAATGTGTGTTTGATGCATGTCCTCAACTCCACAGTGGAAACTTGGTTCCTGCAGCCCCCTTTTGCATCTCGGGTGAGACTTCACTCACTCTACAAGTGTTGCTGGAAAGGTTAACACCTTTCTGGTCCGGTGCGTAAGGGAGTTTGGTTGATGGTTGGTTGACGACAGTGCGCAGTGAACCCCCGACGACAGTCATTGTGTCAACAACATTGATTGGTCAAAACCTCCCAAAAATGAAAATATCATCCCAAGGGCAATACACCATATCCAATCTCTTTCCCCTAATGAAAATTGTAACAAGTGAACCAACCTCCATAGTCAAACCGTTTTTCCCTAATTAGGATTAAAGAGATGAAGGGTAGCCTTGCACCTTGACCATGCTTGATTTTCCACACTAGTGACTACAAACCACTGAACCTACACCACCACCCTAATCACCCTCTCAGTCCACCATGTTGAAGTCACCACTCACAATCCATCCTGCATTTGGTGGAGAAGAATTTATGCACTCCCAAAGGTAGGTCTGATCCAAACTGATGTTGGGTGCACATGGAACAAAATCTAAGAAAATTCTCTTGTAACAAATTGTAAAGGTAAGGAAATATAGCAAGCAGTAACCCCCACATTCCCTTAGAACTTATCCATGGTTCAGAAGGGACCATTCCACACATACTTCATGAAAATGCAAAACTCAAAACTAGCAGACTTCACCTCTTGGACAAATATCACATCTAGCTTAGCCTTTTGCAAAAATCCCTAAACAACTAGTAAGTTTTACCTCTTGGAGAAATATAGGTTAACCTTCTACAAAATTCCTTAACCAAGTTGCTTAAATTATGGGTTCATAATCTCTCTTACATTCCAAAAAAGAATAAAAAGCTTCATTCAAGAAATAGAGGTCCCCAGAGTACTAAATATGTTTATTTCTTTTTTAATTCCTTCCTTATATATTTTGAATAATGAACTTCACTTTGCCTTTTTATTGAATCAATGTTTTTCATAAATTTATCATTAATATTCCTTTATAAGCTTTCATATTATCATTTTGAATTTGATTATTTTTGGGTGGAATTAATTATAAACTATATTATAAAAATGAAAAACAACCAAAATTTACAGAAAACTATCACCCATCAGATAAGGTGAACATAAATCCAAACTAATAATCCAAAATTCCATGCCCCTGGGGTTACATACATAAATATGCCAGTACAAAACTTTTCATTTGATATATGCATATAAAATGACCTAATAGAACTATGCAACTATAAAACATAACAGCAACAAAAGGGAAGAACGAGACTGCTCCACCCATCGACTTTCTAGAAGAGACCGAGTTGATATATTCCTTGGAAAGCTAGCAAATAGAGTCTTCATCCTCAACCCAAAGAGCTGCAAGGGAATTGGCATCCTCAACTCAAAGAGTTACGAGGGAATTGGCCTCATTGACTTTCATGATCTAGGTTCAATATCTTGTCCATACTTTCCATTTACTTTTCTTTTTACATATAAAGTGAAAAATAAAATTAAAAAAATAAAATGAAAAGGTGTCTTTTCCAATTTTAACTATAAAGTAAATAATTAACATGAAAATACGATAACTGAATTAAAAATATAAAATTAGAGGAAATCATAATTCTATAAAATTCAATAACATATAATATTATTAATAATTTAAAAATAAAAAAATCAAATTTTAAGTTTAAAAAGTAACTATAAACATAAAAAGAGTGATACTTTATTATAATAATAAATAAGATGTTACAAGGAGTATCGATTTTTAATTTTTTTTTTTAAGGCTCATACCCAATGACCTTATACAAGGAATACCTTAATAATACATCTATTCACCATCTATTCTATGTTTTGTGGATTACCAATTTTTAAATATAATAAAAACTACTATGATTATTGTGGATATCCTTTCATTTCTTTTTAAAACTTAAATATATCTAGACCATTATTTTTCCCCAATAAAAACTTTGCAAAATAATGATTAATAATTTCAAGAGACTATAACAACATGTTTTAGATAAATGTCAATTCTAACTAGCTCACTCGGTTAAGGTGTGAATTTCCTTTGCAAGGCAATCCTAGCTCAATATCCTCTTAGGGGTGACTTAGTTGGAAGGAGACACCAAAAAAATCTAGCCTTAAAACATGTCTTAGATAAACGATTCACATAGATAAATCTTAAACAGAGATTAAATATCAAGCACCAAGAGAGATCAAACTTGTAAAAAAGTTAAGATTAAAAAAATTGTACCTCAATAAATTGGATCCGTGTCGATGCTTAATAAATTTGAATTTAAAATAAATCTATATTAATTTAAAAACTTACATCTTATCAACATAAACATTTACTAAACACATTATATTCTACAACAAATATCACATCTTTTATTTTGACACTTAGTAAAGGTTGGCCACTAAGATATTTGGCATAAAAAAACAAAAAGGTGAAGCGCGTTGTCATTACAAAATGTTTTGGAGTGTTATATTTTTCACAAAGGAAAAATCAGCTTTTATATTAAATAGACAAAAGCTGACCACAAGCAGTGATCTTACATAAAGATGGTGAAGTCGCCCAATCCATAAAAGAGTTTGAGAAACTACAATGCTAGAAGTGTCGCATAGTAGAGCAAATACAAGCAAAAAATAACGATGGTAATCAGTTTCCCTCTAGTGCCAAAGGTGATGATCATTCAGAGACAGTCCAAGTAAAGACAGCAAGTGCAAAAAGATAATAATAGATCATAAAGAAAATTTAGATGAGGTTCATCACAAAATATTTTATAAGTTTCCCTCCACTAAATTCGTCACAAAACATCTGGCCGTTCATCTCCCCCAAGGATCGTCTAGACATCCGGTCAACAATACCATTAAGTTCCCTGTAAATGTGCCTAAACTGAAGAGAAACGAAACAGAGCAGCTTCTCCTGAGTTTTGTTCATCTAGTGCTTCAGATGAAGAGCATTGAGGCGAGTACCCTTTCCGACTCAATCAATGATACACTTTGAATATCCAAAGATCCAAAGAGATTGTACAGACAATGAGTGGGAGAAATAGACAAGATTCCATAATGCAATTAATTATGCCCTTGTGTTTGTGCCAAACCCAACAGCAAGTGAAAGGTGATAATAGTGCGTAGGACTGGTGATCAAAACCATGCCAGCACCACACATACCATTCAATTCTGCTCCATCAAAAAATACGTGGGGCAGCAGGTATTCATTCATCACTGGCACAAGAAAGCGTGGTTGCCGAGGAATAATAGGGCCCTTGAGAGAAGAAAAAGTGGCGAAAGTGGTAGCCGCAACCCAGTGTGAGGATGGTAAAACCTCATTGAAAATGGTGTTGTTCCTGGCCTTCCAGACAAACCAAATACAGACAAGTATAATGGAGGACCACTTATTATGACGATGAGTAAAGAGTCCTCAAATGTAGTTCCATCCCAAGGGAAATGAACATTCATGATTGTTGATAAATCAATGATAGATGACAAAATGAAGGGACAGTCCCCAAAGAGATGGGATGTAGTCTCGGGCGCCTTCAAACACAAGACACAATGGCTAGGCCCAACAAAGCCACGTTTTTGGAGATTCATCCATGATAAAATATTATCGTTTAGCACAAGCCAAGTGAACAACTTAACCTTTGAAGGGTTGTCCACCTTTCAAAGCCAAGGAATCCACCATGGAACATTGGCATGAACCAATATAGTGACGAGTTTAGTATAAGCAAAAGTCGTTGTGAACTCCTCGGAGGACGAATTGAAATTCCGAACAAGCGTATCCTCATGATCAGACAGAACAATACCAACATGGGATAAATATTTTACATAAATATCCCGCTCCTTTGCCAACAGACCACTCAGATGGAGGTCCCCCGATTTTCACCAGTGTGAACCATGTTCAGGAGTAGGGACAAATACTTGCTTGATCACATAATAATTATTTCTGTGAAGACACCTCAACAGAGCAGGTGACAGAGGTGAATCAGTGAGACAACCCGAGATGGGATCAATACCGATATAGACCTGTGTACCACGCCCAATATCCCAAGCAATAGAGGAATTAAACAGCGGGAAGGATTTAAGAAGGCTATGCCAAATGGTGGATGATGCACAAATACAAAAATTGCGATCCCGGAATAAATAAGAGTCAGGCAACCTCTTTAAGTACTTCATTTTTATGACCCTGCCCCACAGGACCCCACTGAAAAGAGCCCTCCAAAGGCTTTTGGCACAGAGGGCTCTGTTGAAGAGACACAAATTCTTAATGCCCCAACCACCAATAGACTTGGGCAATGAGATAGACTCCCAAGCTGTCAAATGGAATTTTGAGGAGCCAATCTTACCAGCCCATAAAAAATAAAAGAAGAGTTGACGCAACACAGCAAGAACACCCATAGGAATGCAGAAGAGAGAAAACCAATACACCAGTATGCCCTGGAGGATGGAATTGGAGTGTTATATATATATATATATATATATATATATATATATATATATATAATGGGAATATTCACTTTGTTTTCTAGAGTGTTATATTAAAACCTAAGACAATTACAATCCCATTAACAAAAGTATTTGTTATGACACCTATTGTGATTTTTGTACAACAATTAACCAATTATTAGGTTTTGGATGTATTCTAGTTCAATTAAAAATAGTTTAATAAGAGGTATGTGATTTTTCTCCTAGATTATATTTATACTTATATAAGTTGAATTTTAGTTAGTCAAATAAATTTTAACAATTTTACAATATATTTATTAAAATTAATTTCATATTTTTAAAAATTAAAAAAAAAATCAAAATCACAAACATAATTGTTTATTTAAGTTAATTTTGATTTAATGAATTTTGAAAATTGAATGATTCTTTTTTTTTCTTTTTTCTTTTTCTTTTCTCTTTTTCTTTTTCTTTTTAAATAGTACATACATGTTTAAGTCATAACGACTTAATAACTACAAAATAGGCCAAGTCATTTTCTTAAAATCAGAGATATATATCTTTCCCCTTCAAAAAGTCCAAAAGAAACTAAAACAGAGTTTCTGTATAAAGTAGATCCCATCCCATACATCGATCATATAACTGGAAAAAATAAAAACCAAACCTAACGTTCAAAAATTTTAAAAGTTCCCAAATCTGTGACTTGAGCATCCTGAATTTCTTCCCAGAGAATAACTCCTTCCTCACCATCCATAGCTGCCTTCGATAGTTTATCCGCCAGGGTATTGTGCTGTCGATAAATGTGATCAAAAGAAATATCACCAAAACATCAAATCTTCGCAGAAATTCTTTGACACCATTGAAAGAGTGAGATAACATTGAGTTTATATAATCCTCTAGCCCATTTAATGGTCACTCTGGAGTCACCAAATACTGTGATCTCATGTAACCCAAATGTGTTTGCAACTTTCAGAACACACCATAATGCCATCAATTATGTTTTCATGTTTGTGCCCACACCACAATTTAGCTTCAAATTGAACCAGTGATTCTTGTTTAAAACAATGACCCCACCGCACAGAGACCATTTGACGTCGCACCATCAAAGAAAACAATAGGCCTCACGAGATTTGGGCCTATAGGGAAATCCTTTTGAATTTTTAACTCGTCATTAACAATGTTATGATCCTGGATCATACCTGAGATCAGTCTAACTGAGCAAACAATATTCAGTTCTTTCTCTTCAAATATTCCAGAATTACTAGTGTACCATATGCTCCACGATATAATAGCTGGAAAATATGAGAGAGTTTTGCAATTCATATACCACTGGAGTGCACATTGACCGAAAGATCCCCCACCCCATTGTAACTTCAGATTAAGACTATGCATAATCTTATTCCAAATGTCCGATGCATACTTACATTCAACAAACATGTGATCTATTGTCTCGGATTGGTTCCTGCAAAGAGTGCAAATAACAGGCCCAATCCAACCTTTCTTAACCAAATTATCCCAAGTTTTCAGTGTCCCTATAAGAGCATGCCACATAAAACATTTTACCTTCGTTGGGATCTTCCAACACCATAGTTTTTTATACCACCATTTTGTAGGACCCTGATATAAGTTTTTAATAATATCAATGTAAGCATGCTTTGCCGTCAACATGCCAGTTTCCCTCTTGCTGGTCCATATTAACTGGTTATTTTCCTCTGATATCCTGCATCCAACCTGATTTAGCCTTTTAATATAACCGTCCCATTCTTCAGCTGCATTTCCAGAGAAACCAAGATCTTTAGCATTGTGCCAATATGAGACATTATTGAAATTGGAACCAAGGAGACAAGCTGACTTGGATTCATAGGGAACCAAAGCCCTGTTGGCACCCCATTAATTCCCCTTGATTTTGCAAATGAAGACCCCCCATGTAAATTTTGTAAATATTTAGCCTTTCATTTCTTTTAGTTTTTCGTGCTTGGTTTTGAGAAGTTGATTCCACGGTTTTATTTCTTTGGTCTTATTTTTTTTTGCATTGCGTTTTCTTTGGCTTGGTTTTTCATGAAATAGGGATTTGGTGGTTTGACTCATCTATGTCATTTGAATTCTCCCATTAATACGTGCATGGCCTTAAATGAGTTATCTAAGTTGATCGCATGCTTTGGTTTGAATTTCTTGGATTGACATTACATTTAGACAACTTCTCCAATTTTCGATCTTTTAATGCATAATCAAATTTATGAATATTTTGACAAATCTTGATAAATTAACTAAAAGATCATTTACAGATTTTTTTATGTAATTCTATTTTATTCCTAAAAAAATTCTAAATTAAACTTTAGTTTCAACTCAATTATTTTTATATTAAGTGAAATTTTCACTCTTCTACAGATTTTCACTTATATATAAATAATATTTTATGTTTTTGGCTATTACATAAAATTTCAAATTTCTAAACTTTTATATAATACATCACTATCAATTCTTTTGATAAAGTCATTATATTAGTGGTGTCTTATCAATTTAAAAAAAACATATACTCTTTAGTGATATTAATAGTTTATTTATCACATAGGTTGTGCATATGTGAATTATCCTAGTAAAATATATTTATTCTTCAATTTAAAACTTATCATAGTTTATTTTGGAGAAACTTTTTTGGCTACCTTATGATTGAGCTTGGTGATATAATGATCTCATTCTTATTTTATTATTCTCGGCATTTGATGCTAACATAGATAGGTATAAAGAGAACGTTGTCACGGCAAGCAAAGTATCAATATTTAAGAACCTATATCGGAGAAAGCTGGAAACTTTCTTATTTATCAGCTTGTTCGTTAATTTTAAAGGGATCAGTGTATAGGATATTTTAATTTTAAATCTTTATAAATCAGAAGAATTGTTATAACCTTAATTCTGATAAATTGCTTTTCTGAATTAAAGTTATTTTTTCTATCTGATATTTTATAATCAATACGTTATTAACTTAATTAATTAGTCTTGCTCTCAGCTGATATGTTAGATACTTAAATTGTATATTGATTTCTGTTAGTTCTTATTTACTAATACTATTTTAACAGTTGTTTTAGCAAGTGTTAACACAGTCATATATTTAATTAGTTGCTTTTCTTTTTATGAGTTTTTTATTAGAAAATTAAAAAAAAACAAAATAAAATCAAAAGTCAGACTTTTTTTAAGAGAGCAACACATAAATTAAACATAATAGTTAAATTTCATTCAGTAATTATTCAATAGGAAATTCCTTTAGTTTGCAGATAAATAGAATAGATTTAAAGTAGTTTAATTTATAGATTAATATTTACATTTAGTTTTAATAGCTTTAGTGGTATTAATTAGAACTCAATAGGTTTAAGTAGTTTAAATTAAACTTTTCTAGGTTTAAGTTTAGATAACTCTCCTTAAGAGGGTTAAAACCTAGAGGCAGCGGAGCCTTTTCCCATGAGAATTAACCATACCAAACATACCAGGGGCTGCTTTAAGCACCTTGTGTGGGTTGATTCTCTGTAGTTGGTCTAGTTCATAAAATCTGGCCAACAAGTCCTCAAAAGGTATCTCATTGCATGGGAAGGCGATGATCTTTGCCTTTCTAATAATATGACCCTTCCTTTCCTATATTATAGGTAATGGGGAGCAAGTTCATCTTAAAGAGGATTTGATGATGGAATATGGATAGTAGGGAAAATTTTAAGAAACCCCCCTAAATTTCTATGTATGATAAATGGGTGAATCCCCATGATATATAAGAAAACATGAAGGCTATTTTATCAATGTTATATTATGTATATGTCATTTTTTGGTGAATCTCTCATTGAATTATATAATATTGTAAAATCGTTGCAAATCTGTTACTAAATTATAAAACCTTGTAAAATCTTGGTGAATCTTTGACTAAATTATAAAACCTTGTAAAGTCTTGGCGAATCTTTTACTAAATTATAAAATATTATGAAGTCTTGGTGAACTTTTGGATAAAGTATACAACCATATATATTAATAGGAAAACATATACAAAAACCACAAAATAAGAGATAAATCTTAGTAAATCATCACATAACAATCCCTCTTTTGTTGGTAGTTTGCTACCTCACTCTAACTATTGCAGTACATAGAAATTCACCATTCTCTAGGATTGTTCTTAAAAAACAACAATGACTTTTTTTATCACCACTACAAATATAATCAATATTAATATGAGGTCCCACCAAGACCCTGATCCTCATTTATCTCTCCATTCTATTACAAGGGCCCACCAACACCTCATTTATGCACACACCTTATAAAAGATCATTTTAAGAGAGCAATACCAATGCATATAGGTACGTTTTTAATGAATCGTAGGTGTTGGAGACTCTTACCAAGAAACTAACAACTTGCCTTATGTATCTTAATCCATCCCAAGATATCCCTACATACTGAATTTCGAAATATTCACTCAAATAACACACAATATCAACAATTCTAACATAATATCATATACACCTTTTTACGTGGCGTCCAGAAAAATAGAATTACTATTAGAGGAAATTTGGATTAAAAATGGGCCTTTCAACCCTAATTCAAATTCCATGTCATCGTGTATTAGTCAATCAAAATGCTTTAAAATTCAAAAAGGGAGCACCTCTTAAACATTATTTTATTATATAATTTGGGGATAAGTAGATTTTTTTAATAATATAATTTGTCTGCCCACTGCCCGAAATGATCTTGGATATTAATAATGAAATTAATATGCTAACTGATTTTAGGTAATAGGTGATCCATAGATAATATATAATAGTAATAGTAATTAATATTATAACTAATATATAACATATAATAATAACTAATATCATAACTAATATACCCACCGATATTTTAGGTAATATTTGACCAATATATAATAATATTATATTATAATTAATATTTTTATAATAACTGTCAAAAGTTAGGTCCAATAACTTTTAACTAATATCACAACTAACATACCCATTAATATTTTAGATAATATTTGACCATTATATATTAGTAATAGTAATTACCAGTATAACTAAGATATAATAATATTATATTATAATTAATATTCTATAATAATAGTCAAAAGTTAGGTCCAATAACTTTTAACTAATATCATAACTAATATATTTACCCATCTTTTAGATAATACGTGACCAATATATAATAGTATAGCAATTAATATTATAACTAATATATAATAATATTATATTATAATTAATATTTTATAATAACCATCAAAAGTTAGGTCCAATAACTTTTAACTAATTTCATAACTAATATATCCATCTATCTTTTAAATAATACGTGACTAATATTATAATAGTAATAATAATTAATATTATAACTAATATATAATAATATTATATTATAATTAATATTTTATAATAACTGTCAAAAGTTGGGTTAAATAAGTTTTAACTAATATCATAACTAATATACCCATCCATCTTTTAGATAATAAATGACTAATATATAATAGTAATTAATATTAGTATTACAACTAATATATAATAATATTATATTATAATTAATATTTTGTAATAATTATCAAAATTTAGGTCCAATAACTTTTAACTAATATCACAACTAATATAAATATATAATTAAATATAATAGTAACTAATATGAGAACTAATATATCCATCCATATTTTAGGTAATACATGACCCAATAACTTTTAAGTTGGTAATGTGTATTTAATTTTCTTCCCTTATTTTGGGTGAAAACACTACATCGAACTTCGTCTTCATAAATTGATTTTAATATAAAATAATATCTAAAGTAGTTTTGATAAAAGTGAAATAACCCTAGGCAGCTTCGATAAAAGAGAAATAATATAAAAGAATTGCCTACATGGCGTTTTTTACCATTTTCCTTAGGAGGCCCATTTTTCATCCAAATTTCCTCTAATTGAGAATTTCATACCTTCTTAGATGCTTCACATATCCATTTTTCCATCTTTGTAATTCCTTATTTAGTGTATTCCCCATTACTAAAAGAGAAGCATTCATGCCGCAATAGTGGGATAACCAACCACAGAATACAATTTCAACCCTACAAAAATCCTTTAAGAACCATAAAATTCAATAAACAAAACAAGAAATGTGTCAAAATACCTAACAACACCCAAAGCAAAAGAAGCAACAAATATAGTGGGATTCCAGGTTCCTCCACCCATGGTTTTCCCATAAAGGAGAACACAAACACAAGTAGAAACAAAATGGAAGTGGTTATAAGCAGTGTCATGGCCCCCTGCACGTCCAAATACATAGCTATGAATGAAATCCCATCCCTAAGCATGATGCCCCAAACACCCACAAAAATGTTATTGTCGCATTGTCGATTGCAAGCTTCACAATCCTTGGGGAAATTTTGGATCTAAGGCAATGGGATTTAGAACTCTCTTAGATGCAAATGGGTCACTATAAAACCCAATAGTAAGTATCAATTGCCCTTCTCATGTGGACATTAAGCAAATTGCAAAATGAGATTCAACCCATAAAATATGGACAACTATAACTCTAACTCCGATTTCCATGATCAATATAAGGTGAAATAGCCCTTAGAAACTGCCATTTCTAGAAATCGAGGGTGAATGGGAGATGCCTAACCATTTTTGTGGGCAAAGAGAGGTTTAAATTGATTTATAGAGGGCTGAAATTGTTTTATCTTTCCTCCCCTTTTTAAATTTGATGGGCTAATCTTCTATTCATTATAAATAAATAAATAAAATGTGGGCTAATCATACCTAATAGGTGTTTAATAAAAAAATAACCCATTAAAAATTTAAAACCCCTAAATTTAGCCCATGGGCTAAGGTTAGCCACTAAAATTTTCCATGGTGGGTGGGAGGTTATACTATCTCTAGAATTAGTAGGCATTCTACGAGGCAGTAATTTAAACCACATGCATCAAATATGTGACGAGAACACTACCTCTATTTAGCATCAAAGTTAGGTGGGCTCTCAGGCGATTGGTACCCCAAATGTACTAACTCTAGAATGGGACTTATTTATTCAACATCTTTGTAGTGGTCATATCATAATTAGAGAGAAGCTCATCAACTGGTTCAGGTGGGTAACAAGGACGGGGGATCCTACATGGTGAAGAATAGGTACCAAACCTAGTTACTAGCAGAGTCCGAGTTGAAGTGGTGGTATAAACGAATATGGAAAGTTTTCTCCCCTCTCAAATGTTGGATTTTTTCTTGCTTCGTCCTATCGAGAAATGTGGTCATTTGGGAAAATATAAGAAAATGACAATTTCAAAACCCAAGTTGGTGTTGTCTCTATAAAGCGTCGAAGGAAGACTCTTTGTACCATTTTATTTATGCCCCCTACATCAAGCAAGTGTGAAGAGATATAGAGGTTGTATTTCACCTTCAAAATCTTTGGATTTACGATGTGTAGGCCTAAATATGTGTCAATGGTTCATGCATGGAGAGTTAAGGCCTATACTATGTGTTCCTATTCTTGTCTTGTGGGGCACCTGACTTGCCCATAACTAAGCTATTTTTTAAAAAACACATAAATTCCCTCTTTTCAAATTGTGGCACACATTACTTCTCTTTCCATATTCTTTAAGGAGGACTCAACCATGATGATCCCACGGGTAAGTGAGTTGATGTTGGATAAATCCATAGTTTGTGCGTTCTTTGATGGTTCTTGCCAAGGACAAGAGATCAACCAAGGCATTGGTGGCATGTTGTATTTCTCGAATAACAAGTTTTATCTTTCTCTAGTCATTGTTAGCATGGTACACACAATAAGGAAAAGTTTATTGCTCTAAAATTTCTACTCCGCATAACTTGGGATGCTGAAGTTACGAATCTACAAGTTTATTGCAACTGTACTATGGTTGTAAACTAGATGCTCGGGACCTATAGGTTGGAGGACATAAGTCTCCATAAATTGGGACAAAAGACAAAAGAAAATTCCTCCAATTTTCTTACAATTCACTTTTAGCATGCCTTCCAAGAACATAATCGTGTTGTTGATCATTTCTGTTGATGTATATGTAACTTCGGAATGTATTTCACATATATGTATATTGTATTCCTATAGAGATGTTATTATTCCTCTATACAGAAGTGTCGTCATTTATATTGTAAGTGTCGTAACTTATATTTGATGGGTTATTAGACCACCTTGTTTGGGGTCGGCCCTGTATAAGTCATGTGGGTCAAAGGGTTATTAGACCACCCTATTGGGGGTCGGCCATGTGGGTCAAAGGGTTATTAGACCACCCTATTGGGGGTCGGCCATGTGGGTCAAAGGGTTATTAGACCACCCTATTGGGGGTCGGCCCAGTCAGCATTATGTTATGTGGTTAAGTTCGAGCCTACATGAGTTAGGTAAAAAGGCAAGTCAAGTCAAGTATAAATAGAGTGCGGGAGGCACTCTATTTACTCACTCACTTCTCACTCATGCACTCAAGGAGGAGTGGCGCACTTATGGAGGAGGAGGATCTGCTACTAGGTTATGTCTATCTCTCATGGTTGGTTGTATCATTGCTCTATCTATCTCTGAGGAAGTTATTGGGGTTTTTCACCTTTATGGTTTTCCCCAAGTAAATCTTTGTGTCTCTTGTGTGCTTGCATTATTGTCTCCATGATTGATATGATGTACATGTTTTTCTCTCAGTTAAGATCCTAGATCAGATTGAAGTAAATTCAGAAAATTTAACATGGTATCAAAGCTAGCCTGAAAGAAGGCATGATATGGCATGTATGACACTTGTAGCACTTACGATGCTAGGGATTGATATAGCAAAAATAAGTCATCGTAGCACTTTCGCTATAAATCCGTTTTGGAAACGTTTTCGGATCTGAAATTGTTACAGGACGAAGACTAAATCTCCAGGTACCTTGTGTCCAAAAGACAACCTCTAATTCATTGTACTTTGTGATTTATGATCTGTACAATATAGGGTTTCTGCCTCTTCCAGATCTGAGTCAAAATCAGGTGACCTTGGGAAAAAGATCATAACCTGGGCTAGGAAGCTCCAAATGAAATTTAGTAAAACGTGACAAGTAGTACACAGACTGTGCTATCTCAGGAAACTTTTTTCAGAGGCCGAAGTTGAACCAGTGACACGTGGCACATCGTACAAGTGCACTCTCTTGTATTATCCCATAAACAGGTCATGTTGCGACATTTAGCATAACTCTCTCTCAGAGAGTCCAATTGAGGTCAGACCTATCAGGATGGAAAGATAACAGGCTGAGCTATCTCAAAAAACATTTTTAGAGGCCGAAGTTCAAACAGTGACACGTGGCACGTCGTACAAGTTCGCTCTCCTGTATTATCCCAAAAAAGGTCACGTTGCGACACTTGGCATAACTCTCTCTCAGAGAATCCAATTGAGGTCAGACCTGTTGGGATGGAAAGCTAACAGGTCAGGCTATCTTAGGAAACTTTTTCAGACCCTGTGGATCAAAAGGTTCGGCGTTACACTAGAAACAATCAGGTACATATTTCTGTCAAAACAGAATTATTTTTGAGTACCTTCATTCATGGCTTCCGGAATTTAGGACTTTGGAGAAAGATGGATTTTTTGTAATCGGAGACCACGGCTGGATGCTACTCATCAAAATAGAAATTTAGAGACCAATATCAGAATTTTTGGTTGGGCAGAAGGCCGGGCTTGATCAAACCCTAGTTCGGGACTTTGATCAGAAAAGTGGAAAATTAGGGCTTCTGTAAAAATGGGAATTTTTGAAATCTGTGACCATGGCTGGAAGCTCCTTAGAAAAATAGAAGCTTAGAGATTTGGATCAAACCTTTTGATTGGGAAGAAGAGTGGGCTTCATCAAACCCCAGTTCAGGGTCACGTCCAGTGAATCCAGAAGTCTCAAAGGAAAAATTGAGGAGTGAAACTTTGCAGTTTTCAAATTCTGAATATATCAGCTTGATCAACTCATCAAGGCGCATATTTCTATCCTTTCAGAAGTTTGAAATTCAAAGTTTGAATTTTTGGGGTTTCTCTGACAAACCCATATCCAGCTCCAGGTCCAGTTCTTGCAAATCAAGTGGATTGGGTTAATCCTAGAAGAAGATGGATTGGTCACCTGCATAAGTGAAGAAGTTCCTATTTCAGAGGGAGATGAGGCTAAGGCCTTACATAAGAAGATTACAAGCGATCTCGACAGGTATGACTCATCAAGGTATGTTTTGAGATTTGTTCATGATTAAGTTTATGGTATGTTTGTCTTCATGTTATTACGGTTAGTACAATCTTGATTTTAGACTTGTCATATCACCTTAATAAAACTATGAATGCACAATAGAAAATATTCATTGATTAGTGTGTTGACACTTATGATTGTACTAATGCATTATGGTGTTGTATGAGGTTTATGTTGTCTACTAACATGAAAGGTACACCAAGAAAGACAAATCATGTTCTGGTCCAAGAACATATGGTCATGATAACATGAGGACAAAGATTCATCCATTGTCATGGATCTCATAGAAGATCCATTTACGAGGTATGTATAACTTGGTTTTGTAATGGCTAACATATGAGACATGCAGGTTACTAGCACAAGTCACTGAAGAGAACCAAACGACATTATGCGGGTATGTTAGACATAAACTAGCTACCATGCTAATCCAGGTATGTTTTTCCTATATCAAGGTAGAATCCTACCTTGGTTTAGGATCTTATACTGTTGTGTTGTTGATAATGATTATTCATGAAGTCATAAGTTTGAATAATCATGGTTGTATGCATATTATGTTTCTTACCATAATTGATGATATGACTAACCAGAAGAATCATGAAGGTATAGGTTTGAATAATCACAGGTTTTATGCATATTATATCTCTTATCTTGATTGATGATTCAACTAACCTGAAGAGTCATAGGTTTGAGTAATTACAGGTTTAGACATGTTATGCTTCTTATGATTTGACTAACCATAAGAATCCCACATAAACCTTGAATGCTAATGCTTATTATTCTGTTTGAAATGATCATGACTATACATGCTTGAAATTATTGTGTTTTAATAGTATACTAATGAATGTATGATTTTATATGAAATCACAAGGATAACACAATCATGATATTAATAAGCATGAATAAGGACCAAGGATGAATATGAGTTCAAGAATAGGTAATTCAGGAAGCAAAGATCAAGAGGGAGCACACTCCAGTTGTTCCTGCAAGAAAGCAAAGGAGCACACTCCAGTTGTTCCTGCAAGAAAGAAAAAGAGCACACTTCAGTAGTTTCTGCAAGGATGCATATATTCAGAGGGAGTTGACCATCTTTCTACATTCCACAACAAAAAGGTGTAGAAGAAGCTACTCCAGATTAGGACTCCAACAGCTCCTGCAAGGAAGCAAAGACTTAGAGGGAGTCCACCCAACAAACAAAGAAAGATAAGTATTTTAATCATCATTTCTTGCATATTTGTTTGTTTAAATAATACTGTTCAATAATGTATATACTGATGTTCCTAGAATTAGGTTCTGCATATTAGAATAGTTGCATTGATGAACAGTATACTACTAATATACATGGGTAAGTGGCCTATGGCACTGTACAACATTCCATTGCTACTTATCTAGAATGAAACCTCTTTGCTGACATGTTGGGAGTTGTGCACACTCTTAACAATGTTCTGGTAGAGATTGGAAGGCATCTAGAAAGTTACGGGATATGGATAAATGTTGTATTGAAGGATTGGCTAAGATAATTGCATGACTGTATGACATATTTCTTTATGTGTAAGAATTTGTTCTGAAAACTATGAGATGTTTCTAATCATGCAATTTAACCTGTTTTGTAGGAAAGACCGCATATCTTCACCTACAAAAGGACTACAACATTTGTTCTAGCAACAAAGATATTTATTGAAGATATTGAAGTTCCCAGGATCTGGGATGAAGAAATAGAATGCCATGATCCGTCGATCATGAAGAATGATGTTTGGGATGTAGTCCCAAGACGTGAAGGGAAGTTTGTTATGACTTCCAAATGGAACTATCAGATCAAGCACGTTGCAGATGGCAGCATTAAGAAATATAAAAGTGATGAAATAGAAGATGCACCAGATGGATTTCAAGACAGCATGGTGTAGTCATATATGTGTGCAGAACTTGGTATGGTAGGATAGACAGCTTTCTATCCAGTTTGGGCTTTACCAAGAGTAAAGCGGATTCCAACCTTTACTACAAGGTTGAGGAAGGCAATCCAGTGATACTACTTTTGTATACAGATAACCTGTTTGTTACAGATGAAGATAGATTGATTGCCGACCTGCAACAGAAGCTTACTACCAAGTTCGAGATGAAGAACTTGGGGATGATGCACTATTTATTTTTTGGCATGGAGGTGTGGTAGAGTGATGGAATATTCCTTGGACAAGGGAAGTATGCAGTAGAAATCCTGAAGAGGTTCGGGATGATGGACTGCAAAGCTATGGCCACACCTATGGCATCAAACCTGAAGCGTCAGTGTGATGCTTCATCTGAGCCGATTGATATCACTATGTATCGTTAGCTGATTGGGTCCTTGATGTACCTGACGAACACGAGACCAAATATTTTCTTTGCAGTGAACAAATTGAGCCAGTTCCTGACGAATCCGAGGAGTGTTCACCTGGTTGCTGTAAAGCATGTTCTGAGGTACCTGAAGGGTACAGTGGATTATGGGCTCAGGTATGAGGTGGATCAAAAGTTTAACCTACGGGGTTATGTTGATTCAGATTGGGATGGAAGTGCTGCAGATAGGGAGAGCACATCTGGGTGCTGCTTCAGTATGGGATCAGGTGTGATCTCTTGGTTTAGCAGGAAGCAGTCCTGCGTAGCACTGAGTACAGCTGAGGTAGAGTATGTTGCAGCCTGTTCATCTAGTTGTGAGGTAGTATGGCTACGGAAGCTACTGTCTGAGTTATTTGATCTCCCGTTGGATGCTACTAGTATCTTTTGTGATAACTAGAGTTGTGTGAAGCTGTCCGAGAACCCAGTGTTTCATGACAAGTCGAAACACATAGAGATCAAATATCACTATATCAGGGATATGGTGCAGAGAGGAGCTGTGAAGCTCCTGTATGTTGCGACAAATGAGCAGATTGCAGATGTGTTGACGTAGCCACTAGCTCTGTAGAACTTCCTATGACGAGTAGATTCAGAGATTGATTGAGGTAGCAGCAGCAGTGACGATGATGATGACTCGATGACGATTATCTAGTGATGATGATCCAGAGAAGATGACTTGTGCTAGAAGAACTGTGCTGAGAAATACCTTCCTAGTTAAGAGGGAGTGTTGATGTATATGTAACTTCAGAATGTATTTCACATATACGTATATTGTATTCCTATAGAGATGTTATTATTCCTCTATACGGAAGTGTCGTCATTTATATTGTAAGTGTTGTAACTTATATTTGATGGGTTATTAGACCACCTTGTTTGGGGTCGGCCCTGTATAATTCATGTGGGTCAAAGGGTTATTAGACCACCCTATTGGGGGTCGGCCCAGTCAGCATTATGTTATGTGGTTAAGTTCGAGCCTACATGAGTTAGGTAAAAAGGCAAGTCAATTCAAGTATAAATAGAGTGCGGGAGGCACTCTATTTACTCACTCACTTCTCACTCATGCACTCAAGGAGGAGTGGCGCACTTATGGAGGAGGAGGATCTGCTGCTAGGTTATGTCTATCTCTCATGGTTGGTTGTATCATTGCTCTATCTATCTCTGAGGAAGTTATTGGGGTTTTTCACCTTTATGGTTTTCCCCAAGTAAATCTTTGTGTCTCTTGTGTGCTTGCATTATTGTCTCCATGATTGATATGCTGTAGATATGCTGTACATGTTGTTCTCTCAGTTAAGATCCTAGATCAGATTGAAGTAAATTCAGAAAATTTAACAATTTCTCCAAAGATGGACTCCATCACACTCCAGGTACTATGAATATTATGCGAATGGATGATCTCGGATAACATTTTCTTTAGTCAATCTGGATGACTTGTGACTTTAGTTGGTTAAACAAATTATTTATTTTTCATTAAAAGCTCTTATATCGAGTAGTTATCATTTTTTAATGTTGCTTAACCTCAAGTTCTCAAAACCATAAGTATGTTGTTAGGAAAATAAGATATTGTAATGTCCCCATTCAAATAATTGCATAGCAAGACAATCCCATCAATTCTACCAGTTCCCTAGGTTGAATGGGTACATTTGGAATTGTAATAATGGAGCACATGAATAATGTTTATACATTATAATAGTTCAAATATTGAATAAAGAGGTTGAATAAATAAATTCAAGAGAAATTCTAGGTGGCAAATGGTTTTTAATACATATGGAGGATGTGGGACCCACTCTAACTTGATTTATCACGACATATCTCTCTTGCCATTTCGAATCCATGAGAAGGCCAGAATTATTGGGTGAGTTGGTAAGTTCATACACAGGGCATTGGGAATCTTAGGTCAAATTGGGATGGAATGGTAACCTCCATGGAAGAGGAAAGTCAAATTGAAGCTTGTGGACACTTGGGCTAGCTTCCCTAGCCCCTATGACAACAATGATGGAGCATCTATGACATCTATGACATGTCAGCCCCAAAAATATTCTCCAAGGGGGCACGCATGGGAGTTGGAGAAGCCAAAGAGACTCCTACTCGAATTGGTGGAAGGTGGAAGGCTAGGAAAGGTAGGGCACATGGTAAATCTTGAGCCCTTACCCTAATTAGAATTGGATTGAGTCTATGGAAGGATTGGGAACCTTAGAAGGATAAGGATGTTTATAAAATACATGGATAAACCAAGAGAATGTATTTTGATCATTTGAGAAAAATTGCATTTGTGAAGAGAGAGCTAGTGGATGACTAGTTTCTTGCCTTAGCCAATTTCGAGGGTGAAAGATTCCCATCCAAGTTGGTGTTTGGAGAGGCCATTCAGGTATTTCATGGAGTGTTAATGGAGCTTGTATTTGCAGGTATCAGCTATAGATTAGCTCGTGGTTTCATCTAATGCATCACATTCTCTCAACCATTTCCAGTTTTGAAGGCATATTCATGCTCCTTGAGGGATTGCACTTTGGGTGAGCTCTTGTACTCTATGGGAGAGATTATCATGATGTATTTATGATTGTAATAAGCTTAATATACTCTATTCTTAATCTTCAGAAAGTATCAGGTCGAAATACCAAGTGGTTGTATGTAAAAATGATTATTAATGAGCAAACAATGACCATTTCCCCACTATATTGATGTATGCCATTGTAATGTTGAATATTTCGAATAAAAGAATGTTTATTTGATACATTTATGATGAATGGACTTCCATTGATGAGTATTACAAGTTTCATGTTTAGTACTTAAGCATTTGAAGTCATTTTACTCAGTTTATTTACATTTGGAGAAGAGTTGGTGCCATTTCCCCAACGGTCGAATTAGTGATTTTTGCAGTAGTTTGTGGGAATGTTAGAACAGAATTAATAACTTATTAATGGTGCATAAGATACCTTAATAACATCCTTGATACATCCCATACCTCTATTCAGAAATTCGAGTGGGTTTGGAGGCATTTGGGAAGCATATTTCAGTCATTACCTTGGGGGGATTTGAACCTCCAATTGCTAGTAAAATCACATACTTTGTCCAGAATCTTAAGGGATTTTGAAAAGGTCTTTTGGTGGCCATATATCATTCCTGAACATCATAATCAAGTCCTATTATCAGTCATATACCTTCTCAGAATATTTGGGAGCATTTGGGGCAAATTGGAGACCTAGGCATCAAAACTAGTCAAAGGTCAAAATTGGGGAAAAAGTGAAAAATTAGGCATTTTAACAAAATTTTAAAAAATGGACATTACAAGTGGTATCATAGAATGTTCTTGCCACCTGATGGTCATAACATTAAGTCAAAGAAATAGACCATCACCTTTAGAACCAAAAGTTGAAGGTGTTGTTGTTGAAGAAGAAACAGTAGGAGAAGAAGAGTATTTTGTAATAACCATGGGTAGAGAGGAGGATGAAACAACAGAACGTAAGGGGGAATTTATTTCAGTCCTAAAAACTTTCTTTGAATACACGAACAAAAATATGATGAAGGGATTCGAATTAATGGCTAGTCAAATGACTAGTCAAATAGTAGGCCTTAAAGGAGTATTATGAGGAAGCAACAGTTCTCATGATGAGGAAAAGAAGCCAATGGGAGAGCATATTTTCTCAAGCACAGGACACCATAATAGAGAAAATTAATTTCAGAGCACACCAAGGCCTACTTCACCTAAATTTCTTATTCCCAAAGAAGAGCCTGACATTCAAGTGGATCTTACTACAATAGCAAATGAATGAATGATTTGAGTGAAGATTGCAAGAGAAGTCTACCATCTGAGTAGTACTTTACTGCTACAAATAAACTAAAAAAGAAGGACAGCAATAAGGCTCTATTCCAAAACAAAGAATTAAATTGTGCTATTAGTAAAATTTCACTTCCTACTTTTGATGGTTCCTCTCAAAATCCTGCTAACACTTGGGTGTAAAAACTAGATGTATATTTTCAGCTGAATCCTATGGTGGAGGAGGATGCATTAAAAATGGCCATTTTGCACTTGGAAGGAGATGCCAATGAATGGTGGTTTCATGGCCTGAAAAATTTGGGTCATGATCAAGTTAAAACATATGGAGAATTTGTTGATAGGGTACTAGAGATATTTGAACAAAACGATCCAGAATTGCCTTTCAAGGAACTAGCTCAATTGTAACAAACTGGGACCCCTACTGATTATATGATGGACTTTCAAAAATTATCACTGAAGGTGGATGATGTGTCTATGGGAAGGTTGGTATTGTTGTTCACTAAAAGTTTTGATGAACCCTTAAAAGGTTTGGTCAAATCACACAATCCAACCACATTAAAAGATGCAATGAGCTTGACTAGAGATATCCAAAATGTGATTCCTAGAACAAGATTTCCTCCCAAGCCTAACTTCAAATTTGAAAGGAAACCTTGGAAAAAATATGCATATGATAAGAAACCTTGGCAAAGAGATTCATTTGAAAATAATAATAAATAAGGACAAAACAGGGATGAACTTCGAAAAAAGAAATTGTGCTTCACATGCTTTCAACTATGGACACTGGGGCACAAATGTACTAAGGGAAAGGCTCAATACATAGAAGTATTTTCTGATAATGATGGGTATGAAGGGGGTATAGATGAGGATGGACATATTTCAGAACAAGAGGAGGCATATGAATCAACAATTCAAGAAGAAAAACAAGAAGAAAATCATCCTTCACCGGACAAAGCAAGAATGGAAGTACTTTCAGCAGTACCTCACTATCATACTATCCGATGCAAGGGTGTGGTACTAGGACAAAGAGCTTCAGTTTTGGTATATGGCGGAGCCACACATAAATTCATTGATGCAGAGATGGTGGAAGAAAGGAAGATACCTATTGAACCATTCGATGGCTTCACAGTTGTCATTCCCGGTCACAACACAATGCAATGCAAAACATGGGTTCCAAAGTTGCAAGTCACCATAGGTAACTATACTTTTGTTAATAGTTTTTATGTAGTTGATGTTACTTATACTAATGTGGTTTTGGGGGTGCAATGGTTGTATTCTATAGGAGAGCATACAGTAAATTATCAAATTCCTAAGATGAAATTTCAAGATTCGAAAGGTGTACTAAGGGTTGTGAGAGGGCAACACACTTACCCAAATCAAGTAGTAATTTGCAATAGTATGAGATCTATATTGAGGCATGGTGACATAGAATGGGATGCTGAATGTCATATTACATCTCCCAAGCCAAACATAAAGGCTGTTGAACACCCAAAAGAGATATAGATACTCTTTCAAAAATATGAAAAAGTTTTTAGAGATCTTCCACATGATAGACCACCAGATAGGGGGGTTGAGCACAGCATTGTTTTAGAGGAGGGTAATTCACCCATTCAGATACCACCTTATAGAAATCCTAAAAAGTTCAGAGATGAGATTGAAAAAGCCATCCAAGAACTCCTAGAGTTGGGACTCATTAGACCAAGCTCTAGCCCTTATGCTTCTTCAGTAGTGCTAGTGAAGAAAAAAGATGGAACATTGAGAATGTGCATAGACTTTAGAGCCTTGAACAAAAAGACTATCAAGAATAGGTATCCTATTCCTAGGATTGATGAGCTCATGGATGAGCTACATGGGGCCAAATACTTCTACAAAATTGACCTTAGATCAGGATATCATCAAATTCGAATGAAAGATGAAGATGTGCAAAAGACTGCTTTTCGATGTCATTATGGCCACTTTGAATTTCTTGTCATGCCTTTTGGGTTAACAAATGGTCCAGCCACATTTCAAGCATGCATAAATAGGATCTTTTGGAAGCAACTAAGGAGGTTTGTTTTGGTTTTCTTTGATGGAATTCTCATTTACAGTAAAACATGGGAAGAACATTTGCAGCAATTAGAGATTGTGTTAAAATTTTTGCAAGAAGAGTTTGTATATGCTAAGTTATCAAAATGTGAATTTGGGATTAAAGGACTATTGTATCTTAGGCACATTATTGGGCAAGAGGGAGTAAAGTTACATTTGGAAAAAATCAGGGCTATCTTAGAATGGCCATCACCAAAAAATATTACAGAATTAAGAGGCTTCATTGGGATATGCACCTACTATAGAAAATTTGTGAAAGGGTTCTCCAAGTTTACTTCTCCACTCACCGATTTGACTAAGAAAGATACTTTCAAGTGGGATGAAGAGGCTCAAAAGGCCTTCCAAAAAATGAAAGAGGTAATGAGTAGTTGTCCCATACTTGCACTTCCTGATTTTACTAAACCTTTTGATGTGGAATGTGATGCTTCAACTGGAGGAATAGGGGTTGTCCTAAAGCAAGGTCAACACCCCATAACCTTTGAGAGCAGAAAGTTGCAGCCTCATGAAAAAATTTACTCCATATATGACAAATAAATGCTGCCCATTATGCATGCATTGGCCAAATCCAGACAATACTTGATGGGAAGCAAGTTTGTGGTGAAAACTGACCACAATAGTCTAAGACACTTTCTCACCCAAAAAGATCTAAATGAAAGGCAAAAAAAGTGGGTAAGAAAGATTCAATCTTATGATTTTGATATTGAATATGTCAAAGGAAACAATAATACAGTAGCAGATGCTTTATCTAGAAGACCTTCTTTTTCTCTCATGGACATTACCAAGGATTGGAAAAACATGCTACTAGTTGAATATGCCAAAGACAAATTTGCTTGTGATGTGTTAGATGGAATCAAAGGGGATGATAACTACATGATTTTGAATGGGATGATATATTATAAGGGCAGAATTTATTTGTTCCAATATTCAAAACTCAAGTACAAAATTTTGCAAGAAGCACATGATTCTCCATCCGAGGATCTTCAAAACTTATAGGAAATTGAGGAAAATATTTTTTTGGAAGGGGATGAAGGAAGATGTTTAGAAATATGTGAATGAATGTAAGGTATGTCAGCAAAACAAATCAGAACTTACATGCCCATCTGGCCTATTGCAACCATCGCCCATTTCGGAGTAAAAATGGGACAGTATCTCAATGGACTTCATCACCGGTTTGCCCAAATATTTGGGTAAGGATTGCATATATTTGGTAGTGGATAGGTTGAAAAAAATTGCTCATTTATTTTTTGTTACATCATCTTTTAGTGCTCCACAAGTGGCTGATATTTTTTTCAAAGAAATCTTCAGATTGCATGGGCTCCCCGAGAGAATTGTTAGTGATAGATAGTAGATTCAAGGGTGCTTTTTAGCAAGAAATTTTTAGATTGGTGGGAACTCAATTGAATCCAAGTACCAGCTATCATCCACAAACTGACAGACAAAAAGAGAGGGTGAATCAATGGTTGGAAGGGTACCTAAGAAACTATGTGGGAGAGCAACAAAAAGCATGGGCAAAATGGCTACACTTGGGTGAGTTTTGATACAACACCACTTATCATATGTCAATAGGGATGTCTCCTTTAAAAGCATTATATGGTTATGATGCACTTACATTTGCTGATATTATCTTTGGTTATATTAGAGCCCCAAAGGCTAAAGATTGGGTGGAAGAGAGCCAAGAAAGTTTAAAGATTTTGAAAGACAATTTGCAGGTTGCTCAAAATCGGCAAAAACAATATGCTGATAGACATAGGGAAGAAAGGACCTTTCAGGTTAATGATTTAGTATATTTGAGTTTGAAAACATGTAAACAAACATATCTCAAAAGAATGGAGTAGAAAAACTAAAACCAAGGTACTATGGGCCATACAAGGTAGTTCAGAAGGTTGGAGAAGTAGCATATGAATTAGAACTTCCTGAAGGGAGTAAAATCCATACTGTATTTCATGTTTCTTGTCTCAAGAAATATCTTGGGCAGCAAATTATCACTTCAGAAATACTTCCTCCTTTGGATGATGAAGTTCATCTCACACTTGTTCCGGAAAAGATTTTGAAAACATAGGAAAGGAGGTTGAGGAGTAGAATTATCAAAGAATTTAGTGCAATGGAAGGACTTACCAAATGAATATGCCACATGGGAAGAGGAGAAGATTTTATAGCATCCAAATATAAAATTTCTTGAGGACAAGCAATATTGGGTGGGGAGGACTGTAATGTCCCCATTCAAATAATTGCATAGCAGGACAATCCCATCAATTCTACCAGTTCCCTAGGTTGAATGGGTACATTTGGAATTGTAATAAGGGAGCACATGAATAATGTTTATACATTATAATAGTTCAAATATTTATTAAATAGGTTGAATAAATAAATTCAAGAGAAATTATAGGTGGAAAATGGTTTTGAAGACATATGGAGGATGTGGGACCCACTCTAGCTTGATTTCTCACTGCCACATGGCATATCTCTCTTGCCATTTCGAATCCATGAGAAGGCCATCATTATTGGGTTAGTTGGTAAGTTCATACACATGGAATTGAGCATCTTAGGTCGAATTGGGATGGAATGGTAACCTCCATGGAAGAGGAAGACTCAAATTGGAAGCTTGTGGACACTTGGGCTAGATTCCCTAGCCCCTATAACAACAATGATGGAGCATCTATGACATCTATGACAAATTTAAGATATGACCTTTGACATCTGAGAATTATGGCATGTCAGCCCCAAAAATAGGCTCTAAGAGGGTGCTCGTGGGAGTTGGAGAAGCCAAAGAGACTCCTACTCGAATTGGTGGAAGGTGGAAGGCTAGGAAAGGTAGGACACATGGCAAATATTGAGCCCTTACCCTAATTCGAATTGGATTGAGTCTATGGATGGATTGGGAACCTTAGAAGGATAAGGATGTTTATAAAATACAGGGATAAACCAAGAGAAGGGCTTTTTATCATTTGAGAAAAATTGCATTTGTGAAGAGAGAGAGTTAGTGGATGACTAGTTTCTTGCCTTAGCCAATTTCGAGGGTGAAAGATTCCCATCCAAGTTGGTGTTTGGAGATGCCATTAAGGTCTTTCATGGAGCTTTAATGGAGTTTTTATTTGCAGGTATCAGCTACAGGGAAGCTCGTGGTTTCATCTAATGCATCACATTCTCTCAACCATTTCCAGTTTTGAAGGCATATTCATGCTCCTTCAGGGATTGCGCTTTAGGTGAGATCTTGTACCCCTTGGGAGAGATTATCATGATGTATTTATGATTGTAATAAGCTTAATATACTCTTTTATTCATCTTCAAAAATTCTCAGGTTGAATTACCAAGTGGTTTTATGTAAAAATGATTATTAATGAGCAAACAATGACCATTTCCCCACTATATTGATGTATGCCATTGTAATGCTGAAGATTTCGAATAAAAGAATGTGTATCTGATACATTTATGATGAATGGAATTCCATTGATGCGTATTACAAGTTTCATGTTCATCACTTAAGCATTTGAAGTCATTTTACTCAGTTTATTTACATTTGGAGAAGATTTGGTGCCATTTCCCCAAGGGTCGAATTAGTGATTTTTGAAGTAGTTTGTGGGAAGGTTAGAACAGACTTAATAACTGATTAATGTTGCATATGATACCTTAATAACATCCCTGAGACATCCCCTACCTCTGTTCATAAATTCGAGTGGGTTTGGAGGCATTTGGGAAGCCAATTTCAGTCATTACCCTGGGGGGATTTGAACCTCCAATTGCTAGTAAAATTACATACTTTGTCCAGAATCTTAAGGGAGTTTGCAGAGGTCTTTTGGTGTCCATATATCATCCATGAAAATCATAATCAAGTCTTATTATCATTCATATACCTTCTCAGAAGATTTGGGAGCATTTGGGGCAAATTGGAGACCTAGGCATCAAAACTAGTCAAATGTCAAAATTGAGGAAAAAGTGAAACATTGGGCATTTTAATAAAATTTTAAAAAAGGTACATTACATACTTAGATCTAATTTTCTATACATTGTAAACTAATTTTAGTAAGGAAGCATTGTATAACAGTGAAAAAAATGCGGGACTTCATCAAGCCTGAAGATTGTATTTTTGTTTTCTCTAGAAATGGAAAAGTGACTTTTTTTTCTTGGAAAAAAAGAAGAAAAAGCTAGGAATCAATTTTAATAATTTACAAGTTGAATTTGTATTTATTTATGTTACATGCCCAAATCTAATATTTGTAACTCTAATAGTGACCCATTTATGAGTGATCTTGAAAGTATACATATGGCATGTTGGGTAAATAAGATTCTTATAATCCTATTTTATCAATGAAAAACATGTAGCCACACATATTCAATTATTGACTTATAATGATGTGGTTAAAAATCTAACATATCAAGAAAAATATTGGAATCGAGAGATTGCAAACATTTATCAAAAGTCACAAGCATTGATTAATTATTTTATAAATACATTTGAAGTAAGGAGATTGGATTTTGGATTCCTTTTACGTTCGGTGAGATTTATGACATAATAAATATGAACATGTACTTCAATGCTTTATCATTGAATACTACTTTACTTATTTATTTTTATTTGAACCACTTATACTATGAAACGAGAACTCGACACAGTTCTCGTTTTTCTCTCTCCTAATTTTAGTAGATATTTTTAGCTCTGTTTCAAAAAAGGTTGATACCAGTATCACACATTTTCATTTTGAGGCATTTTTTCGGGCCTTTGAATTATCTTTGTCGTAAAATATTTTTTATTTCTATTTTCAAGTGTGTTTTTAGAAATTTAACAAAATAACATACATTTATAAGCAATTTATAATGAAAAACATATTCATTTTGCAATTTTTTCTATAAAATAAGACATTTTTATTGACAAAATTGTAAAAAAATCCAGAAAATAAAGACATTTAAAACCATTTTCAATGAATTTTTAGAGATTTGTTTGTATAAAAATGATACTATTTCATATTATTTTCAAAAAAGTGACAATTCACATAAATTCAAGAAAAACTATACCATATATTTGTAAAAAAATATGAAAAACATTATATATAGAATTTTTTGCAAACAAATTAAAAAAAAAAAAAAAAGATAAACCCAAAACAAACACTATATAAAAAAAAAAAATTAAAACCTAAACCTAAAACAGAAACTATATAATTTTTTTTTTTTAATTTAAAAATTAAACCCAAAACAAAAACTATATAAAAAAAAATTGAAAACAAAAAATATTTAAACCTAAACAAAAACAAAAAACTATATAAAAAAAATTTAAAACCTAAACAAAAAAAAACTATATAAAAACCAATTTAAAAAAAATTAAAAATTAAAACATACTATATAAAAAAACAAAAAAAAAAACAATTCAACTCCCCCCATCCTCCCGCTGACCCCTTCCCCCACCTCCCTCTCTGCCTCCCCCTTCCCCCTCCTCCCTCTTCCCCTTCCCTTCCCCCCCCTCCCGCCAACCCCTTCCCCCACATGCGAATTGCGGATGTTGGAAATTTTTAAGTTCGAACCCACAATGCGGATTGCGTATGTCCGAAATAATTTGTTCAATAAAAATCGCATTTGCGTTTCCGCATTCTACAATGCGCATTGCAGAAATCGGAAACCAAAATAAAAAAAATTGAAATTGCACTTCGTCAATCCCGCAACCCGCAATACAGATTGCGGAAAGGTCAATTTTTTCTATAATTTTCCACGCTCCGCTTTCTCAACTGCGGATTGTGGATTGCAGAAACAATAAACCGTTTAAGTTGAAATTTTCACTTCCGCAATCCCACAACCCGTAATGCGGATTACGGATTGCCGAAACCAAAATCAAAGTTTTTGAAAATCACTTTCGCAGTTTCTTTTCCGCTTTTCCTCGTTTTAATCTTAACCGTCGATTTTGTTGAGACCTATGATCAAGATTGATTTCGCTATTAATCTTTTGGTTAAATATTTCAAATTTTTACTATCTTTTCACCATTTTCAAACTTTGAATTTCACCCACCGCGAACGGTTTTTACTCTGATTTTCGACCCTATCAACTGATTCACTTTTCTCCATCGGTTTACAAGTAGGTTTTTCAATCCTTTTAGCAATCATTTGTGCAAATTTGGAAACATATTCAATTTAATTAATTGTCTTTTTTTGTCATTTTATTAGAAATTTCTGTTTTTTTACAACCATGTCGAGAAACACCAGGTATAGAACAACCCTCAATGAACTAAAAAACAAGGACCCAAACAACGGTATCTTCTCTGATACCAATGGAAGGGTCTCTGAAACCTACCACCTGGATTGGTCGTGAATTTACACTAAATTTGATAATGATGATTTCTCAGAAATTCAGTGTGACCAGGAAGCCTTTATAAACATCAGTAAGTCCCAGCTCCATGCCATAGCATCTAGGCATGCCCTAATGCCTTACACTGATGTCATCAAGTGGATTATTGACCGCGCCAACCCGCAGGATTGTTCCTTTAATGACATGAATCAACCCCAATTGGCCTCTTTCCGACATGAGGTATTTTCCAGAGCCTATGCACTTAGGTATTTTCCCCATCGATTTACAGATAGGTTTTTCAGTTTTTTTACCAATCATTTGTGCAAATTTGGAAACTAAATTCAGTTTCATTAATTGTCTTTTTTCGTCATTTTATCAAAAATTTCTGTTTTTTTACAACCATGTCGAGAAAGACCAGGTACAAAACAACCCTCAATGAACTGAAAAACAAGGACCCAAACAACGGTATCTTCTCTGATACCAATGGAAGGGTTTCCTAAACCTACCACCTAGATTGGTCGTGAATTTACACTATATTTGATAATGATGATTTCTCAGGAATTCAGTGTGACTAGGAAGCCTTTATAAACATCAGTAAGTCCTAGCTACATGCCATAGAGGCTAGGCATGCCCTAATTCTGTACATTGATGACATCAAGTGGATTATTGGCCGCGCCAACCCACAAGACCATTCCTTTAATGACATGGCTCAAACCCAATTGACCTATTTCCGACTTGAGGTATTTTCCAGATCCTATGCACTTAGACAACCCCAACAACTGCTTAATAAGCATTTCCTGAAATCCTCTTTGACCCGGTATAATTTTGATGAAATGCTCAAATCCTGGATGGAAAAACCTGCTAGATTTAGACCCAAGGCTGATAAAATTTACCCCATTTCTTAGTTTAGGGAGCCCTTCTCTTTGCTAGCAGCCATGTTGTGCAGATTATATGGATTTCAGAACTACACAATCTTCAAAGTCGAATGGGCACCCCTAGCCCATCATGTTCTTGACACAGGAGAGTCTTTTAATTGGGCCCATATTTTGTCAATGGTATTGAAGGAAGCAATAGAGAAATACCAGAAGAATTTTGCCTCAAGGAAGCCGACTATTTACCTCTCTGCTTATATTATGGATGTCTTCTGCTCAATTTTCCCTTTCCCTACCATGGGGTGGAATCGGACAAAGGAGGGACCTCCAATCCACATCTAATCTTATGCATTGTGGGAAGATAACTTCATACCTCTTGTCTATGACATATGTGATCACTTCCTAGTCTCCATCTATCAGAAGATCTTCAAGGAAAATGCTCCTACTTTTTCATCCCAAGCCAAAGCACTAATTTCTACAATGGGAGATTGGTACGTGGGAAAATATTCCTCCTACATCAAGATTTGGGGCAGAAACACAACCCACTTATTGCCCAAGATTGTACCTGATAGAATGGTGCTGGAAGAAATATCTTTCCAAATAATGATTGATGTTGTATTCCCAAAACTGACCGGAATTAAAAGGAAAGGGTGGCCCAAGTTTCCCCTTACCCTTGGATCTCTGGTGATTTAGAATTCTACCCATGCAAGCTTGCTTTGGAAAAGGACCACCAGTCTGAAGCTTGGAGAAGCTCCCAAGAGAATGGATGACCCAAATTCCTTCTTAGCCAATCATTTTACACAAGAGCACATCAAAAGTACCCATGTACATCAGAAAGCTCCTGATGATTCTATTTATGAGGGTGCTAATTCCTTCTCTAAAGTATTGAATAGAACCTCTTCTCTACAAGAAAATAATTTTATCTTCCAATATCAGAAAGAGCTCAAGACCAAAGTGTTGTAGTACATGAAGCTTGAACTATCATTTGAGGAAAGAAATCAGAGAGAATTAGTGGAGAAAGAGGCACAAAAAGCACAATCCAGCACTCCTTTAATGCTGACTTATCACACAGGTGACAAAGGGAAAGCTCCTGTTAAAGATACTCCACAACCTAAACCCCTAGATAATCTCAATGCTCTTATCAAATAAGTTGTTGAAATGAAGAAGAGCCTAGCATTGATGGGTTTAGTGGTTGAAACAAAAGCAATAGCTTCAACCCCTCCAATTAAGAAGCTAAAGGTTGAAGGTTCAGCGCCAAAATTTACTATGCTTCATATTGAATAAAGTGATGTAGAATATTAATCACTCCCTTCTAACTTCTCATGTCCAATTGCTATTCCTGTTAGTCTACCAATAGTAACTCCAATTTCTCAGGCTTCCTCTGACCCACTGGAAAATTTGGTAATTGATGGGTCTTTCCCTAATATCCATTTTCTTGAAATCACCATTGTTGCATCTGTGACATCTTCTACACCCCTAGCCATCCCTACTAGTGTATCTTCCATCCCATCATCTGATGTTACAGTCCCTCCATCCACATCAACTAAAACAGCTGTTGTCATTGTTGAAACTGCACCTTCATAACTAGCTGTAATTCCAAATTTTGTTGCACCTATAGAGCCCAACACTTCATCCATCACCTCCATTTCTACACCTCCAACCTCCAGCACTGCAATGACTTCCATTCTCATTCCCCAGATAAATGTGTCAATTCCAACGCATGTGGTGTCCCAACCTGTGCCTTCGGTCACAATCTTAAAAGTGTCAGCACCCACTGTGGAAGAAATAACAAACTTTGGGGAAGATGCAATGGTCTCTTTGGGAGAGTATTTTTGGAGCAAATCAGAAAAGAGAGTGGTAAAATGAAATTTTTTCATATCCCAACCCGGTTTCAAGCTTTAGAAGCTTCTCTGCATTGTTTAATGCCCAAACCCAGTATGCACAATTTTTCATAAAAAAAATTGACTTCAACTTAAAACACATGAGATTCTTTTCATCATTAAAATTCAGAAATGTAATTTTCAGCCAACAATTTCAAACTCGGAAATTTTATGACAGCCATTCAACCATGAAAATAACACAGGAATTGTTTACCAATGGTCTAGGATAAAACCCCTAAGGAAAAACCTATTTATGAGAGAGAGATTTTATTTCTTCAGTAAAATTTTACAAACGGAATAATAGTACTTATCTTTGCTTTTCTTCTCAAAAAGTGTGCCCACAAACCACTGAAAGCTTGATGTATGGAACCCTTGAAAAACGTGCCAAATCTGCTCACACGAGTGACTATATGGATTATAGTTTCTCGAATTCTGTGCATGTTGTACGGCCAGAACAACAATTTAATGTTGTACTCACTCCTTGATTTTCATGCCCAACTCAACCTTGAAAATCATGTTGTACGGATCTGTCAGAAACCGTACTGTACGGTCTGTACGGATTGCTTCTCGAAAACTATGCCGATGTATGGTCTATCTGCTATATGGTTTTCTCATTGGGAATTGTGCCCAATCTCTTCTCCTTGAAATTTGAGCCACTCTCCTTCTCTTGAATTTATGGGTTTGGAATCTCTCCAAATAACCCTCTCTCTTCTCTCCTGCTTGCTCCTCTTCTTCTCTCCAAAAATTATCTTGAAAGTGAATAATGAATGAAGAATGTCTTTCCCTAGCCCTTTTTGTTAATAAAAACTTCCTCTTTCAATCCAATGGCCAAGATTAAATTAGATGGATGATTCTCATAAAATGCTCATTTCATAATTAATAAATGGAATTCAGTGCACCTCATGTCATTTAATAAAGTATGAGTACCCTCTTCTAATTAAATACTCACTTGACTTTAATTTAAATATGAACTTAGGATAGCATGACTTTTTAAACTTTTAATGAAGTTGCTTTAAAATTAAAAAGTGCATCTCACTTCATTAATTAAAATTGACTAGGGGTCACAACTTAAAGTGTCATTGTCCACCCCAAGGCAACACTAGGTGAACAACACTTCCTATGTAACTTTTCAACACTCCCTCTTATCAAGGAAGGTGTTCTTCACCACTCCCAACATGTCTTTGAAATAGACATGCTTCCCTCTACCAAAAGACTTTGTGAGAATGTCATCCACCTACTCATCAGTAGAAATGTACTGCAACTGCATTGCTCCTGTCTAAACATAATCCTTGATGAAGTGATACCTGATCTCAATATGTTTAGACCTGTCATGAAATACTGGATTTTCAGATCCTGATGCAACTCTGATTGTCACAATGTATCACAGTGGGTCCCATCTCCTGACCAAATAAATCAACCATCAACTTGCGAATCCACAAGGTTTCACAACTGGCCTAACTGGCAGCCATATACTCAGCCTCTGCATAACTCAATGCTATGGACTTTTGTTTCCAGCTGACCCAAGACACAATTGCTGAGCCCAAAGTGAAACAACAACCAAAAGTGCTCTTCCGGTCCGAAACACTACCTACCCAATCTGAATCTATAAATCCAATCAATCCCACTCCATCAGATCTCATGTAGTCTAGACCAAAATCTACTGTAATTGCAAGGTATCTCACTACATGTTTTGCAACTATCCAATGCACTCTCCTAGGCTCCACCATGAATTGACTGAGAGTGTTAACTGCAAAACTCATATATGTTCTGGTATTTCCCAAATACATCAACGAACCAATCAACTGACGATATATAGCAAGATCCACCAACTCTCCCTTATAAGCATGAAGCTTCTTCCATTTGGTGATCATAGGTGTGGACATGGGCCTGCAATCCTCCATCTGAAATCTCCTCAGAATATCTGCAACATATTTTCCCTGACTCAAGAAAACATGTCCATCCTCCTGCCATATCTCCATCCCCAAATAGAAATACATCAGTCCAAGGTCAGTCATCTCAAACTCTGAAGCAAGATATTTCTTGCATGCTTCAATAAGGTGCTCTCCTCCTGTAATGAACAAGTCATCAACATAAAGCAGAAGAATAAGCGGAACACCACCAACCACAATGTAGTATAGGTTGGGATCCGCCTCACTCTTCTGAAAGCCAATCGATAGCAAGTAAGAGTCAATCCTGGAATACCAAGCCCAAGGGGCTTGCTTCAGACCATACAAGGCCTTTTTAATACTGCAAACATGTGAATCTCTTCCATGAATCTCAAATCCCTAAGGCTACTCTAGATATACCTCCTCCTATAGCAAACCGTCCAGAAAAGTGGTTTTCACATCCATCTGATGAATCATCTAACCCATCTCTGCCACAATGGAGATCACTACTTTGATAGAAGAAAATCTAGCAACCAGTGCAAAGGTCTCATATTAATCAACTCCCTCTACTTGTGAGAAACCTTGTGCAACAAACCGATCTTTGTACTTGTCGATGTTGCCATCTGCAACACACTTGATTTTATAGAGCCACTTCGAAGTCACCACTGACTTCCCCTCTGGTCTCGGAACAACCTCCCACACCCCATTCTTCATGATGGATTTGTACTCTTCCATCATGGCATCTCTCCATACCTGGTGTGGAGTAGACTCCTCAAATGTAGTAGGCTCAGAATCACTCAAGTTAGTCACCATCGCCATATAACTGGAAAATTTCTCTGGTTCTTTGCTCTCCCTAACCTCCCTCTTTGGCGGCCCCACTGACTCCTTAGCTTCCTTCACAAGATCCTTAAGCCATGTTGGCTTACATTTCCTGGAAGTAGCTTCCTGTCGTAGGTCCTCCTCCATAACCTCCTCATCTAACAAATGTCTACCTGAAGATGTACCTATGGCCTGAGATCCTATGCCTGGTGATCCTGAACCTGTACCACCCGAATCACATGAAGGTGAAACCTGTGAACCTGTACCAGAAGTCCCTATATATTGAGTCCCACCTGGTGAACCTGCAACTTGTGACCCAGTCACTCTTGAATCCTGTGACCCTGTACTCTGACCCGGTGAACCTGTCACCTGTGGAGACACAATCTGCTGCTCCTCTACCTCTGAATCATAAGACTTCCTGAAGGATTTCTCCTCCTCAAATTTGACCTCCCTCCTAACCACAACTTTCCTCTGTGTAGGAAAGTATATACGAAAATCCTTCGAAGTCTCATCATATCTAGCAAAAATGCCTCTCTTTGTTGTAGGCTCTAACTTTGTCCTCTTCTCAGAAGGGGCATGAGAGTATATGAGGCATCCAAATATACGGAAGTGACCTATCTCAAGTCTCTTTTCGGTGAACATCTCCTCAATATTTTTACACCCCAATGCTCGGTGTGGAATCCTATTCTGAACATAAGCAGCAGTGCTACAAGCCTCTGCCCAAAGAAAGAAAGGAAGACTCTGATCATGCAGCATGGCTCTAGCTGCTCCTATTATCACTCTGTTCTTCCTTTTCGCAACTCCATTCTGTTGTGGAGTGTATGGAACTATCAACTACCTCCTACTGCCCTCATGTATGCAAAACTCATCAAACTCCTTGGAGGTATACTCACCCCCATTGTCTGACCTGAGTGCCCGAATCCTCCTCCTTGTTTGGTTCTCCACAAGAGCTTTGAACTCTTGGAACCTATGCAAGACTTCCTGAGATTGTTTACTTCTCAAAAAGTAGACCCAGGTCTTCCTAGAATGGTCATCAATGAAACTAATATAGTAATCAAATCCTGTCAATGATGCAGAAGACATAGGTCCACACAAGTCTGAATGAATCAAGTCTAATACGCCACCTGATCTCATGTCACTGCTCGAAAAAACAGCCTTGGTGTACTTTCCCAAAGAACACCCTCTGCACACACCACCCTACTCTGTGTTGAATTGAGGCAAACCTATAAACATCTCCCTCAGCAATATCAAAGTTGAATGATAAAGGTGGCTCATCCTCATGTGCCACAACTCACACATCTCAGTACTACTGCTCGCATGGGCTAATGCATGATGAGGGTGGAAGAGAAGCTTGTACAGTTTCCCGCATCTAACTCCAATAACACATGAAGTAGATAGTCCTGCTGCTCTGGGAAACACATACACTTTCCCTCCTAGGACATACTCCAAATCCCCTATCCTCAATGGCAGAAACTGAAACAAGGTTCTTCTTCATCCCAGGGACATACAAGACATCCCTCAACAACATAGGTTGCATGGAATCCCTCTCAAAGGTGACAGTTCCTCGCCCAACTACTCTCACAATAGTATTATCACCCAACACTACCCGGAGACTCAAGCCAATCTTGGTCATCTCAGAAAATATATCATGAATACCTGTCATATGGCTTGAAGCCCCACAGTCAATATACCATGTAGAAGTAGTGGAAGAAGCACTCAAAGAGTGGCCAACCAATAAGGAACATTGATCCTGATCATCCATGTCTCCCTCCATATCACTACTGGTGAAAGATACCCTCTCTGTACATCCAACATAGAGAGAAAACTCCCTCAAAACGAGAAGCAAAATCATCAACATCTGTTGCTGCTACTGTCTGTTATCCTTTATTCTTCTTGTTTGGGCACTGTCCATCATAGTGTCCAAACTTCTGACATGCAAAACACGTGACTTTACTGAAGTCTTTCTTCTACTCACATGTATGCTTCTTGTCCCCACCCTTGCGACTTTTCTTGAACTTCTTCTTCTTCTTACCTTTTGTTGCCAATGCTACATCCTCCTCATCATTCCTATGATGTGATGAACTACCCTGTAAGTATCCTCTACGTGTCTCCTCCTGTGTGAGATCATCCCAAAGACGATCCCATGTAGGCATGTTCTCTTGACCAATAACAATCTGCACGAACACACTCCACTGCTGAGTCACGCCATTTACGGAAGTGTGGACCATCTCAGTGCCCTGTATAACCTCTCCTACAGCTGCAAGCTCATCCCTCACCTTTGTAATCCTGGTAAGATAGGAATCCATGCCTTCCCCTTTACTCATGTGTACATTCTTTAAATTCTCCCTTAACACCATTTTCCTATTCTCATTTGAACTCTGGTAAAGGTTGGTCAAAGAAATCCACATCTGAAAAGCATATGTCTTTGTTGATATGTGGGGGATTACATGATCCTTCACGGCATCAAGTATAACCCTCCTTTCCTTTACATCTTTCTTCATGAAATCCGCCTTATCAATAGCATTGGTAGGTACTATCACAGGATTTGTTGTTGTACTGTTGACTATATCCCATAGCTCATTTTCTTCAAGTATCAACATAATTCTAGCCATCCATGGGCTAAAATTTGTAGCTTCGTCCAACATGTATTCTACTCTAAGTCCAAACACCATGGCTACAACCTATATGACCCAAACAACCTGTTCAAGAACTCTCTCCCAAATTTGGAAATTTCTGTCAAAACCCTAACTTTTTCAAATCTGAAATTTTTTCCACAAACCACTGTTTTCTTCAAATCTGATTTTTTTTTTGTAAACCCCTGTTTTTCTGAATGTTTAAATTCTGAATTTTAACTGCGCTCTGATACCATGAAATTTTTTCATATCCCAACCCGGTTTCAAGCTTTAGAATCTTCTCTGCATTGTTTAATGCCCAAACCCAATATGCACAATTTTTCATAAAAAAAAATTGACTTCAACTTAAAACACGAGATTCTTTTCATCACTAAAATTCAGAAAAGTAATTTTCAGCCAATAATTTCAAACTCATAAATTTTATGACAACCATTCAACCATGAAAATAACACAGGATTTTTTTACCAATGGTCCAGGATAAAACCCCTAAGGGAAATCCTGTTTATGAGAGAGAGATTTTATTTCTTCGGTAAAATTTTACAAATAGAATAGCAATACTTATCTTTACTTTTCTTCTCGAAAAGTGTGCCCACAAACCACTGAAAGCTTGTTGTACGGAACCCCTAAAAAACGTTCCAAATATGATCACACATGTGACTGTACGGATTATAGTTTCTTAAATTTCGTGTCCAGAAAATAGTCTCGAATTTTGTGCTTGTTGTATGGCCAGATCAACAATTTAATGTTGTACTCACTCCTCGATTTTCGTGCCCAACTCGACCTTAAAAATCACGTTGTACGGATCTATCAGAAACCGTACTGTACGGCCTGTATGGATTGCTTCTCGAAAACTGTGCTACTGTATGATTTTTGCATTGGGAATTGTGCTCAATCTCTTCTCCTCGAAATTTGATCCACTCTCCTTCTCTTGAATTTACTGGTTTGGAATCTCTCCAAAAAACCCTCTCTCTTCTCTCTTGCTTGCTCCTATTCTTCTCTCCAAAAATTCTCTCTTGAAAGTGAATAATGACTGATGAATGCCTTGCCCTAGCCCTTTTTGTTCATCATAACTTCCTCTTTCAATCCAATGCACAAGATTAAATTAGATGGATGGTTCTCATTAAATGATCATTTAATAATTAATAAATGACATTCAGTGCACCTCATGTCATTTAATAAAGTATGAGTACCCTCTTCTAATTAAATACTCACTTGACTTTAATATAAATATGAACTTAGGATATCATGACTTTTTTAACTTTTAATGAAGTCACTTTAAAATTAAAAGGTGCATCTCACTTCATTAATTAAAATTGACTAGGGGTCACAACTTAAAGTGTCATTGTCCACCCCAAGGCAACACTAGGTGAGTGACACGTCCTAGGTAACTTTTCAACATAAAAAGAGGTTCTAAGGGAGCGCGAGAAGGGACTCTAGTGTAGGGCACTGTCCCGAATCAAGTCATATGGAGAAGAACTTCCACTGATGTAAAACAACAAGCTCTTGAGACCGCTGTAGCTATGGGGGCCTTTGCAGGGGAAAATTATGATTATGTCGCCGCACTGAATAAATAAATTGAGGTGAAGGAGCAAGAATTACAAAAACTAAGGCAGGTGTAGATTCAAATGAATGAGCAGCACCAATCCCAACTGCAGGGGTTGAAAGATGATTACGGGAATCAACTCAAAAACATTCAAGCACATAATGAATTTCTCCAACAACAGCTCCAAGAAGCACGAGGGTTGAATGTGAACCACAGGGGCTTCACTAGAAGGAAATTTAATATCACATTCATTCATATTGCGATATTAAATATTCATGAAAACCAAAAAATTATATTGCTTATATATTAAGGGGCAAAGGTTTTTTTTAATTTAATGTAGTAATACAAAAATACTTTGGGGTCTTTTTTATATGGGTGGGCTGACAAATATCCGCCAAATGGAGATGTCGGGATCACGACTGGATGAGAAATCGGGTTGAGGCAAGGCTCGGGCTTACCAGTACGTAGGGAAATCATGTCTTGAGGCATGCTTAAGGTGGGGTTTCGTGGTGAAGTGGGTTTCCAGTCGATCATAGTCGAGAGACAGTGGTCATTGACAATCAATTGTTAAAAATAGCACTCAGCCAGTTGTTACCAATAGCCTTGGGAGGCTCTAAGCCTCCAGGGCCTATTATAGGCCCTCGATAGGCCTTGGGGGATTGAATACCCAACCACTCATGCCTATTACAGGCCTTGGGAGTTTTATTCATTCTCCTAGAGCTTGTTACAGGCCCTGGGGGCTTGGATACCTAGCCCACAACAGGCTTAGTTAGCGATTGGGGAACTGCAAAATGCAATCTAAATGTTGTACTATGTGCATTGGCTCTAGTGACATACAAGAAGTGATCTCCTATCTCTTCATTACACCATTAGATGTTGCAAATCATAATGATATGTGGTTGAGTAATTGCATTGTGGGTGAAGTAATGTGCATCCACAATATACATTGAAAGAAGCAAGGTGCATTGTAGAATGCATGTGGGGTCATAAGAGGGGTATCATATCGATATAATAGGTATAAATATAAAGGGGTATAAAAATTATTAATGAAAAAATTGATACATACAATATCTAGTGAAAATAGGGGTTTTTTTAAATTGGGAAGGCAAGGGAGGGGGTTAAAAAAAAGATTTTGGAAGGTATTTTCCAATATTTAGTAAAATGAGGGGTATTGTTTCATATGCCATGAACGAACCTGCTATGATAGTGGTTTATTGAGTGAATCCCCCATGATGTGAACTATGCAGAAGAAGTTACAACACTTGAGCAACAATTGAAAGTTTCACAGTCCCTTTCCGATGCTTCTTCTTTCTCAATGTTTTCCAAGGAAGAATTTAAGGAGCTTGATTTAAAGATTTAGGATGATCATAAGAAGTTGTTTATTGAGTTATTTGAAGGGTTAAATGAAATTCAGGATACATACAATTCTTTTGAACATCATTATGATATCTTCTATGATCACAATCAGAGAAGGAATGATGCAACCAAATCTTTTGAGGATGTGATTGAATGGAAGAAAATATATAAAAGACAAATCTAAATATATACATATCTTGGATAGTATCAAGCTCAGGAGGATCACAGTTTCTTTGGAATCCTGGGAAAATGCATGTGAGATGGTGGACTCCACAATTCAAGAAGGAAAGAAGGTTTGTAGTAAAAGTTGGTTTGCATCTGACAGCCTATTAAGTTTCTTGGACTTCCCCATCATGAATCCGATTGAGAATTCTCTTCCACCCAATATTATGATTGAATAGATTAAATAGAGGTATTTCAAGTCCAAGGAGCGTATTGAACAGCTAGATCGGATCCACATAGCAGAGATTAAAGAATTGATTGAATCACCTATAGCTTCAAAAATGAAGGTTAATCTTTTCTTACGAGAATGGAAAAGGGTGAAGAAGAGGGAGATTGAGTCTTTTACTTGCAAAGCGCATTTACCACTCGAGCATGCCCAATATCAATATTTTGAAGATTTGTTGGATGTATTTTCCAAGTGGCAAACTGCCCTTGGAAAATCTTAAAACAATATTTTGTAATCCCTACCTTTACGGGAGATTTTCCCCATTGTGATTTTTTGTAATTATTATTTAAAGGGACTGAGATCTCAAGAAAAGGGGTTGGAACCAAGGGAAAAACCATTGGGGGAAAGACTTGGAGACCTTCTACACTTTGGAGAGTTGTAAGGTTTTACAATCTTTAATGCAATTTAGTCAGTTTCCTTTCCTTTCCTTTCTTTTGTTAAGTGTATTATGTTTCCTTGATGCATTCTGGTTCTTGATTTCAGTCATATATTTAATAACCTTGTTTTATATTGTTAATTCATAATACATATAGATCTCTATGTTGATGTTTCATCATAATATTTATGTGCAGGTTATGTATCAATACATTTTTTTGCTTGATCGATATCATTTCATGTTGAACAGTTATAAAGTATCCATCCTTGTGTTAATTTTATATGTTAATTTTTTAATTGACATATCAACTACAGAACAGCTAAATAATTGAAAAATTTATATTCAAACAAATTGGTTTTCACTTCTTTGTTTTAATTGAAGCTAAGTGATGTTAGATCTGATGTTTGTTTCAATTGATCAGTAATAATATTTGCTTAAACTTATAGATTTGATTGTTTAGGATCCTAAATCACATTCTTAGATCTAGTTAAGTTAAGTTAGATTTAATAATTTTACTTGTTTTCTTTCTACTTTTATTTTGTTTCTTTCAAATAGATTTTAACATCTTCCTCATTAGGAGGAAAGATCCATTAGGATCACCCACACAAAGCTAGCAGAGTCCTGATATCCGTAAGATTCAACTTTACCAAACAACTTAGTGATAGGGTAATCCTTCCGTAGGGTTATTTTAAGCCTTTTAGTCCAGGCTTTCTCTTCATGTGTTGTTTCCTCAAACACTTCCATCACACCCGAGGCCTCAACAAATGGCGCTAGAAGGAGAACCATGACTAGTCATGCCTAAAAAAACCACTATCAAAACTCCTCTTGCAAGGACATCGGTTGTTACCAGAAGCCAAACTCAAGCATCCACACCAACAGTTCAACCAGTGGAAAACCAAACTACAATCCCTACTACTCTTGTAACAGAACAAGAAAATAAAGGATCTAACATTATTTTTGTATCACCAACTAGGGACCTCTAACTCTTGAGAAACTAAGGAAGAGTAATCAAGATATTACTGCCAGAGTAGAACATAGGATTGAAACACATCATATTTTGAGATGCTTATTGTCCCAATATCATCCAACCAACAATTCACAGATTGATACAGATAATCAAAACACGGCCAGACGAGAATTATTTCCTGAAATTCAAATTAATTCCTTATTTGAGGAAAAGGATCAAGTTCAGGATAATCCACAACCCAACGTAGTGTCTAGTGGACTGCCACCAGCACCTCCTTCTTCATATTCATCATCATCTAAGGAATCTTCTAACATTGAATCATCTTCAAGTTCCTCTACTTCAGAAGATAGACCAATGGTAGGACAAGCCAATAGACCTTGGTTAGATCAGGATGCAATATTTTTTCCTGGAGACCAACACAGATTGCCCAAAAATCCAGAGAAATGGATCCCAAAATTTAATCCTGATGATAAGTCTCATGCCAAAGATCACATCAAAAATTTCATGTAGGCCCTAAGACTTAGAAATGTGGTGCATGAAGATGTAGTCTGCAGATTATTCCCCTATACTTTTCAAGGAAAGGCTACCACCTGGTATTTTGCATTAGAGGCCAGATCTATCACTTCTTGGGAATATTTTGAAACCCTATTTCTTCAGAAGTTTGGGGATGACCGGACTCCTGAAGATTTGGTCATGGATCTATCTTCTTTGAAAATTAAAGGAAAAGAAAGAGTGAAGGATTTCAACCAGAGGTTCTAATATTCGAAAAACATGATTCCCACCAATGTTCTTCCCGCGGAAGAATTATTGGTTGCTTATTACATCAAAGGTCTTCCTATTCCTATTTCCATGTGGGTTAAAAGAGATCATAAGGGATGCATTTCCTGAGTTAGCTAGGATGCAGTTGGACATGAAATTCTTCCAGGGCACTTTGTCAATTCGAACGTAATGAATGAAGACAAACTAGTGCACTGGGGAAAACCCTTATAATATATTACTGAACGCAGTAAAGCCATTAAGAACAAGGTAATGTGTTGCTTGGAACTGGTGGACGTATTTTGGTCTTTCATTGAATGGGAGGAGGTCCCTAAAACTAGAATGAATCATGAAGATCATGAATTAAACTATTTGATGCGAACAAAGGCAACGCAATGCACACTAACTCCCCTTTTTCTCATTCAATATCCAAATCCTCCTCAAAATGAAAACTGCAAAGGAAGGTCACCTGTCTAATCCATTCCATAAATTGGAAATTTATCCTCACCATATTCCATCTCCACATTTAAACCTTTTACTTGCTGCATTTGTTTCCTACTAGGTCTAGATTCAAACCACACCAAGATTCTCTCCAGATATCCTTATGTGATGTCTCCTCACGGTACTCGGTTCAGAGGGTGGAGACTGATCTAATGTGAAATTGTTCAATATTGGATCATCCTAGTCGAGATTTAGAATTTTAATGGAGCCCTCCTTATAGATTCGTAACTAAGCCTTATGAAGCCAATTATGATAATGGTACAGAGATAAATATTGGTGTAAATTTTCATAATCATAGTATAGGATACAACTCACACTTATAATTAGAATTTTAAATGACGGGAATTTTTTTAATGCCACTACTGAGACGGGCTGGGATCCCTTTGACGGGCCATGACGGGTTATAGGTCAAATCTGCACTTCTTCGTCTGTGATCACATTTAGTTGTCGATCACACAAAAGGACAACATGGATTGAAGAGCAAGATTTCCCTAGATGATATATGGACTTGACTTACCCCTCTGCAGCTGGCAAAACCCTATTTAAACCCACATTTTGACATGTGCGCTACCCTAGAGGCATGATAGTAGTGCACATGCCCTACTCTATAGTGTTGATAGTAGCGCACACCTTCTAGTATGCCCTACTCTACTTCAGCAAGCTAGCGCACACCTAAAAAATAGCTGCAAACGCTGGTTGTAAAGCACTGAAGTTGCATATTGAGCGCTACTCCACTGTGAAAAACTCGCACACATCTTAAAATGTGACTAAAAATATATTAATTTGAGGAATTGGGATTAGTTGAAGTTGGTTTTGAAACTTCTCCAACCTCCCAATTCAACCACCTCTTGATCTAAATTGCTTACCTTGTCCCATAAATACAAGGAGGATCCATGAGAGGGGTTACATATACTCACAAGAGGAGAAACTTACATTAAGGGTTGTTATGCTGGAGGAATTCCAAAGTTAGAGAGAAGAGCAGGAGCCTAGAATCCGGTTGCACAAGCACTCTGAATGATCAAGTATAATTGTACTGATTATTCACTTTTGACAATAAAGGTTGAAACATCATTCCTGTCCCAATCAAATGTCTAATGGATTGCATATTTGTTTGGTTAAATGCTTGATTGTTCTTGATGTTTAAATTGTATTTCAATTTCATCATTGCTATATCAATCAAGATATGCTAAGGAAGGTATCTTTCGTATTATAGGTTCGTCAAGTGGAAGATCAAGTGGAATATTGAGCGCAAGATCGAGTAAAAGATAGGATCGAACGTTGTTAATAAGGTATGTCTTCAATAACCTTGATCTCTTTCCTTTTGTAGAAGCCTATGTGATATGATCAATGTGTTTACCTGTCACCCCAGAAGTTGGTAGTGTCCCTTTCCTCACTATAAGGTAGAAATCCTGAACAACAGACTGGCGACTCCGCTGGGGAACCAACTGTTTTTCCTGCTCTAGGAAACCCATTTTGTTTTCTTTCCAGTAATTTCTAATCTTTTTTATCCTCTGAGAGGCCCTATAGGTTACTTTTACCTGCTTTCCTTTACCTAACTCATATCAGTTCACCTCCGCAAAGCTTGATTCTGACCTCCCCTAACATGTGCCCTAGTCCTCTATACATACAGTAGCGCATACCTAATCTTATGCGCAACTTTCCCTACTGTACAGTAGGGCACACCTTCCAGAATGTGCTAGTTTGTCTGCTGCACAATAGAGCACACTCTTGTAACTCTCTGTTTGATGTGGGGATTGGATTTCCACCTGTTTGGTTTGATTTCTAGCCTTGTACTTGGCTTTCTTAACTGATCCTTGAGGTGTGTAAGCCTTTGTTGAGTCTTGTTAGCCTCTCCTAAGTCCCTTAGGTCATCTTTTGCTTGCTTGAGTAATTTTGAGGTGTCTTGCTTGTTTGCGACTCTTTTTGAAAACCGTGCTTTATTCCTTGGTGGACATAGCTACTCGTCCATACCCTAGTTGTGTGTTGCAGGTATGAAAACCGTTGTGTATAACATTCGTTGTTTGTTGCAATAGTAGTATGCTATGTTGGTGTCTTGTCCTTTGATTTAGGGTTTGGCCCATGTTTGGAGTCCTTAAGGTGTTTTCAAAAGCTTTTTGAGTCCCGACACTTCCTGATCTCGTTGTCAGTTTCAGTTTCAAGTAATTTGAAGTATCTTAGTTTGCTTCCTTTTGAGTCTTTGTGATAGTAAGGTCATCTTTAGTTCACTTGCCTACCTTCTACTTGGCTTATTGCTTTTGTTTAGGGTTTGGTGCTATGGAGCAGCCTTGGGGGTTTGCTTTCCAGTTATAAGCGTATTTTGTCCCTGTTTTCTTTCCACTTTGTTTCCAAGTTTGAAGCTTTTTCTTTTGAAAAAAATTTGTAGGACAAGTCTTTATCAAGTCATCGATTTGATTGTTGTGAGCTTTAGAGTAATTTTTCCTTACTAGCATCTCTTTTGTAGGTCTTACTTGCTTCCATTTTCGAGTTCTTTTTCTTTTACATATAACAGAAAAAGAAAAAATGAGTTTGGTAGTTTAGAGTAGTAAGGCTTATAATCATTTTAGAGTAGTGTAGTTTACTTTGTTATGAATTTGAAAAGAAAATACAAAAAAAAAAATGATTTAAGGTTGCCTAGTTTCAGTTTTTGAAGAATATAAACGAAAAGAAAGAGTCTTTTGTTGTTTTGAAAGTTGTTTCATTCATACACTTTACTTTCGGTCACAACCACGCCACACAATGCACTGCAACCTTTGAGTAAAGAATAGCCCTTAAAAAGAATAATTAATAAAATTTATTAGCAACCTTTTCTTTCTAGGGATGTCACTACATCAACTAGCTTAGGCTAGGGTTTCGGATTAGAACACACTTTAACTATCCGAAAACATTTTCATTACTCAATAATCATAGTGAGACTGTTTTTAGGTAAACCCATTGACATTAAAGTTGTTCTGGAAGCTCCACTGAAACCGGAGTTAAGCACGAGGTATTATGAAGGTGAAATAGTGAGGATACCCCTTCACTTTTCATTCGGAGCATACACCAAGGCTGGTTTGCGTACATGGATCCTTTTGGATTTCGGGCTTAGCTACCCTTCCCATGCGTTCTAGTCGGACCTGCAATTGTACCCCAGAATTTCTTTCATGTTAGTGGTAGCCTTAGTATCTTGACTTTAGGGTTTTTTACACAGGTGGCAGTGAAGGGATATTTTCACTGTACTTAGAACAGATATGAAAGGTAACCCTTTTCAGTAATCCCGGGAGGGCGGTTTGGTGATTCAAACACTTGCACCTAGAGGACTTGAACTGGATGCCGTATAACTGTCCTTCGATGCTCTACTAATTTGTTCTGGGCCCTGATCATCCCAGACTTTTTATTGAGAGTATTCTCCATTCTTGTTTTCTTGTATACTTAACATTTTGTAGTGGTGTGCTCTTTGTTTTGTTTGTTCTTAGTTGGCCTTAGATATTTTTGACCCTTTGAGTCTAAAACCATGGATAGCATCCTAGTGAGCACCGACCAAGCGACCCCTGTTCAAGGGGATCCTTGTGCTTTTCCATTCATTGGAAACATTGGTAATCCCTTAATGGCTACTTTGAATCTTCTGGGATTCACTATAGGGCTACCGGTTTGGTTGTTTTCCACTCCGAATGCCTTGCATGCTCCTGATGCTTCTCAAGTAAGCACTTCACATCAAGAGCATCAGAACCCTATGCCCACTTCGCCAGTAGCATCTTCTCCTCCTCCTTCTACCTCATGTGGTGAAAGTAGTAATACTAGTAACCAACAGTCTAAAAGGAATAGATGGAGGAAGAATAGGGAGAAGATGCCTAAGCAAGGGGGCAATCACCCATCCTTTGGAAGTCATGCTGGGGGAACCTACCCAACCTCTGGTGGTCATGTTGGGAGAACCCATTCAGTCACTGTGAGTCATACTAAACCTCTCCCCCCAGCCTCTGAAGGTCATGCTGGGGGCATCTACCCAGCCTCTGGAGGTCATGCTGGGAGAAAACTTTCAGTCACTGCAAATCATACTGAAAGCATGTCTTCAACCACTATTTCTCATGTTGAGGACATGTCATTGATCACTACTGGTCATATTAATGAAAAGTCACCATTTCCTGTGAGTCATACTAGAGACACTGAATCATCCATTGAAAGTCATGCTGAGAGAGTTGACATTGTCGACAAACCTAAAAAATAGAAGATTAAGTTCCCTTGTAAGTTTTGCGAGGGAGATCACCTTACTCACCGGTGCCCTTCTATTCCATATGTGCAAAGAGTGTGGTCCATAGTTCAAAAGTCTTTTGCTTCTGAGCAACTAGCCACTGCAAGTTATGCTGGGGGCAAACTGTTAGCTAATGCTAGTCATGCTGACAGTACTATTGTTGTAAAAGAATCTAAGCTTATAGGACGGAAACCAAAGTTCCCTTGTAGACTTTGTAAGGGAGATCACCTTACTCACCGGTGCCCTGCTATCCCAGAGGCGCAAAGAGTGTGGTCCATGTAGGAAGGATCCTCTACTCCTGAACTGTCTATAGATTCCCAACAGCCTGATCAACCTTTGGTTGATGAAGTGGTTGAGCCAATGCAATCTTTGGTTAACCCCACTCTTTTTTTGGAGAGTGAAGTGATCGAATCGATGCAATCTTCGACCGATCCCATTCGTCCTTCGAAGACTGATGCACTTGTCCCTGAAGTCTTCTGCATTACCAGTTTGGATGTCTCTGAAAATGGGGGCACTACATCTGTGTCGAGCAAACTCCTACCAAGCTCTGGGATCATTTCCTTTGATTGGAATAGTCTAACTGGGCCTTGCCTTCCTTCTTCTTCACCTTTCTAGATAAAGGTTGATATCGGAAACCATACGGTTCACCGATGTGTTGTAGATGAAGGAGCCTAAGTTAGTATCGTATCCCCTTATGCTTGGAGGGATTTAGGTTTCCCTAACCTTGTTACAGTTGTTAATTGGTCGTTGACCTTCGACAGAAGACCTAGTAAATCGTTGAGATTCCTCCCTCAGGTACCTGTTACTTTGAGTGGAAAAACAGTCTTAGTTGATTTTATGGTTTTGAAGGACCCTATGGATTGTGATATGATCCTTGGGCGTGACTACATATATACTATGCAGGATGTGGTGTCTACGCTCTTTCGTGTGATGCATTTTCCTCACAACGAAAGCATTGTCACTATCGATTAGCTTGCATTTGTTGATCCCTCTTATTACCCAACTATAGACCAAGTATGTCCCTCGTCAGTAGGCACTACGATGTCACAATCAAATATGGTGGCATATTGTTCCTTGAGTCCAAATTCTACTGAGAATAAGCCTCTGAATTCATGCTTACCTTCTCGGGACTGGATCCCGGCAATTGACCAAGTGATGACTCCGTCTGAATGTTTAGACATGTGTTCTATCTAGTATGATATACTTCTTTATGATGAAGTTTTCCTAGATTCTATAATGCAGTCTGCCATTCATTTTGGACAGTGATCCACTACCAAGCATTCTTCCACCTTCACTTTGAGCTTGTTAAAAACAGTAAGGAAGCTACAAGCATTTCTTCCACCTTCACTTTGAGCTCGTTAAAAACAGTAAGGATGCTATGAGCATTTCTTCCATCTTCACTTCAAGCTTGTTAAAAACAGTAAGGAAGTTATGAGCATTCTTCCACCTTCACTTCGAGCTCGTTAAAAATAGTAAGGAAGTGTCGAGCATTCTTCCACCTTTACTTCGAGCTCGTTAAAAACAGTAAGGGGGTGCCGAGCATTCTTTCACCTTCACTTCGAGCTCGTTAAAAACAGTAAGAAGGAAACAAGCATTCTTCCATATTTCCTTTGAGCTCATTAAAAACAGTAAGGAGACCACGAGTTTACTTTTTCGGTCTCGTTAAAACTTTACGAAAAATATTTCTATAGAGTTCTCTCTAAGCTATTGTTAGACTCTTTAAATATGACAAGATTGCCAAGTATAGTTGTCCTTTTAGACTCATTAAAGGATTTGAAGCGACATCCACTTAAGTATAAGTTTAACCCTTTTCCGAACTTTTGCGAATTACTTATGAAAAAGGAATACTCTAGTCATACGTGGCTAGAAGAGTTCTTCTTCCTTTGTTTTATACTTTTTCGGGGGAGGAGACTAACTGTATGAAAAAAGACTTTTTTGGAGCCTTCTTTAGGTTTTTCAGGCTCTCTAAACATGAAAACACCAAGCAAGCACTCACCTACTTGGGCTCGATGTGAAATCCACGAGTAGGTGTATAGAGGATTGTTTAAGTTTTCAGACTTTATAAATAGGAAAACACTGACGAGCATTAACCTACTTGGGCTCGATATTAAAATCCAAGAGTAGGTGTATAGAGGATTGTTTAAGTTTTTCAAACTCTATAAACATGAAAACACCGGCGAGCATTAACCTACTTGGGATCGATATTAAAATCCACGAGTAGGTGTATGGAGTTATTGTTTAAGTTTTTCAGACTCCTTAAAATTGAAAACACCGACGAGCAAGAACAGTTCTCGGCTCGATATTAAAATCCAGAGATTAGTACTATAGAGTAATCTTCTATCTCTTCTTCGAACTCTTTTCAAAAAATGAAGAAGGTCCTGAGTCTTACTCCCATGGGCTCGTTAAACTTTTCACATGGTTGGACTTATTGAGTTTTCATTCTTTCTTGGACTCATTAAAACAACAAGAAAGGTATTCTTTTATCTAAAAAGAATAAGGGATAAGAAGGATATATCACATTTCTTAGTTTCAAAGGTAGTTCAGTCAGTCCTATCCTTGAACACATCACCTATTTGAGTCTATCATTTCAGTTGGGTTTAGTTTTTCGACCTTAGGGTGAACCTGATCTCCCAGTTATTTACTCCTGAGGTTGGTTACTCTTCCAACCATATGGAGGGTCTGCTAATGTCTCCTACATTACAGGCTTATATCATTTCCCCATCATGTTGAAAACTGCCTAAGTCACATCGTGTCGTGCTCACTTTTCAAGGATATAGTCGGTGTCCGCCATTCTGTAATTTATCTTGACCTCATGTGTCGACCATCCTAGTGTCAGTCTTGTTACATGTCTTACTCGACATCAGCTCATACCAGATGAGTGTTCCTCACGTTGGATGATGGAGGATTCCTTAAGGCCTCCCTTCCAACAAAATTCTTCCCATCGACATCAACTCATTTTACTCTGGGAACGAAGTTTAGAGTTTCGGTTAGTACTTTGGAGATTGCAGTCACCAGTGGCAATTTTTCTCGCTATTGAATCATTAGAATACATCAATGTCTATTGCTCAACAGGTTCCTCAAGTGTTTGACTTCAAGTCCACTTATTCACACTTGTTGGATCGTACTAGGTACCTTGGGCCCCATTATCATTATCGGTGGAAGCCCTCGTGTTTGTTAACAGTATACATCAATGACCCATAATCAAACGATACTCCCCAGGTTCGACTTCAGCTCATTTATTCACATGGTTAGGGTTTGTACCTTGGGTTGTTTTGGACGAAGACCTTGGGATGATTGATAACATTACCTCATTATTTTATCACCCAAGCTGCGCAAGGCTGAGCCTCACTCATTTTTTGTTTTCCATGAGACATAGATCCAGTTTGTTGTTATGGCTATGATCTCTCACTTTGACATGGATCCACGCTTGTATTTTAGTGGCCATGCTATATATACATCTCCTAGTTATGTATCGGAGATCATGTTGTATCATGCTACACATCTATATGATGTCAAGATTGTAATTGCTCGCTGACCTTGATCGTTGTTTCAGGTGTTTTTGTGACTTGGTTATGTGGTTTCTTGCTCCTCCTCTAACTTGGAATTATAATGTATTTTCGCCATCGCTTCCCTCTGACCTCACAGATTAGGGGGCGTCTGTTATAGGTCAAATATGCACTTCTCCATCCGTGATCACATTTAGCTGTCGATCACACAAAAGAACAACATGGATTGAAGAGCAAGATTGCCCTAGATGATGTATGGACTTGACTTACCCCTCTGCAACTGGAAAAACCCTGTTTAAACCTACATTTTGACATGTGCACTACCCTACAGGCATGATATTAGTGCACATGCCCTACTCTATAGTATTGATAGTAGCGCACACCTTCTAGTATGCCCTACTCTACTTCAGCAAACTAGCGCACACCTCAAAAATAGCTGCAAACGTTGGTTGTAAAGCACTAAAGTTGCATATTGAGCGCTACTCCACTGTGAAAAACTCGCGTACATCTTAAAATGTGACTAAAAATATATTAATTTGACGAATTGGGATTAGTTGAAGTTGGTTTTGCAACTTCCCCAACCTCCCAATTCAACCACCTCTCGATCTAAACTACCTACCTTGTCCCATAAATACAAGGAGGATCCATGAGAGGGGTTACATATACTCACAAGAGGAGAAACTTGCATTAAGGGTTGTTATGTTGGAGGAATTCCAAAGTTAGAGAGAAGAGCAGGAGCCTAGAATCCGGTTGCACAAGCACTCTGAATGATCAGGTATAATTGTACTGATTATTCGCTTTTGACAATAAAGGTTGAAACATCCTTCGTGTCCCAATCAAATTTCTAATGGATTGCATATTTGTTTGGTTAAATGCTTGATTGTTCTTGATGTTTAAATTGTATTTCAATTTCATCATTGTTATATCATTCAAGATACGTTGAGGAAGGTATCTTTCGTATTGCAGGTTCGTCAAGCGGAATATCAAGTGGAAGATTGAGCGCAAGATCGAGTAAAAGCTAGCATCAAACGTCGTTAATAAGGTATGTCTTCAAGAACCTTGATCTCTTTCCTTTTGTAGAAGCCTATGTGATATGATCAATGTGTTTACCTATTACCCCAGAAGTTGGTAGTGTCCCTTTCCTTGCTATAAGGTAGAAATCCTGAACAACATCTGAGACGGGCTGGGATCCCTTTGACGGGCCATGACGGGTTCAATTTTGATCCCTGGTCAAGAGTGATTGTAGAAAACGAACTCAAGAGTCAATATTCTCGGAATGAACATTGAAACAAGTGTAAATTAGCTGTCTACTACAACATTTGTTGTAGTCATCCTCAAAGAATGAGTATGTTCACCTTCGTAGGTTGTTATTACAATCGTCGGAACTTCGGCACAATTCTAAACCTGCCCAAAACCCTCCATGATTTTAACATATTTATATTATTTAGTGGGCTTGTATGTCTTTCAGAGTCAATGAAAGTATCCGTAAAACATATTTCCTTATGGAAAATGATGAAATCGAACCTATTTTTTAACTGGGCAAGCGGGCGCCATAGCACATCTGTAATAAGATCTCGAACGTGGATTGTTTCTTGTCGAGTTTTGCTCCTATTTTCTCCACTGAAAACCAGTGTTTATCTAATTACAATGGATTGATCACATCAGTTCCTTTATACATGACGGGAAAGAAAAAAAAAATGCAACAAATATATCCGGCTTTGCAATAACTTCATACATTCTAAATCAATTCATTGGAAACTTCTTTATTATTCAACTCTAATTAGTAGAAGGTGATTCATAGATTGAATATAGAGACTAGTCCAACCCATCTAAACCCTAATTTGAATCCCTATACAAAGGGGATCCCTTGTCCCATAAACAAGGGAGTCTCATACACAAAATTGGAATTTCATAAATTTTAAAATTATAAAAAAACAAAATGACAAACATCTATTCACATATATAATCATATACAGATCGCATGTATATGTGATGATTATTGTTTATTTAAACCAAATTTGAAATGTTGCAACCTCAAACTTCACAACCCTAAAGTATAACCAAAATAAGAAAGGTATCAAAGAGAACTTTATTTCTAATACAACCTCCAAAAACTCCAAAGAATATAACACTATACTTACAATATGCAAATTTCTAATCATTTTTAATAACATATTGAGCTTAAACTTTGTAAAAAAAATCCATATAATACTTTACAGAACTATATCATTTATTTAAACTTATATTAATCGTTTCCACAATGATTAACAAAATTCTCAATAGAATATACATGAAATCACAATGTTGTTCCATTATTATACTGGCAAAGTATATAGCAATCGTTTCATTGTCAAACTATATTACTTTACATAAATTTTGTCATAATTATTTTTCATATACCTAATATTTTGTAATGTTTTTGCAATTATTTTATATTAAACATAATTTTTTAAAAATAAAAAATATTTTAAAAAATTTATAGTTTAGTATTTCTATTTTTTTATTGGTTAAAATCATTCAAATGACTATTTTTACCTGGTATGCAATATAATTGTAAAAAATAAAAGAAATATATATATATATATATATATAATAAATTATCAAAAATAAGTTACAACGCCACCGGGCCCTTTGGAGGCTGCGTGCATTTATTGTGAAACTTTTTCAGACTAAAGGTTACATGCAATGAAGAGTGGTAGTTATTGTTTTGTATTGGAATCCCATACAATTTATGAGATACAAACCTTTTTACTAATATTATCTCACTTTAAATCTTAAGATTGTATTCAATAATCCTCACTTTTCTGAACTCTATTTTACTTTTAAATAAATTATCATTATTTTTAATCATATTATAAATTTGTTTTTCATAGCATTCACTTCTTTGTAATATTTTGATGAGTTAATGTTTTGAAAAGAATAAAAATATGAAAAAATAAAGTACTACATTATGGATAAAGATATGTATTTTAAAAATAATGTAATTTAATTCAACAAAATTTTAAAAATTGAAGAGAGTGATGACACAATTTGACATGTCAAAATGTAACCTGCTATGCTTCTATGACTTATTATCTTGTTAACTAGATTTACTACTTAAATTCTTTTCTATAACATTGTTTTTGTGAAAAATACTCTACTAAGAATTAAATATGAAAATGCTTTTTAGAATTTGAGGATTATTTACTCAAAGAATTAAACAATTAATTAGAAAACCTAGGCTATTAAATTTAGTAGTTGCACACAATTTTAAGTATACATTAAACTATTTTGCTTTTTTATTGGTTTTACATAACGTATTTTAAATAAATTATTTTTGTATCAACACCATATTACTATATAGACACACACTATTTCTCAATTTGTTGTTATTAGAACTTATATAATTTCAAACAAAACACAACTATAATGAAGCATCATAGAGAAAACAACAACTATTTGAAAACAAGATGCAAATTGACAATAGATAAAATGTTGTCCTAAAAAACTATGGTTTGTTGCATTTACAAAACTTTTTATATGTTGTAGGAGATTGTTTACAATAGAAATTAGAAGAGTAACAATTAAGCATTTTAGGGATTATTTACAAAAATAAGATGAAGAAGCAACCACATCTTATTAAGTTGAATTAAATATACATTTATAAATAGAAACACATAATGTTATGACCCACAAATGACTATGTAAACAAAATGTTTGGATCAACATTAGTTGACATAGCTCCAAAGAGTAGAGAGCTATGGGTGGACATTTTCTTCATACATTGAGCATCAAATTGACTAAAAATACCAATAAGGCTTTGGTCAAAAACTATAATGAAGAGCTACTTGCATTTCAACTCAAACTTGCCTATAGAGAAGTCATCAAGTTACACTAACTTACTCAATCATTCTTAATCCCCTTTTTACTACGTTCCCTCCTCTTTTTCCCATTTTCTTAATTTATAATCAAACTAAGCAGTAGTACTCTTTCCATACTCTTTATCTCTTAGATTATCTTAATTTTCTTTACCATTACTCCCATAAACAACTATATTAAAACATCTCTAAACTATTGCATTACTATATTAAAACATTTATAAACTATTACATTAAAACATATTTAAGAGGCAGGGATAATACTCTTTATCTCTTAGATTATCTTAATTTTCTTTACTATTACTCCTATACACTACTATATTAAAACATCTCTAAACTATTACATTACTATATTAAAAAATTTATAAACTATTACATTAAAACATATTTAAGAGGTAGGTATAAGCAGCTTTGTTGTTAATTTCACTTGTTTAGAATTAGAAACATACGTCATATCAATAAAAACATTAAAGCACCGACCATGTACATTTTATTCGACAATAAATATCACATCTTTATTTGGACACTTAGTAGCGATTGGCCATTAAAATATTTGACATAAAATAAAATAAAAATATAGAGAGGGATGTCTTTGCAAAAGTCTTGGAGTGTTACATGTAAACCCAAAAAAGACAATTACAATTCCGGGAACAAAAATATTTATTTCACAAAGGATTAGGTTTTGGTTTTCTTATAAAGTGTTTCGTTCAATAGAAGCTAAGAGGGTGAACATGTAATTTAATTCAATTAAGATGGTGTAATAAGAGGTATGTGTTTTTTTCCATGATTAAACATAGTATTAATTATATATTTTATTTTTATTCAAATAAATTTAGTTCGCAAGGAAATTATTCCCATTTTATAATATATTTATTAAAAATTATAAAATTACTTCATAATTTTAATTTAATGGATTTAAAAATTTAATATTATTTAATTTTTAAGCATTTTATTTTTATGATAAAAATACTGCATAGAAATATTTTTTATTTTATTTTATTTGATGGATTAATATGTTATCAAAATCACTATTATTATAAATAGTATAGAATTAAGTCTTATTATGTCATAGGAAAGGTATTTTAAGAAAAAGGGTTTTTCATCCTCTACTTTCTTAGTATTTTAGTCCTTATTTCATCCATGACTAACACCCAATTTTACTATGAAGTTTGTAAGAGTTTGTTTTTAAATCATTAATGTTAATTTCCATCTTTAAACTAACAATAAAAGAAAGATAGTTTTGATTTTCATTAGGTCAATGGTCTCTTTATAACACGTTCACTTTCTCTTATTCTATGTTTCTCCATGGCACCATAGTTTCTCTTTAAATCTAGTTGTGATGGTGCATTTGATATTATTTATATTTTGATGAATGACATTCTCTTGAATCCTCAAATGGTTTAGCCAAATAACAACATCTATGTTCTTAACCCTCAAGTGTCTTTTACTAAAATTCGAAGAAATGATAAGAAACCTTATATCCTTCCTATTAATTATCTTATACTTGTACATTGGTTACCTAATCATATCCATACTCTTAAAGCAAAATCTCAACTTATTATAAGAAAATGAGATAGGGGGTATTGCTTTTAATTTTAATATTATAAATTATGGAATCACTCATTTTTTCTCTAGGTTTTTCTAAAAATATTGCAAGCCCAAACTTCACAACCATAAAGTATAACTAGAATAACAAAAATATCAAAGAGGAATTTATTTTCATACAGCTACCAAAAATATGTTTTTTTATGGTTGTTCTTAATACCAAAATAGACTTTCTACCCTCAATTAATCATTTTCTCCACACTATGGTACTAGTTAAGCTTGTGATGTCGGTTAACTACAATATACTTGTATGAATTAACTTCCTCTAAGTTGTTATTATAATAAACAAATTCAAAGTAAGTATTTTTCTTGGACTTATGATTATAACCTTAGTCTTATCAATATTCATTGAAGTATCAATTCTTAGTTGATTTTTAAAGATCATAAGGAATCTTTACTAAAATGAAAAATATTATTGATGTAATAATAAGAGTTATGACTATCATAGTCAAGGTAGTGCCAACGCAACTTGTTTCTTCCAATATACCTCTATCGTGTAGATATAAATTCCAAACAAATACCGAATAAAAAGAAATCTTGGTTAGTCTCTATGTTAAAATTAATTTATTTTAACAAACCCTCCTTGCTCCTAACCCTAGCAATAACTTTTTTATGCAACCTCATTGTTTTTAAAAATTATAATCTATTTTAGAAGTTTTCTCCTAAGCAAAATCAATTTTATTATCTCAACTCCGTGTGTAATAAACCTAAAAGTGATAATGTGGTTCACTATTTAATGATAATTACTAAAACCAATCTTTATCTTTTTTTTCCATGATTTTCTATCTATAAAGTAATATTTTCTTTTAAATAATTCCATGAAAGTTAAGCATGATGGTGGCCTAAATAATTCCATGAAAGTTAAGCATGATGGTGGCCTAATGTGAGAAATAATGTTGGACTTTTTAATATGACTTCTTACATATTTCACTTTTCTCTCCTCAGGGAGACATCATTTTTTATTTTCCTTTTCATGGAGGATGGCTGTCTTTGTGGTACTAGCTGTATTGTGGTATCTGGCCTGTTGTTATTTGGCACTGGTTTTTGTAGATTGTTTAGTTGTTATGTTTGGGGTTCATGGAGGTCGTTAAAAACTGTTTGTATTTATGATATTTTACATATATTTTTATAATTGAAAGTATAAAGTTTTTCTTATGTGAAAAAATTTGAACTTCTTAAAATAGGATCCAGAAAATTTTAACCTTTGTTTACTAAATTAAAAAGTATGTTAAATTCCAACCCTTTATGGCGCTGTAATTTTAAAGAGACTACATTGTATATATGGAATTTGATTGTGAGGAAAAAAAAGAAGCTGTCTCAAAGTGTCTCAAAGTGCGAGGATTATGCTGTTAAGCCAAAATTTGGTGAGAAAATTGGGCGATTTGAAATCTAAAAATCCGGTAATTTGAAATCTAAAAATCCCGTAATTTGTGTTGATTAAATCATTTTTGTGAATATCCAGATGAATTCAGCAGGGTGGAAAACACCATAGCATCCCAATTATATAGGATAAATACTGTTATTCTAGATTCTAAAAATTCTATCTCTGAATCCGACAAAACGATGTCTGAAAAAATCATTTTCTCCCGACGAAATCGTAGCAGTTTACAAAATCATTTTCTCAGGGTTTGCAACCTCCTTGACTTGTCTGTTCAATCCGATTTACTCCAAATATCTCCCATGGGTCAGATATAGTGTATACGGGACTGTAATTATAAAGAGACCACACTGCGTATACACTCGAAGACAAAGAGAGAGCCATCGAAAAACGTTGCCACAGTCTGTCAAAGACTGTATTCAATCGTGTCGACAGGTTATTTGGAATCTGGAATGCATGTCAAAGTTCATCATTTGGCAGCACCTGGGTAGCGCCGCCCATCTATTAAATTCCCACTGTAAGCAACGGCAGCCTGTCTTGGCTTATCAATGTGTCAGGGATATGCCCATTTTCAAGTCACTGCACATTGCCTTTTTCGAAAAATATTCAAATCCCCACAACCTCCTGCATTACCTATAAAATCCAAAATAAAGTCCACATCAAATATCAGAAGGACGACTGGCTCTGCTATCCTCTCTACCTGCAGCCTAGGATCTCTTTCGCCAGTCTGTCTTCTCCAAGTGAACCATTGTGCTCGGTAATCAGTATTCCACATGCTTCAGTATTTTTTTTCAATCTGAAATTGTAGAGCTTTGATATTCACTGGGACTCAAGGGATGGCCAGAGAATCAAACCTTGATAGCCACAGAAACATTGTTTTGTTTACTGGGCTGTCTGCTAGGAAACATCATAGGCTTCAATAGACTTTTATGATTAGCTTAAACTCGTTCTCCAAAATTCAAGTTAAAGTTGGTTGCATCTCGTGAGGTTTTGAACTCAGTTTTATACAAGCAATCCTAGCTATGTAGACAAGTAATCTCTAGCATTACCACCTTTTCTTGGTCAATATGGTATATTTTTAAGGATTCAAATATTATACCAATGTGTAATATTTTAAAAGACTATTTGAACTTGTAAATTTTGGTAAATTTGATCAAATTAATCATATTTTATGTAAAAAAGAAGCAAATTTAAAGGATAAATGGTTCATTGGTGAATAATTTTTTTAAATAACCAAGAAATAGCCAATTGGTAGAACTTCACCTCTAAAAAAACCTTACTACTTAGTTTGCATAGACAACAAAGAATCATTTGCAAAATGATTATTCGTCAGAGGTATCTCGAAGTGTTATACCCCAAAATTTCCCCTATAAATAGTCAACATCCAACAAATAAATGAGGGTATCAATAGTCTAAACATAAAGATAAGGTGTAAGGGGGCATCCCTACCTAATTGATCTATGGAGAAGAACAATGGAGAGAGGGTATTATTCACCACAACAAAAGCCATGATATAAGAAAATAGGGTGTTGATCATCCCCACACACTTCGAGCCTAAAAAAACAAGTAGGATAGCATGTTAGTAATAAAATTCCAACCAATTCAATCATAAGATTTATCTAAATCAATTTTGAGGAAAAGAGCCTATTGCCCAAACTCCCTTTCCCACTCCATGGCCTCCCATGTATAAACCATTATGTTTATGATAAAGTGCCCCTCAACAAAACACGTCTTCTCCTTACATGCAATCCTTGGAAACATCCCTCACCCACAATGGCATCACCTTAAACATGATTTTGCAAGCAACACTCAATAAAGTTATTGATCGCCATCTCCTAATGGTGTCTTTGGTAGCAATCTTCATAATGAAGTTGATTGACCTTTGATTAATGGAGTATGTTAAACATTTTGAGGAAAAAGCTTTTAAAGTCAAGTGGCTAGAGTCATCTTCAATAGTATCTCACATAGCCTTGTAGAACTCACAAGGCAATCCAACAATCCCCAGAGATTTACCATTCTGCATAGAGCTATGGGCTGCAAAAATTTCATCCTTCATGAAATCCCTATCCAACATATCATGGTCTACAATAGAGACCTTGTGTGGCATTTCTTTATAATAAGCATTCTTTGTAGCAACAATTGCCTCTGTCAAGGGATAAGGAGAAAATAATTGGAAAATGATCACCTAACATACCTTGAATCTCAGAGGGATCTTCCTCAAGTGAACCATCATCTATGCAAAGATCAAACACTCCATCATATACCACTTTCTTCTTTAAGAAATCAAAGAATAACTTGGATCCATCATCCCCTTCTTGAATCCATTGTAACCTAGCAAAAAACCTCGCTCATCTAGCAATATACTCCCCCTCCTTAATCACCGCCAAATCCAAGCATGTTGCATCCTCCTAGAGGACAATGTTATGTAGGTATTCTATTACAAAGAATATATAAACCTCCTCCAACTTCTGCCTAGCCTCCTAAAGCTCTCGTCTATTCTTGCTCGCAATCATACACCCACAACCATGCATGAATATGAGAGTCCTTTGAATGGCCACCTCCCACCATCATATCCAACCCCTCTCTCCAACAAGATATGGATCAAGGTTCCAAACATGATGAACCAAAGCACATTAATTAGGAAAAATCCAAATGAGAAACATTCAGCTTATACAAAGTAGATGGCTTCAAATCAATCACATGACCCATTGAAAAGAAAGTCTAAATGTGCAGATGATATGAGCTAGTAGTCTCCATCAATGCATCAATTGGTCAAAACCTCCCCCAAAAGAAAATATCATCCCGAGGTCCATACACCATGTCCAATCTCTTTCCCCTAATGAAAAATGTAACAAGTGAACCAACCTCCATAGTCAAATTGTCCCATAAATACAAGGAGGATCCATGAGAGGGGTTACATATACTCACAAGAGGAGAAACTTGCATTAAGGGTTGTTATGCTGGAGGAATTCCAAAGTTAGAGAGAAGAGCAGGAGCCCAAAATCCGGTTGCACAAGCACTCTGAATGATCAGGTATAATTGTACTGATTATTCGCTTTTGACAATAAAGGTTGAAACATCCTTCCTGTCCCAATCAAATGTCTAATGGACTGCATATTTGTTTGGTTAAATGCTTGATTGTTCTTGATGTTTAAATTGTATTTCAATTTCATAATTGTTATATCAGTCAAGATACGCTGAGGAAGGTATCTTTCGTATTGCAGGTTCGTCAAGCGGAATATCAAGTGGAAGATTGAGCGCAAGATCAAATAAAAGCTAGGATCGAACGTTGTTAATAAGGTATGTCTTCAAGAACCTTGATCTCTTTCCTTTCGTAGAAGCCTATGTGATATGATCAATGTGTTTACCTATTACCCCAGAAGTTGGTAGTGTCCCTTTCCTTGCTATAAGGTAGAAATTCTGAACAACATCTGAGACGAGCTGGGATCCCTTTGATGGGCCATGACTGGTTCAATTTTGATCCTTGGTCGAGAGTGATTGTAGAAAATGAACTCGAGAGTCAATTTTTTACGGAATGAACGTTGAAACAAGTGTAAATTAGCTGTCTGCTACGACATTTGTTGTAGTCATCCTCAAAGTATGAGTATGTTCGCCTTCATAGGTTGTTATTACAATCGTCGGAACTTCGACACAACTCTAAACCTGCCCAAAACCTTCCATGATCTTAACATATTTATATTATTTAGTGGGCTTGTATGTCTTTCAGAGTTCCGTAAAACATATTTCCTTATGGAAAATGACGAAATCGAACCTATTTTTTAATTGGGCAAGCGGGCGCCATAGCACATCTGTAATAAGATCTCGAACGTGGATAGTTTCTTGTGGAATTTTGCTCCTATTTTCTCCACCGAAAACCAGTGTTTATCTGATTACAATGGATCGATCACATCAGTTCCTTTATACATGACGGGAAAGAAAAAAAAATATGCAGTAGATATATCCGGCTTTGCAATAACTTCATACATTCTAAACCAATTCATTGGAAACTTCTTTATTATTCAACTCTAATTAATAGAAGGTGATTCATAGATTGAATATAGAGACTAGCCCAACCCATCTAAACCCTAATTTGAATGCTACGATTGTGATGCATATAATACCCACGCGGCTCTAGATGGGTTTTGGTTCGTTCACATAAATTCTACATACATAAAATCAAGAATTAGATTATTACCACGGATACCTTAGATCGTGTCTGCAAGGATGCGATTCTTTTAGAGGCGGTCGTCGTCTGTTGGATGGAGCCTTTGGTCAACGCGCGATGAGTCTTATTCTGCAACTCCATGTGAATGCAAGCCTTATCAGCCGTTGACAAATTGATTTCATATTTCTCAATCTGTGCCGACTGCAAGTAATTTATCTTCATTTTCTTTTAAGGCAGCTGCCGATCTTCCATAAATTTGGCACTTTTCTTCTCCTTTTCCCCATCTCTTTCATGACGATCCCAATTTTTATCAGATTGGTATGAAACTCGGCCACCAAAGTCTTCATCAATAGGCCTTATACACAATAGGTCTTCATGTCGATGACCTAGATTAAGTGCCTACGAAGTCAAAAGGAAAGCAACATTAAGAAATTTTGTGATTCATTCAGGCTTAGCAATCTGAGAGTCAAATTAGGTTCGTAAAAGATTCTACTATACCTGGCTTCCATAAACGCCCTGTTGTTGTTTCACCAGATACCTGATATGCTTCTGCAAGTCGTTATATTTACGAGTCATCTGCTTCAACATAGACATGAGCTCCTGATCGAGTTCCCTCAAAGAAAACTTTTAAACTTGTAGGATTTACAAAACCAGGATCAAGATCAAAATTTTGAATGGCCTCTTAGTGCAATCACATAAACCTTCACCCTACAATTGCAATCTAATGTGGGGGAACAACGTTTATATAGGATGAAATCGTTCCTTATTTCCCCCCAATAATGGAAATCAAGGGTTCAAAGAAGACATGAACATGAAATTTGGTCGAATGCAACCATACACTGGATTTATACCGTATTTATCTGGAAAATGGAGAAAAAAATTACCATGGGGAAACTAAGGGTTCAAAGAAAATATGAATATTAAATTTGGGCGAATGCAACCATACGCCAGATTTATAGGGAAAATGGAGGGAAAAAATATCTCGGGGAGCCTCTATTATTGAAAATTGGGGGTGAATGAATGGCGAAAGATAAATTGGAGTGAGATTTTGTTAGGGCTAAAATATTTTTTATTTTATTTTCCTCATTATTATTTGAAGTGCTATTCGTTACGTATTTATTTTTCCCCTAATAAATATTGGACGAATATACTTTTTCTTAAAAAACCCTTTCCATATTAAAAAATCGCCCACTAATTTTTTTTAACACCTTTAATTTTTCCCCTAAAATTATCCATGAGCAGAATCAATGACAAGAGGGCACATTTGGCTAGAAGCAGAGCATGAGCCAAAACCAAAGTACACAGCATATCAGTGATGGGTGTGAAGAAGGTAACCCACCCCAATCAGAGAATGATGATTAAGAGTCAAGCCAAACTCCTACTAATTTAGGTCTCGGAGAAAAGCGAAAGGTTGAGATGTCAAAGCAAGGAGGAAAGAAAAACCAAAAGGAACAAAGTTCTAGCATAGTGTGGGCCTTAACAGATGATGATGTAAACATCCTATCTGATAGGATGACTGAGGTTGTTGAAGAAAGTTGAAAGATCGTAGAGGAGAAAATAGTGCATTTGTTTAGCATCGTAACGGACAGACACACTTTGTCAAGCAGTCAAGCGAAATAGCATCTCGACTCCGCAACAGACTACTTCACTACGGGTCGAGGATGTCCAAGAATATATGTATGTCAAAGGTGTTGTAAAGATCTAAGTCTCACGATCTGCAGGCTATGTGCATAGGTCTGTTGTAAATCAAGGGAAGAATATGTAAGTCATAAACACGAAGTGCTTATTTAATGGTTGCGACTCATAATAAATAAGAAGTGCTTTAGTGGTTTTTCCCATATTGGGTTTCCACATTAAATCATGGTGTTATTTTTGTGATGTGTTATGTGTTTGTTTCCTTTGCTTATGAGTTACATGAATGAATGAGTAATTATGCTTAAATGAAAAAATCTATGAACGCAACATACAATGCATGCTATATGTTTGTCCTAAAATCTGCACTTTGACTGCTAAAACACAAAGATTAGACATCTGAAATGGATGATTGAATTTGAGGGTGGTAAATGGATCAACAATGTTGGATGAGAAAGGGAGAGGGGAGAGAGCTAGATTATAATAAATTTTAAAGTTTAGAAAACTAGTCCATTGGGCATGGAGTCTCATTAGTCTAAGCACATATATCTAAAAATATGAATATCAAATTGGGCATCAAAACAGATGAAACCAGTGATGTCGATTGGGAAACATAAAGAATAATCCAAAATGTCAAAACTGTGCATCAGGTTTAAGGAATCCAAATCCAGAATACAATATGTAAACAACTTTCAAATCTATAGCTTAATGAGGAAAAAGGTCATTAGCAATGACACCATCACCATTGAAAACTTTTTTCCATCAAAGATATAAATCAGACTATTGTAGACAGAAACTCGACAATGAGGCAGCATGAAGCCATGGGAATTCTCTGATTCAGAATTTACAAAAATGATTTTCTCTTGGGATTACAAAACATATAAGGCTCTGCCTCCTACCACTCTATCCAGCTTATCGGCTGGAACCCCCCTCTATTCCTACCTTCAAAATCATATACTAAATAGAAAATTCTTTAACTAACTGCCCAAAATTTTTGTAAAACAAATCTCTAAAAATAAACAAGGTCTCGAAACATTGCAAAAAATCTAGATCAATTTCCCTTGAAATTTGTCACTATTCTTTGATTGTCATCCTCTACCTTTAATCTAGAACATCTATGCTCAAATATGAGATTGATTATTCAACTGTGTTCTCAAATACAAAAATACTGCCTCAAATGATGCCTTGGAACCTGGAATTAATTTGATGAGAGAAAAGAGTTGCAACATGATTTTTGGAGATCCATATTTTTCCATAATGAATACAGTGTCTCTTTAATGCATTGGTCTTCTATATTGATGACAATATCCACTGCTAACAAACCTTTACATCCTCTAATTTATGCTCTGCCACCTATGAACTCTGAAATGTTTTTCCAACCGATATCCATGAAAATATGGAAGTGATCTTCCTCATCATGTATGCAGTTGATTTTTTTAGATGAGTGTTGCTAGAGGCGATTAAATAATTGGTTGATGCGATGTCGAGAAGACTGGAAACAATCCATTTGAGTGCCAAACATTCACCAAAACTGGAACATTATCCTTTTTGCTATGCTACTTTCCATGCTTGAAATACTCAATTTGCATTATGAATGCAACTGCTGATCGATGCTTTATCTGGAATTGATATGCTGCCTGCTGATTCTTTGCCTCTGATGAAATCTTTGACTGGACATTTTAATAGTAGGTGAATTTGGAGAAATTCTGGGAAAAACGGTCTCAAAGAACCACTTTCATTTCCTAAACTGTGACAAATTTTGAAAAAATGAAAGAGGTTTTTCTAAATCACCTCGTCTATGAAAAAACCCATGTTTTGGTTTTTCTAATTTCGTCCCTGTTTGATCACAAACTGCGCCAAAAGTTAACTGCAAAAACAGATATTTTGGTAATGCCTCTCCATTCGTCTTGGCAATGGCACTCTCCTTTGGCATTTGGTTTAACACTTGGACGCTGATATAAGTACTCGATGATCTCATGTATGCTTTCCTCGATGCCATTTCCCAATCTACCAACAAGCTAGGAAATGAATTAATAAATGATAAAGAATAACATTCATATTGGATGAGCGCCACAAGTGCACACTTTGAAATTCTTAGTTGGTCTCCTATATTTTGTTGATATGCAATATGTGTTCACAAGAAAACACCTGGCCCATTTATCATAATCATAATCAACAATATCATTCCTGTGACAAGGGAATAGGTAGCAGCTTCCACCATGAAATATTTATCATTTGGGTGGTGCTTTCAACCTTAACAGTTTTGCCTCAAACATTTGAAATCCACATTTGTGTTGATATTTACTGATCAATTATTCAAGAACTTCTTTAATTGTGATCATTTCAACCTTAATAAAATATAGAAGAAGACACCACAATGCTGGCTAGCAAGCTTCTCACCAAGAATAGTGCTTTCCCCTATTGATATTCAAGTGCTTAACATTTGGAACTCCTCTATTTGACATGTAATTCATAAGATATGGACCCGTGGACTTCATAGTCGCTTGGTGTGAGTGCTTTGAGAGTTGACAGAAAAAAGGTTGAGCGCTGTCGAATTTTTTTTTGTATGGAGCAGATTCTGGTACCAACATCTGGCTCTGGCTGGGGATGGAGTCCTCCCTGTGAGGCTCCAAGAACATGTAGATCAAGTGCCTTTTCCTTAACTACCTCTAACATCTGCAACCTGTCCTGCTCATTTTTCATTGCAAACCAAAGCTGCAATCTACTCTTCTCATCAAGATCTGAAAGGACCTTGTTCTACAAACTGAAGCTACTCCGCAGTTGACAATAAGAAACACCAGTGCTCCATTCGGATGGAGTCTTATTCAATTAAACCATCTGAACTACTGCACACCATAACAAGCTGAAAAAGAAAACCTACTAGAAAGAAATTGTACACTGAAAACTAATCCATGCACTGCAACTGAAATCAATGCTCAAAAGGTGAGCTTATTGCGCCGAGAGGCGCTCTACAACCCAGTATGGGGGAGATCTTGTTAGTCGAGTGTTTGTCGAGTTTGTGAGTGTTTGTCGAATAACAAAATAATACAAAGTAAACAAAAAAATAATAATACAAAGTAAAAACTAATAAATATTATGTCGACCATAAACAAAAAAGAATAATACAAAGTAAAAAGTAAATATGAGACTTAAACTAGAGACTTTAGAGCTTAGGATTAGGTGGTAAATATTATGTCCGCCATAAACATAAAAGAATAATACAAAGTAAAAAGTAAATCAAAAAAGAATAACACAAGGTAAAAAGTAAATATGAGACTTAAACTAGAGATTTTACTTTTTATTTTTAATACAAAGAAAAAAGTAAATATGAGACTTTAGAGTGTTTGTCCAGTAACAAAATAATACAAAATAAACAAAAAATAATAATACAAAGTAAAAAGTAATAAATATTATGTCAGCCATAAAAAAAAGAGAATAATACAAAGTAAAAAGTAAATATGAGACTTAAACTAGAGATTTTACTTTTTATTTTTAATACAAAGTAAAAAGTAAATATGAGACTTTAGAGTGTTTGTCCATAACAAAATAATACAAAGTAAACAAAAAATAATAATACAAAGTAAAAAGTAATAAATATTATGTCGGCCATAAAAAAAAGAGAATAATACAAAGTAAAAAGTAAATATGAGACTTAAACTAGAGACTTTAGAGCTTAGGATTAGGTGGCTCAAGTATTGCACTCAAGGAGCTATTCAAGGAGAGGTTTGCACCTCGGGAGATTTGATCCCTCTCGGCGCTTGATAGAGCCTAGGATTTGGATCTAAGCTGGTTTATTCACAACCCTACTTTACTAACCAATTCATCTGCTTGATGAAGTGAAGACAAACTTCCAGCTCAACCATTCAAGCAGTTGTCTAACTAACCAGGCTTCTTGAACATGCTTTGTCAGAATAATTTTGTTAAAATTAAACAGCAATAGATCACAAAATTGAACTCCACATTTGCAATGAGACCAAAGCAGAAAATTAGAATCGATGAACTCCTCTAAACATGCAGTGATCGGATCATAGAATTTATGACAAATTACCTCTTCCTGCTGCCTGAAATGGATAGGATGTCTGTAATAATGCTTTCCTTCATGAACAACATTCTTGACCGCATCGAGTTCGATTTTTCTTGCATTTTGTTTCAAGAATGAAATCCACGGGGTCACTGATTTTTGAACAATTTTGTTCGAAAGTGGGTGAAGGAAAAAGGTTTGTGAATTGTTCTTGTAACTCCTTCATATATTCATTTCCTTCCTCAATTGTTGATCCATAGCTATCATAAACTGGATAGTTGTTGCTCAAGCCAACAAAGAATGATGTGAAAGTCTGTTCTTTTTCATATGGGTACTCATTGTATACTGGCTGATCTTTACAAATTCCTAAATCTTGAAAATCAGAAACCTCTGCTTCATGATGCCCTTCAAGGTTGGGATCAAGAATGGGGACTAAAGGCTCTCCAATCTGCTTGTCGGCCTTTGATGAAGGAGAAAATATAGCGGATTGATCTGGTAGCTTCTCATCGTTTCCCTTAATGCTTGAATTAGATTCATATTCATCATAGACAGGCTGATCTGAAAAGGCATAAGCATGATCTTCTATTTCTTTGTTTTGAAAAATATCTTCAACCGGATGCAAATCTTCTTGCACATGACTATCACATGCTTCAATATCAATGGATACGTTCTGAAAATTTTCCTTAATAAATATCTGATCTTGAATGCATGGTATAAAGGACAAATACATGGGGTTGAGAAATTGTTGATCATGATCATCTTTTTCAATTTCAAGCTTCTCCTGAATTAAAGAGTTTGAAATATTTTCTTCAAGAATTGACTCTTCTTTAATTTCCTTTTCAACAAAGTCTTCATAAAGTTCATCATGAGAGGAACATTCTACTATCTGTTGAGTATAGGACTCAAACTGTTCACAACAATATTCAAGAAGTGTGTTAGCATAATAATACCTTTTACAATACTTGTTGAACATTGTATGGAATTCCTTCAAGGAAGATATGTTAGAAGCAGGGAGAGAAAAATACCATTCTCGTGCATCTCGCTCGAGTGAATACATGAACATTTTCATTAGTACATCTTCATGATGAATTCCCAATTGATACAAACTTCATTGAATTTCAACAAATGTCCTGCTGGATTGCCATATTTTTTCTCTCTAAATTTGGGAAGAAAATCTCCCCACTCGTCCATGATAGGTACTAAATTTGGAAAGCCTGGAATAGCTGAAAAATTGAAAGGTGCAAACCTCCGGGCCACAATGGCTTCCATAGTCTTTGACATTTTGAATCAGTGGATTCGCCAACAGATTTGTCTGTGATGAAGCTGGAGTCGCCAAGTGCAAAATTGCATTCAAGTTACTGTCCTGCTCCTGTCTACCATCAAGAGCTGGATCTGATCGTTGTCGTTCTCCCAGGGAAGATAATCTTCGCTTTCTTCGGGATGGAAATGGCGCCAAAATATGTTTGTCCTAAAATATGTACTTTGACTGCTAAAACACAAAGCTTAGGCATCTGAAATGGATGATTGAATTTGAGGGTGGTAAATGGATCAGTAAGGCTGGATGAGAAAAGGAGAGGGCAACGAGCTAGATTATAATAAATTTTAAAGTTCAGAAAACTAGTCCATTGGGATTGGAGTCTCATTAGTCTGAGTACATATATCTAAAAATATGAATATCAAATTGGGCATCAAAACAGATGAAAACAGTGATGTCGATTGGGCAACATAAAGAAGAATCCAAAATGTCAAAATTGTGCATCAGGTTTAAGGAATCCAAAAGGATATCCAGAATACAATATGTAAACAAATTTCAAATCTATAGCTTAATGAGGAAAAAGATCATTAGCAATGACACCATCACCATTGAAAACTTTTTCCATCAAAGATATAAATCAGACTACTGTAGACAGAAACTCGACAATGAGGCAACATGAAGCCATGGGAATTCTCTGATTCAGAATTTACAAAAAGGATTGCCTCTTGGGCTTACAAAACATAAGGCTCTACCTCCTACAGCTCTCTCCATCTTCTCGGCTGGAACTCCCCTCTATTCCTACCTTCAAAATCATATACTAAATAGAAAATTCTTTAATTGACTTCCCAAAATTTTTGTAAAACAAATCTCTAAAAATAAACAAGGTCTCGAAACATTGCAAAAAATATGGATCAATTTCCCTTGAAATCTGTCACTATTATTTGACTGTCATCCTCTGTCTTTAATCCAGAACATCTGTGCTCAAATCTAAGATTGACTATTCAACTGTGTTCTCAAATACAAAAATACTGCCTCAAATAATGCCTTGGAACCTGGAATTAATTTGATGAGAGAAAAGAGCTGGAACACGATTTTTGGAGATCCATATTTTTCCATAATGAAGACAGTGTCTCTTTAATGCATTGGTCTTCTATATTGATGACAATATCCACTGCTAACAAACCTTTACATCCACTAATTTATGCTCTGCCACCTGTGAACTCTGAAATGTTTTTCCAACCACTATCCATGAAAATATGGAAGTGATCTTCCTCATCATGTATGTAGTTGATTTTTTTAGATGAGTGTTGCTAGAGGCAACTAAATAATTGGTTGACGCGATGCCGAGTATACTAGAAACAATCCATTTTAGTGCCAACCATTCACCAAAACTGGAACATTATCCTTTTTGCTATGTTACTTTCCATGCTTGAAATACTCAATTTGCATGATGAATGCAACTGTTGATCAATGCTTTATCTAGAATTGATATGCTGCTTGTTGATTCTTTGCCTCTGATGAAATTTTTGACTGAACATTTTAATAGGAGGTGAATTTGGCGAAATTCTCGGAAAAACGGTCTCAAAGAACCACTTGTATTTCCTAAACTATGATATTTGTTGAAAAACTAAAAGAGGTTTTTCTAATTCACCTCATCTGCGAAAAAACCCATGTTTTGGTTTTTCTAATTTCGTCCATGTTTGATCACAAACTGCGCCAAAGTTAACTGCAAAAACATATATTTTGGTAATGCCTCTCCTTTCTTCTTGGCAATGGCACTCTCCTTTGGCACTTGGTTTAACACTTGGACGCTGATATAAGTACTCGATGATCTCATGTATGCTTGCCTCGATGCAATTTCCCAATCTACAAACATGCTAGGAAATGAATGAATAAATGATAAAGAATAGCATTCATATTGGATGAACGCCACAAGTGCACACTTTGAAATTCTTAGGTGGTCTCCTATATTTTGTTGATATGCAATATGTGTTCACAAGAAAATGCCTGGCCCATTTATCATAATCATAATCAACAATATCATCCCTGTGACAAGGGAATAGGTAGCAGCTTCCACCATGAAACCTTTATCATTCGAGCGATGCTTTCAACCTTAACAATTTTTCCTCAAACCTTTGAAATCCACATTTGTGTTGATATTTGCTGATCAATTATTCAAGAACTTCTTTATTTGTGATCATTTCAACCTTAATAAAATATAGAAGAAGACACCACAATGTTGGCTAGCAAGCTTCTCACCAAGAATAGTGCTTTCCCTTGTTGGTATTCAGGTGCTTAACATTTGGAACTCCTTTGTTTGACATGTAATTCATAAGCTATGGACCTGTGGCCTTCATAGGTGCTCGGTGTGAGTGCTTTGAGATTTGACAGAAAAAAGGTTGAGCGTTGTCGAAATTGTTTTTGTATGGAGTAGATTCTGGTACCAACACTATACAAATTTTAGTTAACTCATGAATCCTATCGAAGTGAATGGCATGTCAAAGTTCTAAATCTATCAATGTTATAGATTTGTCGAAGTGATGGGTTGTTTGTTAAATAATTGGTTTATCGAGCTATTCCCCTTCTGCGCTGCAAAAGCCTGATTCTTGCAGTCTCCATAGTTACTTCGGGTGAGACCTCATCTGCTTTGCAGGTGTTGGCAAAAGGGCTAAAACCTTCTCGGGCCGATATCTGTGGTGTTTGATGGTGTTGTGTTAGAGATTTGAACCTTGGTCGAAGTAAAAGTGTGCCAACATATTACATGCTTAAATGAAGAAATTGCATACTCATTGAAAATGATGGATTACAATGCGAATTTATTAAGCAAATAATTAATGTTCTAGATGAAATGCAAGAAGTGGGTTGAAGATAGGGATTTTAGTGTAGTCGTAGAAAAAATGCCAAAGGAGCCTCAACCACCATGGAAAGGGTTATTTGGAAAGGATCACTTTGGACAACTTGTATGTCAGAGGAGCCTCAACCGCCATTGAAAAGGTTATTTAGAAAGTATCACTTTGGACATTTTGTAGATAGAGAAGATCTAACGAGAGTGCAAAATGGCGTCCAAGGAGAAAGTCGAGCTCATGAAATTGAAGATGTATTTGTTGAAAATGATGAATTTGACATCTTATATATTATTGGTCTGTTTTAAGACGTTTTTTAAGGTAATGATACGAGCGCAAACCCTAGGCACTTCTCCTCATTTCGAGGATGGTATCCAAGGTAAACCTTAGATTCTTCAAGGCATAAGGCATAAGGCCCAAGTGAACAATAAGACATGAAATGTTATAACAATAAACTCTTTATGAACTCAACATGTTATTTACGAGAATAGATCATATTTTGGACATTAAAATTTTACATTAATAATAAATATTGGTATATAAATCATTCAAGATAAATCTTTTTAATATGTTCTTTGATATATTATTTAGTTTATTTTTTAGCTTTAATTTTTAGGTAATCCATTAAAAAAACCATTTAAAAAATAAAATACTAAATGTGTTTTCCTAATTTTAACCATTAAGTGAATATTTAACATCACAATATGATAAATGAATTAAAAATATAAAATTAGATGAAATCTTAAATCTAGAAATTCAATAACATATAATATTATTAATAATTTAAAAAAAAAAAGTTAAGTTTAAAATGAAATAACAAAAATCAAAATAAAAAGATGTGATACTTTATTTAAAAACCGGTGTTATAAATTTCAAATGTAATAAAAACAATTACTTATTACTAAATGATTATTGTAAATTTCTTTATTTTCCCTCTTGAGATTTATATATATTTTGGATTATTATTTTTCAAAAGAAAACTTTGGAAAAATGTGATTAGTAACTTCAAGAGATTATAACAATACATCTTGGATAAATAATTCAAATGAAATGAGCAAACCCTTGTTCATATATTACATTTCAGTGTGTCTCTGAGGAGACAGTGCAGTGCAGCTGGTTGAGTGGAAGGATGGAACAATGTTTCCGTGGCCACCATGGTTTGTTCTGTGGTCTTCCTAGTGAATATCAAAACTTGATAATTTCAGGTTGAGAAAAAAATATTACATTTTAGTTTAATTGAATGGTCATAGTACCTTCACGAAGTAACCCATTACAATTATGGGTATTTTTAACTATTTTATAATAAAACACTGGCCTTGGCCTTTATGATATGATAGATTTATCAAAAAAACATTAAAAACAAAAACAAATTTTTTTATCACTTACACATATTATAATCAATCTAATCGTATCCAGGGACCACAATTAAAATTCTCAATACAACATATCCAGGGACCACAATTAAAATTCTCAATACAACATGTTGAATAGTACATGTACATTAAACATCGTTCCATTATTTAAAAACATACGTCTTATCAACCAAAGCATTAAAGCACCGACTCAACATATTCTACAACAAATGTCACATCTTTCAATTGGACACTTAGTAATAGTAACTGTTCGCCATCAAGACATTTGGCATATAAACAAAATGTTTTGGAGTGTTATGTTTAAACACTAATGAGGCATTTACAATTCCATCATCAAAAGTATTTGACATATTGTGATTTGTACAACTTGAGTGGGCCTAACCATTAAGAACATGTGTTTCCTCTTAGGACATTACAAGTTCAACCAAATTTGAAATGTTGCAACCTCAAACTTCACAACCCTAAAGTATAACCAAAACAAAAAAGGTATCAAAGAGAACTTTATTTCTAATACAACCTCCAAAAACTCCAAAGAATATAAAACTATAATTACAATATGCAAATTTCTAATCATTTTTAATAACATATTGAGCTTAAACTTTGTAAAAAAAATCCATATAATACTTTACAAAACTATATCATTTATTTAAACTTCTATTAATCGTTTCCACAATCATTAACAAAATTCTCAATAGAATATACACGAAATCACAATGTCAATCGTCAAACTATATTACTTTACATAAATTTTGTCATAATTATTTTTCATATACCTAATGTTTTGTAATGTTTTTGCAATTATTTTATATTAAACATAATTTTTTCAAAATAAAAAATATTTTTCAAAATTTTATAGTTTAGTATTTCTATTTTTTTATTGGTTAAAATCATTGAAATGAATATTTTTACCTGGTATGCAATATAATTGTAAAAAAAAAAAGAAATATATATATATATAATAAATTATCAAAAATAAGTTACAATGCCACCGGGTCCTTTGGAGGCTGCGTGCATTTATTGTGAAACTTTTTCGGACTAAAGGTTACGTGCAATGAAGAGTGGTAGTTACTGTTTTGTATTGGAATCCCATACAATTTATGAGATACAAACCTTTTTACTAATATTATCTCACTTTAAATCTTAAGATTGTATTCAATAATCCTCACTTTTCTGAACTCTATTTTACTTTTAAATAAATTATCATTATTTTTAATCATATTATAACTTTGTTTTTCATCGCATTCACTCCTTTGTAATATTTTGATGAGTTAATGTTTTGAAAAGAATAAAAATATGAAAAAATAAAGTACTAGATTATGGATAAAGATATGTATTTTAAAAATAATGTAATTTAATTCAACAAAATTTTAAAAATTGAAGAGAGTGATGACACAATTTTACAGGTCAAAATGTAAGATCAAAATATAACCTGTTATGCTTCTATGACTTATTATCTTGTTAACTAGATTTACTACTTAAATTCTTTTCTATAACATTATTTTTGTGGAAAGTACTCTATTAAGAATTAAATATGAAAATGCTTTTTAGAATTTGATGATTATTTACTCAAATAATTAAACAATTAATTAGAAAACCTAAGCTATTAAATTTAGTAGTTGCACGCAATTTTAAGTATACATTAAACTATTTTGCTTTTTTATTGGTTTTACATAACATATTTTAAATAAATTATTTTTGTATCAACACCATATTAATATATAGACACACACTATTTCTCAATTTGTTGTTATTAGAACTTATATAATTTCAAACAAAACACAACTATAATGAAGCATCATAGAGAAAACATCAACTATTTGAAAACAAGATGCAAATTGACAATAGATAAATGTTGTACTAAAAAACTATGGTTTGTTGCATTTACAAAAAAATTTATATGTTGTAGGAGATTGTTTACAATAGAAATTAGAAGAGTAACAATTACGCATTTTAGAGATTATTTACAAAAACAAGATGAAGAAGCAACCACATCTTATTAAGTTGAATTAAATAAACATTTATAAATAGAAACACATAATGTTATGACCCAGAAATGACTATTTAAACAAAATGTTTGGATCAACATTAGTGGACATAGCTCCAAAGAGTAGAGGGCTATGGGTGGACATTTTCTTCATACATTGAGCATCAAATTGACTAAAAATACCAATAAGGCTTTGGTCAAAAACTATAATGAAGAGCTACTTGCATTTCAACTCAAACTTGCCTATAGAGAAGTCATCAAGCTACACTAACTTAATCATTCTTAATCCCCTTTTTACTACTTTCCCTCCTCTTTTTCCCATTTTCTTAATTTATAATCAAACTAAGCCGTGGCACTCTTTCCATACTCTTTATCTCTTAGATTATCTTAATTTTATTTACCATTACTCCCATAAACAACTATATTAAAACATCGCTAAACTATTACATTACTATATTAAAACATTTATAAACTATTACATTAAAACATATTTAAGAAGCAGGAATAATACTCTTTATCTCTTAGATTATCTTAATTTTCTTTACTATTATTCCTATACACTACTATATTAAAACATCTCTAAACTATTACATTACTATATTAAAACATCTCTAAACTATTACATTACTATATTAAAACATCTCTAAACTATTACATTACTATATTAAAACATGTATAAACTATTACATTAAAACATATTTAAGAGGCAGGTATAAGCAGCTTTGTTGTTACTTTCACTTGTTTAGAATTAGAAACATACGTCATATCAATAAAAACATTAAAGCATCGACCGTGTACATTTTATTCAACAATAAATATCACATCTTTATTTGGACACTTAGTAGCGGTTGGCCATTAAGATATTTAACATAAAATAAAATAAAAATATAGAGAGGAATGTCTTTGCAAAAGTCTTGGAGTGTTACATTTAAACCCAAAAAAGACAATTACAATTCCAGGAACAAAAATATTTATTTGACAAAGGATTAGGTTTTGGTTTTCTTATAAAGTGTTTCGTTCAATAGAAGCCAAGAGGGTGAACATGTAATTTAATTCAATTAAGATGGTGTAATAAGAGGTATGTGTTTTTTTCCATGATTAAACATAGTATTAATTATATATTTTATTTTTATTCAAATAAATTTAGTTCGCATGGAAATTATTACCATTTTATAATATATTTATTAAAAATTATAAAATTACTTCATAATTTTAATTTAATAGATTTAAAAATTTAATATTATTTAATTTTTAAGCATTTTATTTTTATGATAAAAATATTGCATAGAAATATTTTTTATTTTATTTTATTTGATGGATTAATATGTTATCAAAATCACTATTAATATAAATAGTATAGAATTAAGTCCTATTATGTCATAGGAAAGGTATTTTAAGAAAAAGGGTTTTTCATAGGAAAGATATTCTAAGAAAAAGAAAAAGGGTTTTTCATCCTTTACTTTCTTAGTATCTTAGGCCTTATTTCATCCATGACTAACACTCAATTTTACTATGAAGTTTGTAAGAGTTTGTTTTTAAATCATTAATGATAATTTCCATCTTTAAACTAACAATAAAAGAAAGATAGTTTAATGGTCTCTTTATAACATGTTCACTTTCTCTTATTCTATGTTTCTCCATGGCACCATAGTTTCTCTTTAAATCTAGTTGTGATGGTGCATTTGATATTATTTATATTTTGATGAATGACATTCTCTTGAATCCTCAAATGGTTTAGCCAAATAACAACATCTATGTTCTTAACCCTCAAGTGTCTTTTACTAAAATTCGAAGAAATGATAAGAAACCTTATATCCTTCCTATTAATTATCTTATACTTGTACATTGGGTACCTAATCATATCCATACTCTTAAAGCAAAATCTCAACTTATTATAAGAGAATGAGATAGGGGGTATTGCTTTTAATTTTAATATTATAAATTATGGATTAACTCATTTTTTCTCTAGGTTTTTCTAAAAATATTGCAATCCCAAACTTCACAACCATAAAGTATAACTAGAATAACAAAAATATCAAAGAGGAATTTATTTTCATACAACTACCAAAAATATGCTTCTTTATGGTTGTTCTTAATACCAAAATAGACTTTCTACCCTCAATTAATCATTTTCTCCACACTATGGTACTAGTTAAGCTTGTGATGTCGGTTAACTCCAATATACTTGTATGAATTAACTTCCTCTAAATTGTTATTATAATAAACAAATTCAAAGTAAGTATTTTTCTTGGACTTATGACTATAACCTTAGTCTTATCAATATTCATTGAAGTATCAATTCTTACTTGATTTTTAAAGATCATAAGGAATCTTTACCAAAATGAAAAATATCATTGATGTAATAATAAGAGTTATGACTATCATAGTCAGCCAACGCAACTTGTTTCTTCCAAATATACCTCTATCTTGTAGATATAAATTCCAAACAAATACCGGATAAAAAGAAATCTATGTTAAAATTAATTTATTTTAACAAACCCTCCTTGCTCCTAACCCTAGCAATAACTTTCTTATACAACCTCAGTGTTGCAACACTTGTGAGGAAACCTTTAAAAATGATAATCTATTTTAGAAGTTTTCTCCTAAGCAAAATCAATTTTATTATCTCAACTCCGTGTGCAATAAACCTAAAAGTGATAATGTGGTTCACTATTTAATGCTAATTACTAAAACCAACCTGACCTTTATCTTTTTTTCCATGATTTTCTATCTATAAAGTAATATTTTCTTTTAAATAATTCCATGAAAGTTAAGCATGATGGTGGCCTAATGTGAGAAATAATGTTGGACTTTTTAATATGACTTCTTACATGTTTCACTTTTCTCTCCTTGGGGAGACATCATTTTTTACTTTCCTTTTCATGGAGGATGGCTGTCTTTGTGGTACTAGCTGTATTGTGGTATCTGGCCTGTTGTTATTTGGCACTGGTTTTTGTAGATTGTTTAGTTATGTTTGGGGTTCATGGAGGTCGTTAAAAACTGTTTGTATTTATGATATTTTACATATATTTTTATAATTGAAAGTATAAAGTTTTTCTTATGTAAAAAAATTTGAACTTCTTAAAATAGGATCCAGAAAATTTCAACCTTTGTTTACTAAATTAAAAAGTATGTTAAATTCCAACCCTGTAAGGCACTGTAATTTTAAAGAGACTACATTGTATATATGGAATTTGATTTTGAGGGAAAAAAAAGAAGTCTCTAAAAGTGCGATGATTACGCAGTCAAGTCAAAACTTGGTGAGAAAATTGGGCGATTTGAAATCTAAAATTCCGGCAATTTGTGTTGATTAAATTGTTTTTGTAAATATCCAGATGAATTCAGCAAAGTGGAAAACGCCATAGCATCCAAATTATGCAGGATAAATACTGTTATTAAAGATTCTAAAAATTCTATCTCTAATTCCAACAAAACGATGTCTGAAAAAATCATTTTCTCCCTGCTAAATCGTAGCAGTTTACAAAATCATTTTCTCAGGGTTTGCAACCTCCTTGACTTGTCTGTTCAATCCGATTTACTCCAAATATCTCCCATGGGTGAGATATAGTGTATACGGGACTGTAATTATAAAGAGACCGCACTGTGTATACACTCGAAGACAAAGAGAGAGCCATCGAAAAACGTTGCCACAGTCTGTCAAAGACTGTATTCAATCGTGTGGACAGATTATTTGGAATCTGGAATGCATGTCAAAGTTCATCATTTGGCAGCACCTGGGTGGCGCCGCCCATCTATTAAATTCCCACTGTAAGCAACGGCAGCCTGTCTTGGTTTATCAATGTGTCAGGGATATGCCCATTTTCAAGTCACTGCACACTGCCTTTTTCGAAAAATAATCAAATCCCCACGACCTCCTGCATTACCTATAAAATCCAAAATAAAGTCCACATCAAATATCAGAAGGACGACTGGCTCTGCTATCCTCTCTACCTGCAGCCTAGGATCTCTTTCGCCAGTCTGTCTTCTCCAAGCGAACCATTGTGCTCGGTAATCATTATTCTACATGCTTCAGTATTTTTTTTCAATCTGAAATTGTAGAGCTTTGATATTCACTGGGAATCAAGTTAAAGTTGGTTGCATCTTGTGAGGTTTTGAATTTAGTTTTACATAAGCTATCCTAACTATGTAGACAAGTAATCTCTAGCACTACCACCTTTTCTTGATCAATATGGTATTTTTTTTAAGGATTCAAATATTATACCGATGTGTAATATTTTAAAAGACTATTTGAACTTGTAAATTTTGGCAAATTTGATCAAGTTAATCATATTTTATGTAAAAAAGAAGCAAATTTAAAGGATAAATGGTTCATTGGTGAATAATTTTTTAAATGGCCAAGAAATAGCCAATTGGTAGAACTTCACCTCTAAAAAAACCTTACTACTTAGTTTGCATAGACAACAAAGAATCATTTGCAAAATGATTATTCGTCATTTCAGAGATATCTCGAAGTGTTATACCCCAAAATTTCCCCTATAAATAGTCAACATCCAACAAATAAATGAGGGTATCAATAGTCTAAACATAAAGATAAGGTGTAAGGGGGCATCCCTACCTAATTGATCTATGGAGAAGAACAATGGAGAGAGGGTATTATTCACCACAACAAAAGCCATGATATAAGAAAATAGGGTGTTGATCATCCCCACACACTTTGAGCCTAAAAAAACAAGTAGGATAGCATGTTAGTAATAAAATTCCAACCAATTCAATCATAAGATTTATCTAAATCAATTTTGAGGAAAAGAGCCTATTGCCCAAACTCCCTTTCCCACTCCATGGCCTCCCATTTATAAACCATTATGTTTATGATAAAGTGCCCCTCAACAAAACATGTCTTCTCCTTACATGCAATCCTTGGAAACATCCCTCACCCACAATGGCATCACCTTAAACATGATTTTGCAAGCAACACTCAATAAAGTTATTGATCACCATCTCCTCAAGAAAGTCAACACTCAATAAAGTTATTGATCACAATGGCATCACTTTAAACATGATTTTGCAAGCAACACTCAAGAAAGTCAAGCTCATGAAATTGAAGATGTACTTGTTGAAAATGATGAATTTGACATCTTATATATTATTGGTCTGTTTTAAGATGTTTTTTAAGGTAATGATACGAGCGCAAACCTTAGGCACTTCTCCTCATTTCGAGGATGGTATCCAAGGTAAACCTTAGATTCTTCAAGGCATAAGGCACAAGGCCCAAGTGAACAATAAGACATGAAACGTTATAACAATAAACTCTTTATGAACTCAACATGTTATTTACAAGAATAGATAATATTTTGAACATTAAAATTTTACATTAATAATAAATATTGGTATATAAATCATTCAAGATAAATCTTTTTAATATGTTCTTTAATATATTATTTAGTTTATTTTTTGGCTTTAATTTTTAAGTAATCCATTAAAAAACCATTTAAAAAATAAAATACTAAATGTGTTTTCCTAATTTTAACCATTAAATGAATATTTAACATCACAATATGATAAATGAATTAAAAATATAAAATTAGATGAAATCATAAATCTAGAAATTCAATAACATATAATATTATTAATAATTTTTAAAAACAAGTTTAATTTTAAAATGAAATAACAAAAATAAAAATAAAAATATGTGATACTTTATTTAAAAACAGGTGTTATAAATTTCAAATGTAATAAAAACAATTACTTATTACTAAATGATTATTGTAAATTTCTTTATTTTCCCTCTTGAGATTTATGTATATTTTTTGAGATTTATATATATTTTGGATTATTATTTTTCAAAAGAAAACTTTGCAAAAATGTGATTAGTAACTTCAAGAGATTATAACAATACATCTTGGATAAATAATTCAAATGAAATGAGCAAACCCTTGATCATATATTACATTTCAGTGTGTCTCTGAGGAGACAATGCAGTGCAGTGCAGCTGGTTGAGTGGAAGGATGGAACAATGTTTCCGTGGCCACCATGGTTTGTTCTGTGGTCTTCCTAGTGAATATCAAAACTTGATAATTTCAGGTTGAGAAAAAAATATTACATTTTAGTTTTAATTGATTGGTCATAGTACCTTCACGAAGTAATCCATTACAATTATGTATATTTTTAACTATTTTTAACTATTTTATCAAAAAAAATTAAAAACAAAATTTTTTATCACTTACACATATTATAATCAATCTAATCGTATCCACGGACCACAATTAAAATTCTCAATACAACAGGTTGAGTACATGAAATCACGTGTACATTAAACATCGTTCCATTATTTAAAAACATACGTCTTATCAACCAAAGCATTAAAGCACCGACTCAACATATTCTACAACAAATGTCACATCTTTCAATTGGACACTTAGTAATAGTAACTGTTCGCCATCAAGACATTTGGCATATAAACAAAATATTTTGGAGTGTTATGTTTAAATACTAAGGAGGCATTTACAATTCCATTATTAAAAGTATTTGACATATTGTGATTTGTACAACTTGAGTGGGCCTAACCATTAAGAAGATGTGTTTCTTCTTAGTACATTACAGGTTCAAATCCGGAGGAGTAGGTTATGTACACCTTTGTAAACTTTGGTAGTTAAATCACTATGCAAAGGGGATCCCTTGTCCCATAAACAAGGGAGTCTCATACACAAAATTGGAATTTCATAAATTTTAAAATTATAAAAAAACAAAATGACAAACATCTAATCACATATATAATCATATACAGATCACATGTATATGTGATGATTATTGTTTATTTAAACCAAATTTGAAATGTTGCAACCTCAAACTTCACAACCCTAAAGTATAACCAAAATAAGAAAGGTATCAAAGAGAACTTTATTTCTAATACAACCTCCAAAAACTCCAAAGAATATAAAACTATAATTACAATATGCAAATTTCTAATCATTTTTAATAACATATTGAGCTTAAACTTTGTAAAAAAAAATCCATATAATACTTTACAAAACTATATCATTTATTTAAACTTATATTAATCGTTTCCACAATCATTAACAAAATTCTCAATAGAATATACACAAAATCACAATGTCGTTCCATTATTATACTAGCAAAGTATATAGCAATCGTTTCATTGTCAAACTATATTACTTTACATAAATTTTGTCATGATTATTTTTCATATACTTAATGTTTTGTAATGTTTTTGCAATTATTTTATATTAAACATAATTTTTTAAAAATAAAAATAAAAATATTATTCAAAATTTTATAGTTTAGTATTTCTATTTTTTTATTGGTTAAAATCATTGAAATGACTATTTTTACTTGGTATGCAATATAATTGTAAAAAAAAAAAGAAATATATATATATAATAAATTATCAAAAATAAGTTACAACGCCACTGGGCCCTTTGGAGACTGCGTGCATTTATTGTAAAACTTTTTCGTACTAAAGGTTACATACAATGAAGAGTGATAGTTACTGTTTTGTATTGGAATCCCATACAATTTATGAGATACAAACCTTTTTACTAATATTATCTCACTTTAAATCTTAAGATTGTATTCAATAATCCTCACTTTTCTTAACTCTATTTTACTTTTAAATAAATTATCATTATTTTTAATCATATTATAAATTTGTTTTTCATTACATTCACTCCTTTGTAATATTTTGATGAGTTAAAGTTTTGAAAAAAATAAAAATATGAAAAAATAAAGTACTACATTATGGATAAAGATATGTATTTTAAAAATAATGTAATTTAATTCAACAAAATTTTAAAAATTGAAGAGAGTGATGACACAATTTTACAGGTCAAAATGTAAGGTCAAACTGTAACCTGTTATGCTTCTATGACTTATTATCTTGTTACTAGATTTACTACTTAAATTCTTTTCTATAACATTATTTTTGTGAAAAGTACTCTACTAAGAATTAAATATGAAAATGCTTTTTAGAATTTGAGGATTATTTACTCAAAGAATTAAACAATTAATTAGAAAACCTAGGCTATTAAATTTAGTAGTTGCAAGCAATTTTAAGTATACATTAAACTATTTTGGTTTTTTATTGGTTTTACATAACATATTTTAAATAAATTATTTTTGTATCAACACCATATTACTATATAGACACACACTATTTCTCAATTTGTTGTTATTAGAACTTATATAATTTCAAACAAAACACAACTATAATGAAGCATCATAGAGAAAACATCAACTATTTGAAAACAAGATGCAAATTGACAATAGATAAATGTTGTACTAAAAAACTATGGTTTGTTGCATTTACAAAACTTTTTATATGTTGTAGGAGATTGTTTACAATAGAAATTAGAAGAGTAACAATTACTCATTTTAGGGATTATTTACAAAAACAAGATGAAGAAACAACCACATCTTATTAAGTTGAATTAAATGGACATTTATAAATAGAAACACATAATGTTATGACCCACAAATGACTATTTAAACAAAATGTTTGGATCAACATTAGTTGACATAGCTCCAAAGAGTAGAGGGCTATGGGTGGACATTTTCTTCATACATTGAGCATCAAATTGACTAAAAATACCAATAAGGCTTTGGTCAAAAACTATAATGAAGAGCTACTTGCATTTCAACTCAAACTTGCCTATAGAGAAGTCATCAAGCTACACTAACTTACTCAATCATTCTTAATCCCCCTTTTACTACGTTCCCTCCTCTTTTTCCCATTTTCTAAATTTATAATCAAACTAAGCCGTGGCACTCTTTGCATACTCTTTATCTCTTAGATTATCTTAATTTTCTTTACCATTACTCCCATAAACAACTATATTAAAACATCTCTAAACTATTACATCACTATATTAAAACATTTATAAACTATTACATTAAAACATATTTAAGAGGCATGGATAATACTCTTTATCTCTTAGATTATCTTAATTTTCTTTACTATTACTCCCATACACTACTATATTAAAACATCTCTAAACTATTACATTACTATATTAAAACATCTCTAAACTATTACATTATTATATTAAAACATTTATAAACTATTACATTAAAACATATTTAAGAGGCAGGTATAAGCAGCTTTGTTGTTAATTTCACTTGTTTAGAATTAGAAACATATGTCATATCAATAAAAACATTAAAGCAGCGACCATGTACATTTTATTCGACAATAAATATCACATCTTTAATAGCGGTTGGCCATTAAAATATTTAACATAAAATAAAATAAAAATATAGAGAGGGATGTCTTTGCAAAAGTCTTGGAGTGTTACATTTAAACCCAAAAAAGACAATTACAATTCCAGGAACAAAAATATTTATTTGACAAAGGATTAGGTTTTGGTTTTCTTATAAAGTGTTTCGTTCCATAGAAGCCAAGAGGGTGAACATGTAATTTAATTCAATTAAGATTGTGTAATAAGAGGTATGTGTTTTTTTCCATGATTAAACATAGTATTAATTATATATTTTATTTTTATTCAAATAAATTTAGTTCGCATGGAAATTATTACCATTTTATAATATATTTATTAAAAATTATAAAATTACTTCATAATTTTAATTTAATGGATTTAAAAAATTAATATTATTTAATTTTTATGATAAAAATACTGCATAGAAATATTTTTTATTTTATTTTATTTGATGGAATAATATGTGATCAAAATCACTATTATTATAAATAGTATAGAATTAAGTCCTATTATGGGTGTGTGCAAGAAGATGAGGGTCACTTTAGATGCAATGCTACTTTTTTCAAATCTCGTTCCTGATACCTAAAACATAACGCATTTCTGATATTTACCACCTGCCATGGTAAGACCCGAGCCTAACATGTCATTGGACATGTAGGCTAGGTAACCATAACGCGTACGCGTTATGTAGTTACAAAACGCGTACGCGTTATGTATTTAAAAATCGCGTACGCGATATGTAAAACTAAAAATGAATTTAAAAACACAGTCCGACGATTGCCGACCACCCGCGACACTCACGCATCAGAAACGCGAATAGAGGCGAAATTGACCCTGGACGAGGACGGTTTGTGGCCCACTCAACTATCCGTGTTGCTCGATTTAGCTGGAGGGGAGACAAATTCACCGGTGCATTCTCATCTAGTCAGGTAATTCATTCACCCATACTATTTTTTTGTGATTTTTTAATCCAAATTACTATTTTTTTATTGTTTAACCTAGTTTTGTAATATTGATAAAATTGGGAATAACCCAATTTCTAATTAAATTCACACCTCAAAATGAAACCCTTTTCAAAAAACTCAAAACTTCATAATCAAACCAAAAATTGAAAAAAATAAAACTACCCCCTTTCTACAATGTATTCATCTAAGTCACCCGACACGAGGACACAGGACACGAGTGTCCCCACCAGGCTTCAAATTTGAAGCCTTCAGGCCACTTCAAATTTTACCCACACGTCATAGAAGGCCACTTCAAATTTTACCATGCAAAAAAAATTTAATTTCATGGTAAGCCCTTCAATAATTAAATTAACCACTACTGTTTAAAATTCCAACAGAAGGGTAGCTTCAAATTTCACCCATCAACAATTTTTAGTGGGAAATTGGAAATGCGGCTACTAGCTAGGTGACTTGGGAGTGGGACTCGGTTACTCTCCAATATCCACATGTTCGATCATCCATGGATCATGGACCATTGGGCCTCTAATAATATCATTGAGCAACTTACGTGGACGGGCTTACACTGAGTAGCCCATGGCTTGAACGCTTCGAAGTTCTCGTGTTTGTAGCGAGCGCTTACGTGTTTAACACATTTAATGGCATCAACAAAATTATTAAACCTGGAAGGTGGCTCATACGTGTTTTTGCTAGCGGGCTTACCAAGTTACAAGTTATCACATACCAATTCGTGAATGCTGACTCCGTGAGTTAATTGAGTATTCAATGTATAATATATTATGTTAATGTGCCCCCCGCGAATTTGGCATTTCAGACAAAATCCACAATCCATAAACTTCTTGTAATGTTGCAGGTTGTTGTTCCTGCCCGTGGCCCCTACCTATAGACCTGTGTTTTCTTTATTGTATCAAGTTAATCCTACCATCTACGGCTCCCAGCCTCACACCCTGTGTTTTCTTTGTTGTATCAAGTCAATCCTGCAGCTCCCAAGTTCCACCTTTTGTTTTCTTTGTTGTATCAAGTCAATGCTGGAATTCCATGCTTCCATGGCTCCGACCATATTGCATGAATAGAAACAAGCTTTTTCTTATACCCCTATTCCACTGTGGTTGAGCTACTTCCAAGTTCCACCTACCCTATCTCCTCCAGTCCTCCAGGATAGTTTGCGGAGCGAAGCTGGCAATGCCAGCCTGCCATAAACATATTTAAAGAAATTCGTTTTCTTTGAGGAGCTCAACTTCAAGGCTGACTAGATTTTTGACATCCTATGAATTTACAGGTTTGCTATATCCACTGAAAAATAAAGCCTCTCAACTTTACTACGTTAGTAAACATTGAAATTTTGATGTACTATTACATTTTCAAATGAAAAGAATAACTTATTATTAATAAATAAATCAAATCATATTAATATATTAATGAATTTGAATTTAGCTTCCCAATATTAAAATAAATTATACATTTTAAATGATCCACAACCAAATATTATCCTGAGAAGGAAATGGAAAAAAAGGAATTTCCTCAACACAACATGCTATTTCCTTATGATGATGCTTTTACGTTTATGATTACCAACCTTGGAATCAGGTTTGGTTATCCGAAGGTGTAATATCTTCTAAGCTAAGTCAATAGGTAGGGATGTTGGTATTGATATAATTATGACAAAGTTTTATAAAGGATTAGGAACAATTCCGTTGGCTTGTAGATGACATATTTATGGATAAAAAGCTTGTTGTTATGAGATAATGACATCATGCCTCAAAAACATGTCCCATACAATCTAATGTTAATGGGCGCTCTACATAGAAATTGGAATGTCAACATTTGTGAGTACAATAAATATGTGGATGATTTTGGCCTACTACAACTTTAATATATTGAGTGGATTGATAACGTTCACAATTATATAAGAGATGGTAGCTATGACTAGGAGGAGAGTTAACAATGCAACAAAATCAAGTAATCGAATTTTGTGCATAAAATGAACATAAGACTCCCACCAAATTTCACTGAATCTACGTCTTAACAAAAGAACTCATCGTTTCACGGGATTCCACCCCATCAATCCTTTTAACAGTAATGGCCATAACAGTTGCTACAACCCTAGCGCGAGAAAAATCAATCGAGCTACGCATGACAATACTTGAAACCAGACTTTTTGAACTCCCTATTACGTCATAGGAATCAATACTACTTTCTCCACAACATGTGGCACCTCAATATCTTCCATCACCGCAATTTACATTTGATAAAAAACTTGTTCCCAAATAGTAATTACCCCATTCTTTGCTCTAAAAAGGCCTCGGTTAACCTAGAATCCAATCCATGCAACATGAACACATCCATATATACACATAGAATAAATATTAATAAATTTCTCATAGCCCTTCAATAGTGTTCAATATCTCATAGCCCTTCATAGTGAAATGGGACCCCACCCTTCAAATTTGATCCCTGGTCCCCACTAGACACGGTGACCCCCGGAATTATGACACGTAGGACACGGTGACCCCCGGAATTAATATATTTTTAAAATATATTAAAATTTAAAAATATAGACATATAGATCATCCAATAAAATTTAACATTTACAATTACAAATATTCAATAGAAATTACATTTACAATTACAAATATGAAATATTCAATAGAAATTAGATCATTCACAAATCACAACACATTTGTCATTCACAATCACAAAACACAATGAGACATTGAGACACATAGATGCAAACTCATCACTGCCCTGATCCTCCTCCTCCATGCCTGAATCAACAAACTCATCACTGCCTTGATCCTCCTCCTCCTCCTCTCTGCCAATCTGACTAACTTACTTTTTAATTGTCAAATGTTTAATTTTAAGTTTTAAATGTATGTAAGTGAATGCCATTAAATTGCTTATGTGAGTTTGATTTAATACATGTTCAATTTTGAAGAGACGTCATTATATACCATGTATATGTTTCTAATGATTTTCGTATTAATGTCTTTATTGCAGTTGCGGCTATGGATACCAATGCCGAAATATTGATTGAGCTTGCCCAATTGAGGGGCATAAGTGCAGCTTTTAGTGGTGGCGACAGGATTCGCCGTTCACTTGCATCAACCTTGGATGCAATTGTGGACACCATTTCACAATCTACGAATGTCCTATATGATATTGCATCTTACAGAGAAAGAAAAAGACAACAATATGCTGATGGACTAGATTACAATGTAGTAAAAAAGTTGAAAATATCCAAAGAGGTTATATTTGCATTGTTTAGGGACCCTCGGACGGGGGAAATCCCAAATGCAAGCAAGCCGCATATCTCCATTGAGTGGTGCACGTTTCAACCATTTGTTGATAACTGGATGGACAGATGGTACATGGTTTTTGATATGCCACCACACAACAACAGGGAAATTCCCTTATATTTCCTTCGAAAGATGTACGCAGAGTTCATGTTGCATAAACACGTTAACTATTTTGAAATCTTACAGTTCCAGGGGATCGGTGGGGGGATGCCCCAAAACTGACCCAATGCCAGGCTTCGAGACCAGGATCGCCCTATCCCTGCACCTCGCAGGCAGTTGCCTGGGCCAGATGTCCCACCAGCACATCGCATTATTCCGCAGACACAGGATGCATTTTTGAGTTTGGCACGGGCGGTTGTTCGCCATGGCACGATGGTTCAACATATGGGTGAGGAAGGGACATCTGTCCCTGGTGTGGTACATACACCAGCTCGTCACCATGCAGGACCATCAGCTAGTGCAGGACCATCAGGACCATCCACTAGTGCAGGACCATCAGGACCATCCACTAGTGCAGGACCATCGACTATTCCCCATCCTAGTACTGATCCTCACGAGTGCACGTCATGTGGTCGTCCCTGCTATGGTATTTCCTCAGATGTTGCCTTCAGTGGGTTTTTGAGAGAGGTATCTTGATGGTTAATTGTAATAAATTCTTCATTTATTTTCGTCTTTGTACACATATATATAGTTTGAGCTAATATATTAATTTTGTGAACTTGCAGTTGATGATGATTGCCGGCAGTGACGCCCCAGAGCCGGATGTTCCAAACTCTACAGGGGGGCATGATGCTACCCATTCGGTAGGCCCATCTTATATACCACCTATTGTCGTATCTCACACCGAGGTAAACATTTTAAAATTTCAGTTTTTTAATACTTGTTAATTTGTTAATTTCCACATACTTTACATTTTAGTTCATTAATGCTATCTACGGTCTAATATTTACAATTATTAAACTTGCAGATGGCAGATCCTTCACTAGGGCAAGGTAATGTGGAGGTAGTGCCCATGGTCATACCGTCCCCTGAAACATCTGGGCTCCAGGTAAACAATTAAAAATGACATTTTTTAAATACATGTTTGTTTGTTGAATCATGCATGTCTAACTACATGAACACTTGCTGACTGTAGGCACCATCCGAGACATCTGGCCCATTGCCTGGATTTGTATCTCCCTCTAGGCCATTCGTGAACAAGGGTCATGTGTATGTGAGGCATTCTACTCCTAGAAAGACTCCAGCTGCCCACGACCATGGGCTTACTCACACCATGGTAATGTATATCCTTCGATGATATTTGTTGTTTAACTTGAAATCCAGTGCATAAATCGTTTTTGTTAATGTTTGAATTGCATGTTTACTGCATCAGGAACCCGAGTTGTCTACTGAGAACCTCGCATCGATGGTTGATGCAGCAGTTAGTGCCGCATCTGCAGTGGCGACTGATCACACACAGGTATGTAACTATTTCAACATTATCTTTACATAGTTTATTATTGTTGGACCTATTGTTTATTCATGCATTTCTAACTATTTCAACATTTTTTCATTGTAGCCACCACCAGCAGGAGCAGTGCCTGGCCCCCCTGGTTCGACCATCCTGGATGTTCAACCGACGGCTCCATCTGCTACATAAGCAACGCAATCTCCTTTGTCAGTTGAGGTGAGATGTCCTTCAGTGACCAAATGTTTCATGCACTTTCCATGCACCAGTTGATAATTGTTGAGCTAATGTATTAGTGTACATAGTTAGTTGAATTTAACAATTGATATTTAATTTGCAGGATCCAGGGATGCACATTGATCCTAGGGATGTGCCTAGAGGATCAACGTCGGGAAAGAACAAGAGAAATCTTGAGTTTTGATAGTTTTGTATAGTTTTGGACACATGTGCTTTTGGATACTTTTGTATATATATGTACTTTTCGATACATTTAGTTTTGGAGACATGTACATTGACTTTATTGTGCATGTACTTTTGGAGACATGTACATTGAATTCATTGGATACATGTACTTTTCGATACTTTTGGATATACATGTACTTTGGGAGACATGCACTTTTGGAGACTTTTGGATATACATGTACTTTTGGAGACATGCACTTTTGGATACTTTTGGATATATATGTACTTTTGGATACATGTACTTGTGTCAATCTAATGTGTTGATGTGTAATTTAATCAAACTAAATGCAATACAATGTTTTCAAGGTTTCAACGAACTCACTCATGCACACCCATTGCCATCAACTACCAATGAAAGTCTAACATTATGAGGTTCTTCTTTAAAAATGGGTAATATTTCCTTGATGATCGTAAATTGAGAACCATTTGTAGCCACTCATATAATACCATCTTCACTTATCTTTGTACATGATAATCCATATAATGTGCTATGTTTTTTAACCTAAACAATCATCAAAAACCTAGAATTATAGGGATATGACAAAGAACCTTATGGGGCACCTTATATATTAACCTTGTGTATACATTAGGATCTTTGTCATACCATTGTTTGAAATGTCATTCAATACCTTCAATTTTATCAACATCAAATTAGTAGACAAAGTGACTCATCTTTGATATCTTGTATAGGCCTTTGTGTGCCTTATCAATAAGATGTACATCATGAATATTATCATAGGTCTCATACATAGGTGCATCCTCATCCATGCAAACAAAGGTGTCATGGATCAACCTATTATCCCTTTATTCTCAATAATATTAGTATCATTATCTTCCATAGGATCAAATTCAACTCCATCACCCCCATTATTGCTACTCTAAATTGCAGCCTTAGGAGTTTTGATCATGGGTTTTTGTCTCTTTAGGAGTTTTGAAATATGATACTCTTTCAAAAATAATATGGAAGTTCAAATATTTAAAAGTGGCTTAAATTATAAAATGGGCGGAAATTCACCAAGTGTCCCTGAACGGCATTTTCATGCGACTTGCAACTCGACATAACTCGGAAACCGGACGTCGGACCGACGAACTGTCGACTCCGTTGGTCTCTTGGCGTGCGATTACCTCTAGGGGGCCCTCTCCCTCGTCTCCCCATGGCCCAGTGGCTTCATTGTGCATTCATTTCGTAAACTAGGGTTTTGCTCAGTGTAATTGCATGCAATCTCGCATTGGTGGGTCAACTCTGCAAAAACCTCCCCCGAGCCAGTGTTGGCAGTGTTCCCACGTCGGCATTGCCCACACACACTTGCGGGAGCCAACGGCACGCAATCTTCCTGCTCCGTTTGCTTTTTGGCTCCCGGACGGAAATTCACCAAGTGTCCCTGAACGGCATTTTCATGCGACTTGCAACTCGACATAACTCGGAAACCGGACGTCGGACCGACGAACCGTCGACTCCGTTGGTCTCCTGGCGTGCGATTACCTCTAGGGGGCCCTCTCCCTCGTCTCCCCATGGCACAGTGGCTTCATTGTGCATTCATTTCGTAAACTAGGGTTTTGCTCGGTGTAATTGCATGCAATCTCGCATTGGTGGGTCAACTCTGCAAAAACCTCCCCCGAGCCAGTGTTGGCAGTGTTCCCACATCGGCATTTCCCACACACACTTGCGGGAGCCAATGGCACGCAATCTTCCTGCTCCGTTTGCTTTTTGGCTCCCGGACGGAAATTCACCAAGTGTCCCTGAACGACATTTTCATGCGACTTGCAACTCGACATAACTCGGAAACCGGACGTCGAACCGACGAACCGTCGACTCCGTTGGTCTCCTGGCGTGCGATTACCTCTAGGGGGCCCTCTCCCTCGTCTCCCCATGGCCCAGTGGCTTCATTGTGCATTCATTTCGTAAACTAGGGTTTTGCTCGGTGTAATTGCATGCAATCTCGCATTGGTGGGTTGAACTTGCTCACCTTGCAAACATCATCCATCAAACAGAAATGTGATGGAGTTGAAATCAATGGATTTCTTGTCACAATAGGCATTCATAAGTTTGCGTAATTGAATACTCCTCTTAATCCCTAAAAAATACTTCATTCCCATCCTGCAGATCCCAAACAATGTCAAAGGTAAGAAGGATTTCCATATAATCCAAATATATGTTTTTTTTCAAATATATTTTACATGGAAACATAGCAAAATGGAATCTAATATTTCGTTTGCATTGGGAAGAAAAGATTGGCAAGGCCAACATTGGCTTCCTTTTGGATTAATATCTCCATTTATAATTCCATAGATTTATACAGTTGTCTTAATCCTAACTGTATACATTGCATGAGAATAAACACCATCAATCTCATTTTTGAGACTTGGTTGTCATGTTAATGCAAATGTAAATGTAAAGGTTGCCTTTACAGGACTTTTGAAACTGAGTGTGGGAAAGGGGATCATGATCGAGATGTTGTGTGCATAAAAATTACATTCTGCAGGTAAAAATGGAAGTTTACGAGAAATTCTCTCATTAGTTACACAAAATCTATTGTTGAATGGTGTTCTTCAATAATTGTAGATGGAACAAGAAGACGAGAAGAGGACTCAATAAGGAAAGGACATGTGCAAAGATATTTTTGGGAGGTGGTTGATGTAGATCAATCACATAGAATAATGCATGGAATTTGTGGATTTCATTTAGTTTGAAACTCAAACAATGTTATAGTAGAAATATGGACAAGAAAATTCTATCACTCGCCATTATTCTAGGTATAAATATTGAATTATCCTAGTTGGATGAGGACTAATCAACCATTTCACCACATTATGATCATGTCTCAAATCTTGTACAACCAAGTTTAGTGAATATGAGATTAAATCTTATCAACTAGCATGAATACATTACATTTTGTCTATTTAGTGGACTCGCACGTTGGAACTGATGTTTTTTAAAATGAACATATATGCAATGGTTTCCCTGAAAGATAATTAATGGGGCACTCACTATTTGTTGGCATGTTCCTTAAAGGCGAACCAAACCCTCATGTCTCACTAATAGATGACAATGGTGATCAACTTGTAATCAATTTGATGGTTATTAAAGGATAATATCTAACACTGGATGACCAAACATGGAAGAAGGTTGGTTATGTATTTCAAGATTAGACTAGGTGAATCTATATACCACTTTACAAACTTAGTTTTCGATACAAACCTCAAACTACAAACAATGCCAAGGAAGCACCCATCAAAGGTATGATACTTCGAGCCTCATTGTGAACATGAAAAGTTAATGGAGATCATTAGTAATAGACATGATCCAAATGGTCTACTTAGATGACCATAGGTAAGTAGATAAGTAAGATTGCCTAACATGGTCACTCTTGTGTTATATTCCAAGGTATATGGGTTGTTTGTTATTTTTGTTAATTTTTCAATTCATTTATGTAGATTACTCATATTAAATTGTTTATAATGAATTAGTCTAATAATGGTGTCCTTGTATGTGTCCAGATTATCCAAAGAATCATAAGCACATGAAATCCCATCAATAAGAACAATGGTCTTTTTCAACACCACCAAAGAAAAAATCAGAAAAATGAAATGACCTACTTCAAAAATTATTTTATTACTTATTGTGCATGGTCCATCAAACAAAAGGTAAACAAACACAATTATATGGCCTACAATGTAGGTCTTTTGATGCTCTATTTCACAAGGTTTTAACAAACACACTTGTTGTGATCATCATTAAAGTCTACAATTTCTTTCAATGAATGTGCCAAATTGACCTAACAACATAGGAAATTGAAAACCACATCCATTGAAAGGAATAAATCAGTTTTTTTCACCAAGTGTCCCTGAACGACATTTTCATGTGACTTGCAACTCGACATAACTCGGAAACCGGACGTCGGACCGACGAACCGTCGACTCCATTGGTCTCCTGGCGTGCGATTACCTCTAGGGGGGCCTCTCCCTCGTCTCCCCATGGCCCAGTGGCTTCATTGTGCATTCATTTCGTAAACTAGTGTTTTGCTCAGTGTGGGAGTGTGCAATTTTTGCACACAGGGGTCAACTTTGGAAAATCATCCACCGGGCAAGTATGGCTAGTGTTCCTAGCCTGAACCTGTCTAGACACACATGCAGGACTCCCCGGAACCCGGTTTTGTTGCATGGTTGGAGTTCTATGCCCCCGGTAGGTATCCAGCAGGTGTCCCTGAAGGCCTTCTGGTAGTGAGACGGGACGAGCCATAGAATGAAGACCGTGGCTCGGATCGATGAACCGTCGACTCCGTTGGATTCAGCACACCGGGATAGTGAAAGGGGTGCCCCTCCCCTCCTACCCGGTGGCCCATGTGTCACCTTGCAGGTCCATCTTGGAAACTAGGGTTTTTCTCAGTGTGGGAGTGTGCAATTTTTGCACACGGGGGTCAACTTTGGAAAATCATCCACCGGGCAAGTATGGCTAGTGTTCCTAGCCCGAACCTGTCTAGACACACCTGCAGGACTCCCCGAAACCCGGTTTTGTTGCATGGTTGGAGTTCTATGCCCCCGGTAGGTATCCAGCAGGTGTCCCTGAAGGCCTTCTGGTAGTGAGACGGAACGAGCCATAGAATGAAGACCGTGGCTCAGATCGACGAACCGTTGACTCCGTTGGATTCAGCACACCGGGATAGTGCCAGGGGTGCCCCTCCCCTCCTACCCGGTGGCCCTTGTGTCACCTTGCAGGTCCATATTGGAAACTAGGGTTTTGCTCAGTGTGGGAGTGTGCAATTTTTGCACACGGGGGTCAACTTTGGAAAATCATCCACCGGGAAAGTATGGCTAGTGTTCCTAGCCCGAACCTGTCTAGACACACCTGCAGGACTCCCCGGAACCCGGTTTTGTTGCATGGTTGGAGTTATATGCCCTCGGTAGGTATCCAGCAGGTGTCCCTGAAGGCCTTTTGGTAGTGAGACGGGACGAGCCATAGAATGAAGACCGTGGCTCGGATCGACGAACCGTCGACTCCGTTGGATTCAGCACACCGGGATAGTGCCAGGGGTGCCCCTCCCCTCCTACCCGGTGGCCCATGTGTCACCTTGCAGGTCCATCTTGGAAACTAGGGTTTTGCTCAGTGTGGGAGTGTGCAATTTTTGCACACGGGGGTCAACTTTGGAAAATCATCCACCGGGCGGGTATGGCTAGTGTTCCTAGCCCGAACCTGCCTAGACACTTTGGAAACTAGGGTTTTGCAGGTCCATGATGATGATGATGGTGATGATGATGAAGATGTTGATGATGATGGCTTGGTCTAAGGTGGTTCTCTCAACTAGCTAATTCATTATGAAATATTTAACAAGACATGAATTAAATTTAATATAAGTGTATTGTTTAATATAGTGAGCATGAATTGAATTAATTTTGTTGAGTGAAGCCAATAATCAACATGATGAACATAATATAATTTTAGGGTTTACTGATCATATGTAAAAAATGGATTAAAAAACGCAATTATTATAATTTTAGTTTAATGTTTATCCACTTTAATCCATATATTTTTTAGTTTTGACTATGAATACACAATAATTATTATATATATGTGTGTGTGTTTTTGTGTGGATAACTTAGAGATGTATAATAAAAATGGGTAAAAGGTGGTTGTCACTAGAGACTTTCATAGTTGTATAGTGAAAATGTAATAGCTATTAAAATTTGGATTAGAAAATTATTAAAGAAAATAAATTCTATAGAAATGGGTAAAAGGTGGTTGTCACTAGATTAAGAGAGACTTTCATAGTTGTATAGTGAAGATGTAATAGCTATTAAAATTTGGATTAGAAAATTATTAAAGAAAATAAATTCTATAGAGATCAATCCTTTGATGATGGTATAGTGTATAGGTTTAATTACCTCTTATAATTTCGAGTGGAGGTCTATTGATATAATTTCTACATTGATGTATATCATGAAAAATGTACAACATATATGGAGTATATGGAGTAGAAGGTAGTTGTCACTAGATTGAGATAGACACTAACAAATATTAGAGATGTAGTAGTCATCAAAATTTGAATTAAAGAATTGTGAAAGATCTAAATTCTCTCATGGAAAAAATTCCTCTTATTGATCCTCTAATCCTATAGGTATCCAATAGTTTGGGTGGAAATTGAGTATCTACTGGTAGGTTAGCCAGAGGTGCACACGAATGGTGTACAATTGTCTAGTGGTTATGGCAGTGATGTGTAAAATCTTATGATCACATGAAAGAGATCACAAATAGGTTCATAAAACTAAGAACAACAATACTTTGAGCAATTTTTCAAAGGAAACTAGAATAGAGCCAGTAAAGAGAAAAAAATACTAAAAACTTGATTTCATACTAAAATGAATGAAAAATGGTTTTACATAAAGAAATTTGAATTACTCAAGGAACCAATTCGATTGTCTAGTGATTCATAAGGATTTAGTTGGGCTTAACATAGAGCTTAAATGCCCTTAAAGTTAGCTAAGCAACCCCTCAAACATGATTTAATATATGGTTTACTGATCATATGAACATAATATAATTTTAATCCATCTCTTGTAAATTTGGCATATCAAGAACGCAAAATTGACATATTCATATGAAACATACATGTGAAAATTGAGCATATATCAATATTCAATTACAAATAGTGAAAATAGTATAGTATTAAAAGTATGTAATGTACCTCATCATGCTAGATCCCACCTATTATCATACAACCAAGCCCTCCGGATCATCTCTTATACTGATGGTCTCCATTAGTCTTTCGTGCTCTGTATCCGGTAAGAAGTAGCGTACCTTCGATGTATTTCGACTAGGCATTGTTCGTACCTGAAGGTTTGTGCCAATGATTAAGTTGGTAAAGTGATATACACTTGCACCTGGTTTGTAATCCCTGTAAACATATCCACCCTTCTTTCTTCCATTGTTGTCCCGTGTCAAGTATTCACCTTTAACAACCATAGACCCAGTTGGAAAGTGGTTGTTTTCATCGTCAGTCATGGACACAATGAGAGTTTGCTTTCCATCTATACAGCATGCCAACCAGTATTCATCACCCCATTCAGTATCTTTTGAGGCAACCACTGCGTATATGTGCCCTGCATTATATGATTGTAGGTATATGATCAAAATATTTTTCGTGCGATACAAGGCCATTAATGTGCATTTGAAGACTACGTAAACAAACAAAAAATGTTAAGGAAATGCATCATACCGGGTTGTACAAGGTCTGAGACATGATCAAAATCTGCAGAAATAGATGATTGGTCTTCTTCCAACGGAGTTAACTCAACAATTGCATGCTGATCAAGTGGAAGTGATATGCGATCCCATCCATCAACCCAATCCAATGATTCACACCCATCCCTGTCACCATCACAACAAGGCGGGCAAAAACAAGCGAGTTTTCTGGTCCAAATTTCAAATACTGGGTTATCAGAGCTTCGAACCGAATGAAAGCCACGAGTCCCGGGCACAGTCTTGCATTCCCATGCATGTGAACGATCTATGTCTACCACCTCCCAAAAAAATCTCTCCACATGTCTCTTTCTTGTGGATTCTACTCGCATAGTTGATTCCTCTCCCATTACTGACGTGCACCACCTGACTATAGATTGAGCATTTAGAATAGTAGATTCTGTAGATACTTTCAATTCCTCTCTTCGTAGGGCTGTTTTTACACATGCTCCGGCTCCATCATGCTCTCCTTTACCATGCCCAGTCTCAAAATAGTTCCACATATGTGGCACTTTGTAGTTTTTATGCAATGAACACAACCACTGAAATATGCGTGCATTTTTGAACTGACCAGCACACCCATCAGACCAAATCCAGTGTCGGTCCATCTGTATGTTCCTTCCCTTCAAGTGATCATAGAACATGATGAAGCAATGACGTACATAGTGGAAGTCGTGGCACCTATCATCACTTATGTAGAAGTGATATTCCTTCAGAATTTCTCTTTGCTCTTCAGTGCTATTTGGGCCATGCCTATATGTGATATGGACCATCAAGGAAACCTGCTCAGAGTGATAATACTGACTTTGGATCTCATTTTGAGGTTGCAGAGTGTAGTTCTCGGCAAAATCAACAACTGAAAGTATAGTACCAAGGGGAAATGTATCTCTGCATATTCTAAACTTCTCATCCTGCCATCGTGCCACGTGGACATGCTGAACATATTGATGTGTCTTTTCAATAAATTCCTTGATGAAGTCACTAACTTGTACCTGGTGACACAAAATGATCTCAATGTCAGTTTTTTGTTGTAAGTAAGGATTGAAATGTAACCGTTACAACATAATTTTATAGATATAAATGCATACCTGAGATGTCACCAATTGTATTTTTTTGCTTTCTTTCCCTGGGACTATTTCATAGTTGATATATTTGAAACTTTTCATGTCTGTAACCATTTTCCCAAATTCACTGTCTCCATTCTCGTGCATACATTGGCTCAATAATGCCATTCCAGCACAGTTGGAGCATGTTCCATCCAAACAAGATTTTGCATAGTATGTTTGCCCCTCGGGCCTATTGCACATGATGCTATGAATGAATTCTCTTGATGAAGTCGGTGGTATTGTCATGGAGCAATCCTGCACAATGTTAGTATGCAACACACGACGAATGTACAAAAATGTTTCATAGTAATATTCATATTCTACATGGTATCTACAACAACAAGTGTTACGAAGAGTATTTATTCTAACATACCATGGCTTACATTTCTCAAAAGATCTTTGCCCCAAGTTCAATTGTCTATGCTCAATCTTAAATTTCTCGTAAAGCTCTGTCTGTGTTATATCAAGAAGATGCTTAGTATGTGGTTCACGATCCTTTGAACCCCTTCTTAGTTTTAGTACATCCTTTCGGTTTGAAGAAGGCCTTGTGTGATCATGCCAAAAACTGTGCACTAGTCCCTTTACTGCATCAACTAGCTTCATGTCACGACGTGGCAACCGACTAACAAAGGCCCAAAAATCTGTCTGATCGGTTGTGTCAAGATGTTCTCTTCTAATAGAATACCTACGGAGGGTTTTTACATTCAAATTAACTAGTTCGGATGTAGGCCTGAGAATACGAAGGGCCCTGGTGTTCTTATCTGCAATTGATTGTGACAACACACGACGAGCAGCATTGCGGTCCTTTGAACGTGTGTTCTTACCAATTTTACCAAATGCATCTACTAGGCTTTTAACTATATGAGAACTTGGTTCAGAATTCTTTATCATCTTTATCCCTAACTTTTTCCTAACAACATTCATGCTCCTAGATTTTAACAATGATAAAAATAATCTACATTTATCTCCATCACATTTAGAAACAAAATATTTATCAAGTATCTGTTGAGTTTGATAAGCAATACTACGTTTAGATAGCGTACCTTCAATGGAATTCATAAGTCTTTCATCAACTTGTATACGCTTCGGAGTTCTTCGACGTGTGCTTGCTAATGGAGGTAAGGGGGTTGGAATTGTACCATGTAGCGCATCACCAAGACGCTCTGGCGTTTCAGTAGTATCTTGGTGTCCTTCATTCTCTTCCTGGTAGTTGGATGGTGGAAGTCCAACATCCTCATCCATGGTCTGTGGAAGTCCAACATCCCCTTGTGGAAGTCCAACATCCTCATCGATGGTGTGGATAACATTCTCTTCTTCAACAGTAGGCAAAATGTCCAACGCCTCTCTGACTTCATCGCTTGTATAACCACATCCGGATAGCAAATTGGGTGTTTCTTCGTGAGCTTCATCTTGAGATGGTAACTTATCACTTTGAATTGAAGTGGGGATTGAAACATCCCCTAATGAGCACCTACGTTTTGCTTCTTGATTACTTCCATGGGGTGCTTGTTCAACAACTATTGTGGAAATTGAAGGTCCCTCTTGTCGTGGATTAATAGGATGAACCATGGTATCCTCTACAATTGGATTTGGATTAGTTTCCAAAGAAAGCCTCCGATTCATCATGTATATTCTTTTCTTTTCTTTCTCTTCTTCAATGACTTCTTGAGATCTCTTCTTCCTTGTTGATTTGTTTACTCGGTTACGTGCATTCCCCATCACCACAATGATCAATTCAATATAGTTTGTTTTTGTTGCTCCTCAATTACAATCTCTTCAATAATAAGCAAATGGAAGTTCTTCCTTGTTGGTCTTGAAGCTTGATATCTTATCTTGTGTGCTCCTCAAATATAAGCAAAATGAATCTTTCAAAGGCCTTATCTTTGGTGTTCTTCAATTGGAGATTCTTCAAGCTTGCTAATTATTTTCTTCAAATATGGCCATATAACCCAACACCACAGTGAGAAACCATGAAAGATGTCCTCAATGCTGCACCTGCATAAAAAAAAATGATGGAGTTGGTGTAGAATGTGAAAATTTTCAGACGCGGGCTCGTGCTGTTCGAAAAATCGCGGGATTATGGTTTTCGTTCGGACAGAGTGAAGTTGCTCTCGGACAGCAACAGGCCATTATTTCTGGAGTTGCAAAACGCGTACGCATTATATAAATATAAAACGCGTGCGCGATATGTAGTGAAAAAACGCGAACGCGATATAGTCAAGCACAATAAATAGGTTAGGTGCACGGCTAGGGCAACGAACAAAATCAAAGAAAACTAATAATTTATATGATTGCATACAAAACAAATGTTTTGTATGGTTTAATACCCCCTAGCTCTCTCCCAATAATCCCTAGATACCCCCTATCTCTTTCTAAATATCTGTCCCTCATTCTCCCTACATGTTTCTTTCATGTTTCTTTCTCTCCCTTCATCCATGTCTCTACCACCCCACTCTCCATCTCTCCACCTTCTCTTTATCTTCGTCATTATCCCTCCCTATAGCACTATCTCCCTTCTTCTCCCTTAATCACTAACCCTCTACGCCTTTATCCCTCCCCCCTGCCCTCTCTGTCTTACCTTGTTCCTAGAGCCCCTCCCCCATAAAGGCCTTTAGACCCTCTTCTAAACATTAATCCCTAAGTGCATAAGTGCACAAGATGATGAGGACGAGGAGGGTGATGACAATGAAGATGATCATGATGTAGATGAAGATGATAAAGATGATGAGGAGGAGGAGGGTGATGACAATGAAGATGATCATGATGCAGATGAAGATGATAAAGATGATAATGTTGATGAAGATGATGGTGATGATGATGAAGATGTTGATGATGATGGTGATGAAGATGTTGATGATGATGGTGATGATGATGATGATGATGAAGATGGTGACATGATGGAGATGTTGATCTAATGAGGAAGATGATGATGATGATGGTGATGATGGTGATGATGATGAAGATGTTGATGAGGACGATGATGGAGATGAAGATGATGATGATGAAGAAGATGATGATGATGGAGATGTTGTGTTGATGGGGAACCTAGAGATGACAATGATGATGAAGATGGTGATGGTGATGACGATGAAGATTTTGATGATGATGCTGATGGCGATGATGATGAAGATGTTGACGATGATGGTGATGGTGATGTTTAGATGATGATATGATGATGTTCAGAAGATCATGATGGTGATGATGGTGATGATGATGGAGAAAATGACGATGATGGATATGTTGATGAGGAACCTGCAGATGCCAATGATGACGATGATGGAGATGTTGATGAGGAACCTACAGATGCCAATGATGATGGTGATGACGATGAAGATGTTGATGATGATGGTGTTGGTAATGATGATGATGATGATGATGATGATGATGATGATGGTGACATGATGGAGATGTTGATCTGATGAGGAAGATGATGATGATGATGATGGTGATGATGATGAAGATGTTGATGACGATGATGATGGTGATGAAGATGATGATGATGAAGAAGATGACGATGATGATGGTGATGAAGATGATGATGATGAAGAGGATGACGATGATGGAGATGTGTTGATGGGGAACCTAGAGATGACAATGATGATGAAGATGGTGATGGTGATGACGATGAAGATTTTGATGATGATGCTGATGATGATGATGATGATGATGATGATGATGATGATGATGAAGATGTTGACGATGATGGTGATGGTGATGTTCAGATGGTGATGATGATGATGATGATGACGATGATGGAGATGTTGATGAGGAAGGGGGAGATGACAATGATGATGAAGATGTTTATGGTCATGAAGATGATGATGATGGTGATGGTGATGATGATGGAGATGATGGAGATGGCGATGAAGATGATGATGATGATGATGATGGTGAAGATGATGAAGAAGATGATGATGATGGAGATGTTGACCTGATGACGATGAAGATGATGATTATGGTGATGATGATGAAGATGTTGATGCTGATGATGATGGTGATGAAGATGATGATGATGGAGAAGATGATAATGATGGAGATGTTGATGAGGAACCTACAAATGCCAATGATGATGATGATGATGGTGATGACAATGAAGATGTTGATGATGATGGTGATGGTAATGATGATGAAGATGATGATGATGATGGTGATGGTGATGGTGATGTTTAGATGATGATGAAGAAGATGATGGTGACATGATGGATATGAACTGATCTGATTCAAGGAAGATGATGATGATGATGATGATGGTGATGATGATGAAGATGTTGATGACGATGATGATGGTGATGAAGATGATGATGATGAAGAAGATGACGATGATGATGGTGATGAAGATGATGATGATGAAGAAGATGACGATGATGGAGATGTGTTGATGGGGAACCTAGAGATGACAATGATGATGAAGATGGTGATGGTGATGACGATGAATATTTTGATGATGATGCTGATGATGATGATGATGATGATGAAGATGTTGACGATGATGGTGATGGTGATGTTCAGATGGTGATGATGATGATGATGATGATGATGATGATGATGGAGATTTTGATGAGGAAGGGGGAGATGACAATGATGATGAAGATGTTTATGGTCATGAAGATGATGATGATGGTGATGGTGATGATGATGGAGATGATGGAGATGGCGATGAAGATGATGATGATGATGATGATGGTGAAGATGATGAAGAAGATGATGATGATGGAGATGTTGACCTGATGACGATGAAGATGATGATTATGGTGATGATGATGAAGATGTTGATGCTGATGATGATGGTGATGAAGATGATAATGATGGAGATGTTGATGAGGAACCTACAAATGCCAATGATGATGATGATGATGGTGATGACAATGAAGATGTTGATGATGATGGTGATGGTAATGATGATGAAGATGATGATGATGATGGTGATGGTGATGGTGATGTTTAGATGATGATGAAGAAGATGATGGTGACATGATGGATATGAACTGATCTGATTCAAGGAAGATGATGATGATGATGATGATGGTGATGATGATGAAGATGTTGATGATGATGATGATGGTGATGAAGATGATGATGATGAAGAAGATGATGATGATGGAGATGTTGATGTTGATGGGGAACCTAGAGATGACAATGATGATGAATATGGTGATGGTGATGGTGATGGTGATGACGATGAAGATTTTGATGATGATGGTGATGGTGATGTTTAGATGATGATCATGATGATGATAATGATGATGGAGATGTTGATTTGATGAGGAATATGATGATGATGATGATGATGATGATGATGGTGATGATGATGAAGATGTTGATGATGACGATGATGGTCATGAAGATGATGATGATGAAGAATATGATGCTGATGGAGAATATGATGCTCACAACTCCCTCTAGTATCTCTCTCCCCAACCATCAATCTCTCTCTCTCTCTCTCTCTCTCTCTCTCTCAAACACACACACATACACACACATTATGTCACTTTCCATTCTCAAACCCATCCCCCCTCCATCCATATCTATCTCCAACTTTCTCCCTCCATCCCTCACCCTACCTTCTCTCCCTCCCTCTCTCATCGCCTATCTCTCACCTTCTATCCCTCCCTCATCTTTCCCTCAACCTATCCCAATCTCTCCATCACTCCCTCTCTCTCCATCGCCACCACTCTCTGCATGTCTCCCACCAACACTTTCTATCCCTCCCTTCCTATCTCTTATTTCGTTCTATCCCCATCTATCTCTCACTCCCTCCAAATCCATTCCTCCCCATTGTCCCTCTCCCTCCCTCGCTCTATGTCTCTCCCCCCCTTGTATTCTTTATTTCTCTCTCACATCCCCCTTGCCTCCATCCATTCCCCCTTGTCACTCAAGTCTCACTTTCAACTTCTAACCCTATACCTCTTCAGAACCTATTCTACTCCTAATAGTGCTCTCAAGCTCCACTTCCCTTCACCCCCTGTAGCCCATCATGTTCTCATTCCCTTCATCTCTCCCCACTCAAGCTTCCAACATCCTTCTAAGCCCTTGACCCTTTCCCACCCCTATTAAATATTAACCATAGATTCCCTTGACCCTTCCCCACCCCTTCTCAAATATTAAACAAAAATTCCCTTGACTTCCACACCCCCTCTTTCTCAAGTATTAAACATGTATTTTATGATTTGAATAACGCGAGCGCGTTTTGTAACTATATAACGCGTACGTGTTATGTAGTTATATAACACGTACGCGTTAATTATTGATATAACGCGCACGCGTTATTTAGTTATATAACGCGTACGCGTTATTTAAATCTAAAAGCGCGGCAATATTTTTGAATTTAAACAAGTCGAGTCACATGCTCACATGTCAACAATAATCCTATGTGTATGCTTTGGAGTTTGCTTCGGTAATTCCAAACCTGTGCTATGTTAATGAAAAACCAAAGCTAATTGGGTATTTCTTCCAGTTTCTGGAGAAGCCTGTGCTTAGCCACTCGTTACAATATGCTACACAGAGTCATTTTTGACGAAATCTTAGACACAAATAGCATTTTTTATGCAGATTCCAAATATGTAACTTTTATTTTGAAATATTAATTTTTCCTATTTTCTTTCAATTTCTTTTCTGTCCTACCTCCTTAACTCGTGAAACACATTGTTAGTGTTTCTTCCATAACTTTTTCAATTCTCAATCATTTCAAAAAAAATTGTATGGTGCACAAGAGGACACTAACCTCCACGTTCTATGAAAAACCCATTTCAAGATTTTTGCATTAAGACCTTCAAAGGCTCTACCCACAAAAGAGGTACTATTTTTGAGGTTTGATCACTTAGACAATTATAAAAAAATTATAAAATTACTAATTTAATTTTCGAAAAATAATGGCGCACAAGTGCTATGTGTTCTCTACATGCATGCCGATTTTTGTAGCTTGATTCCATCATTTAGGCCCTCAAAGGCTCTACCCACAAAAACATATACCTTATCATTTGCCTGAAAAATAAAAAGTGTGTTAGGAAAAATGAAACTTGACATAGCTATGAAAATTTTCAATACATAAAAGTTATATATTCAGAAACGTGATTCAATTTCCTACATTTCATCTTTTTTACTCAATGCAAGATATTTTCCGTAAGTAAATCAAAAAATCCAAGTAAGTTGAGGGATGCCTGCTTTTTCAGTTTTCTATTGCATCTAACGTGCCAAAAGTGACCCTCATAAGCTTGCACTGACCCTTATGTCATAGGAAAGGTATTCTAAGAAAAAAAGTTTTTCATCCTCTACTTTCTTAGTATTTTAGGCCTTATTGCATCTATGACTAACACCCAATTTTACTTTGAAGTTTGTAAGAGTTTGTTTTTAAATCATTAATGATAATTTCCATCTTTAAACTAACAATAAAAGAAAGATAGTTTTGATTTTCATTAGGTTAATGGTCTTTTTATAACACGTTCACTTTCTCTTATTCTATGTTTCTCCATGGCACCATAGTTTCTCTTTAAATCTAGTTGTGATGGTGCATTTGATATTATTTATATTTTGATGAATGACATTCTCTTGAATCCTCAAATGGTTTAGCCAAATAACATCATCTATGTTCTTAACCCTCAAGTGTCTTTTACTAAAATTTCAAGAAATGATAAGAAACCTTATATCCTTCCTATTAATTATCTTATACTTGTACATTGTGTACCTAATCATATCCATACTCTTAAAGCAAAATCTCAACTTATTATAAGAGAATGAGATAGGGGTTATTGCTTTTAATTTTAATATTATAAATTATGGATTAACTCATTTTTTCTCTAAGTTTTTCTAAAAATATTGCAAGCCCAAACTTCACAACCATAAAGTATAACTAAAATAACAAAAATATCAAAGAGGAATTTATTTTCATACAACTACCAAAAATATGCTTCTTTATGGTTGTTCTTAATACTAAAATAGACTTTCTGCCCTCAATTAATCATTTTCTCCACACTATGGTACTAGTTAAGCTTGTGATGTCGGTTAACTCCAATATACTTGTATGAATTAACTTCCTCTAAATTGTTATTATAATAAACAAATTCAAAGTAAGTATTTTTCTTGGACTTATGATTATAACCTTAGTCTTATCAATATTCATTGAAGTATCAATTCTTACTTGATTTTTAAAGATCATAAGGAATCCTTACCAAAATGAAAAATATCATTGATGTAATAATAAGAGTTATGACTATCATAGTCAAGGTAGTGCCAATACAACTTGTTTCTTTCAAATATACCTCCATCTTGTAGATATAAAATCTTGATTAATCTTTATGTTAAAATTAATTTATTTTAACAAACCCTCCTTGCTCCTAACCCTAGCAATAACTTTTTTATACAACCTCAGTGTTGCAACACTTGTGAGGAAACCTTTAAAAATTAGAATCTATTTTAGAAGTTTTCTCTTGAGCAAAATCAATTTTATTATCTCAACTCCGTGTATAATAAACCTAAAAATGATAATGTGGTTCACTATTTAATGATAATTACTAAAACCAACCTGACCTTTATCTTTTTTTTTCCATGATTTTCTATCTATAAAGTAATATTTTCTTTTAAATAATTCCATGAAAGTTAAGCATGATGGTGGCCTAATGTTGGACTTTTTAATATGACTTCTTACATGTTTCACTTTTCTCTCCTCGGGGAGACATCATTTTTTACTTTCCTTTTCATGGAGGATGGCTGTCTTTGTGGTACTAGCTGTATTGTGGTATCTGGCCTGTTGTTATTTGGCACTGGTTTTTGTAGATTGTTTAGTTGTTATGTTTGGGGGTTCATGGAGGTTGTTAAAAACTGTTTGTATTTATGATATTTTACAAATATTTTTATAATTGAAAGTATAAAGTTTTTCTTATGTGAAAAAATTTGAACTTCTTAAAATAGGATCCAGAAAATTTTAACCTCTGTTTACTAAATTAAAAACTATGTTAAATTCCAACCCTGTACGGCGCTGTAATTTTAAAGAGACTACATTGTATATATGGAATTTGATTTTGAGGGAAAAAAAAAAGCCACTTAAGTGTGATGACCACTGTGAAGTCAAAACTTGGTGAGAAAATTGGGCGATTTGAAATCTAAAAATCCGGTAATTTGTGTTTTTGTGAATATTCAGATGAATTCAACACAGTGGAAAACCCTATAACATCCAAATTATGCAGAATAAATACTGTTATTCGAGATTCTAAAAATTCTATCTCTTATTCCAACAAAACCGTGTCTGAAAAAATCATTTTCTCCCAACGAAATCGTAGCAGTTTACAAAATCATTTTCTCAGGGTTTGCAACCTCCTTGACTTGTCTGTTCAATCCGATTTACTCCAAATATCTCCCATGGGTCAGATATAGTGTATACGGGACTGTAATTATAAAGAGACCACACTGCGTATACACTCGAAGACAAAGAGAGAGCCATCGAAAAACGTTGCCACAGTCTGTCAAAGACTGTATTCAATCGTGTCGACAGGTTATTTGGAATTTGGAATGCATGTCAAAGTTCATCATTTGGCAGCACCTGGGTGGCGCCGCCCATCTATTAAATTCCCACTGTAAGCAACGGCAGCCTGTCTTGGCTTATCAATGTGTCAGGGATATGCCCATTTTCAAGTCACTGCACACTGCCTTTTTCGAAAAATATTCAAATCCCCATGACCTCCTGCATTACCTATAAAATCCAAAATAAAGTCCACATCAAATATGAGAAGGACGACTGGCTCTGCTATCCTCTCTACCTGCAGCCTAGGATCTCTTTCGCCAGTCTGTCTTCTCCAAGTGAACCATTGTGCTCGGTAATCAGTATTCCACATGCTTCAGTATTTTTTTTCAATCTGAAATTGTAGAGCTTTGATATTCACTGGGACTCAAGGGATGGCCAGAGAATCAAACCTTGATAGCCACAGAAACATTGTTTTGTTTACTGCGCTGTCTGCTAGGAAACATCATAGGTTTCAATAGACTTTTATGATTAGCTTAAACTCGTTCTCCAAAATTCAAGTTAAAGTTGGTTGCATCTCGTGAGGTTTTGAACTCAGTTTTATACAAGCAATCCTAGCTATGTAGACAAGTAATCTCTAGCATTACCACCTTTTCTTGATCAATATGATATTTTTTTAAGGATTCAAATATTATACCAGTGTGTAATATTTTAAAAGACTATTTGAACTTGTAAATTTTGGCAAATTTGATCAAATTAATCATATTTTATGTAAAAAAGAAGCAAATTTATAGGATAAATGGTTCATTGGTGAATAATTTTTTTAAATGGCCAAGAAATAGCCAATTGGTAGAACTTCACCTCTAAAAAAACCTTACTACTTAGTTTGCATAGACAACAAAGAATCATTTGCAAAATGATTATTCGTCATCTCAGAGGTATCTCGAAGTGTTATACCCCAAAATTTCCCCTACAAATAGTCAACATCCAACAAATAAATGAGGGTATCAATAGTCTAAACAATAAGGTAAGGTGTAAGGGGGCATCCCTACCTAATTGATCTATGGAGAAGAACAATGGAGAGAGGGTATTATTCACCACAACAAAAGCCATGATATAAGAAAATAGGGTGTTGATCATCCCCACACACTTCGAGCCTAAAAAAACAAGTAGGATAGCATGTTAGTAATAAAATTCCAACCAATTCAATCATAAGATTTATCTAAATCAATTTTGAGGAAAAGAGCCTATTGCCCAAACTCCCTTTCCCACTCCATGGCCTCCCATGTATAAACCATTATGTTTATGATAAAGTGCCCCTCAACAAAACACGTCTTCTCCTTACATGCAATCCTTGGAAACATCCCTCACCCACAATGGCATCACCTTAAACATGATTTTGCAAGCAACACTCAATAAAGTTATTGATCGCCATCTCCTAATGGTGTCTTTGGTAGCAATCTTCATAATGAAGTTGATTGACCTTTGATTAATGGAGTATGTTAAACATTTTGAGGAAAAATCTTTTAACGTCAAGTGGCTAGAGTCATCTTCAATAGTATCTCATAGCCTTGTAGAACTCACAAGGCAATCCAACAATCCCCATAGATTTACCATTCTGCATAGAGCTATGGGCTGCAAAAATTTCATCCTTCATGAAATCCCTATCCAACATATCATGGTCTACAATAGAGACCTTGTGTGGCATTGCTTTATAATAAGCATTCTTTGTAGCAACAATTGCCTCTGTCAAGGGATAAGGAGAAAATAATTGGATAATAATCACCAAACATACCTTGAATCTCAGAGGGATCTTCCTCAAGCGAACCATCATCTATGCAAAGATCAAACACTCCATCATATACCACTTTCTTCTTTAAGAAATCAAAGAATAACTTGGATCCATCATCCCCTTCTTGAATCCATTGTAACCTAGCAAAAAACCTCGCTCATCTAGCAATATACTCCCCCTCCCTAATCACCACCAACTCCAAGCATGTTGCATCCTCCTAGAGGACAATGTTATGTAGGTATTCTATTACAAAGAATATATAAACCTCCTCCAACTTCTGCCTAGCCTCCTAAAGCTCTCGTCTATTCTTGCTCGCAATCATACACCCACAACCATGCATGAATATGAGAGTCCTTTGAATGGCCACCTCCCACCATCATATCCAACCCCTTTCTCCAACAAGATATGGATCAAGGTTCCAAACATGATGAACCAAAGCACATTAATTAGGAAAAATCCCAATGAGAAACATTCAGCTTATACAAAGTAGATGGCTTCAAATCAATCACATGACCCATTGAAAATAAAGTCTAAATGTGCAGATGATATGAGCTAGTAGTCTCCATCAATGCATCAATTGGTCAAAACCTCCCCAAAAAGAAAATATCATCCCAAGGTCCATACACCATGTCCAATCTCTTTCCCCTAATGAAAATTGTAACAAGTGAACCAACCTCCATAGTCAAATTGTTTTTCCCTAATTAGGATAAAAGAGATGAAGGGTAGCCTTGCACCTTGACCATGCTTGCTTTTCCACACTAGTGACTACACACCACTGAACCTACACCAGCACCCTAATCACCCTCTCAATCCACCATGTTGAAGTCACCACTCACAATCCATCCTGCATTTGGTGGAGAAGAATTTATCCACTCCCAAAGATAGGTCTGATCCAAACTGATGTTGGGTGCACATGGAACAAAATCTAAGAAAATTCTCTTGTAACAAAACAATAACCCACACGTACTGACTATTTGAGTCACAAACATGTGATGTGACAAAAAGGTAAGGAGATATAGCAAGCACTAACCCCCGCCTTCCCTTAGAACTTATCCATGGTTCAAAAGATAGCATTCCACACATAGTTCATGTAAATGCAAAACTCAAAACTAGTAGACTTCACCTCTTGAACAAATATCACATCTAACTTAGCCTTTTGCAAAACTCCCTAAACAACTAGTAAGCTTAACCTCTTAGAGAAATACCACATTTGGGTTAATCTTCTACAAAATTCCTTGACCAAACTACTTAAATGATGGGTTCATCATCTCTCTTACATTTCAAGAAAGAATAAAAAGCTTCATTCAAGAAATAGAGGGTCCCTTAGAGTACTAAATATGTTTATTTCTTTTTTAATTCGGTATTTATATATTTTGAATAATGAACTCCATTAATAATAAATAAAACAAAATCTTGAATACCTAAATTATTAAAATCTAAAATTTTCAAAACCAACTTTAATCATCAATTAAAACCAAATTACATTAAGTTTCATATATATAAGTTTACGGGCATCTTAAGTAAATATCAAGCTTCAATTGTTTCTTGATGATGATCCGAGAGTAGAGATCATCATCCCAAAGTAGAGATCTAAACGTCTAGTTTCAAAACTAACTAAAACAACTCCTTCTTTTATATTATTATTTTGAATTTGATTTTTTTTAATAGAAATAGTTATAAACTATATTAAAAGAAATGAAAAACAACCAAAATTATAAAAAAAAAACAGTTATCGAGTAAACATAAATCCAAACTAATAGTCCAAAATTACATGCCCCTCGAATTACATACATAAATACCCCAACTAGTACAAAACTTTTCATGTGATACATGCGTATAAAATGGCTTAATAAAACTATGCAACTATAAAACATAACAACAACAAAAGGGAAGAACGAGACTACTCCACCCATCGACTTTATAAAAGAGACCAAGTTGATGTATTCCTTCGAAAGCTAGCAAATAGAGTCTTCATCCTCAACCCAAAGGGCTGCAAGGGAATTGGCATCCTCAACTCAAAGAGCTACAAGGTAATTGGAGTCATTGACTTTCATGAGATAAGTTCAATATCTTGTCCATATCTTCCATTTACTTTTCTTTTTACCTATATCGTGAAAACAAAAAAACATTAAAAAAATAAAATGAAAAGGTGAATATTTAACATAAAAATATAATAAATGAATTAAAAATATAAAATTTAGAATTATAAAGTGAATATTTAACATAAAAATATGATAAATGAATTAAAAATATAAAATTAAAAGAAATCATAATTCTATAAGTTAAATATTTTTAACTTTATTTTATTTTTATTTTTATTGGTTAATAAGTTATAAAGATAAATTACAGGTGCTTCCTTTATCATTTTGGAAAAAAAGGATTGTGTCCCTACAATAATCATTTGCAGATATTACATTTAGCTATGTGAGTAGGGTTTTTAACAAAAAGGCTCATATATTATCAAAGAAGAGACTGACAATGCGAGAAGGAAGGGGAGTTATATGTCATTTTCTGAAGAATCAGTTCATAGAGGAGACATCGATTACTATTTACTAATTGATATTTCTACTTTTTTGTATTTATTTAATATGCATTGTATATGCGAGATATATTTTACAGTTTAAAGTCTGATAGAAACTAGCAGTCTGGAATTAGCTTTGGGCTTTAAAAGACAATAGAGTTATATTTGGGAGTCTTTTGGAAGGATGGATATTTGATATATAAATCCATTTAAATGAACAGGATTTTGATCAATGTTATCATATATAATTTGTTTTTGTTTATGTCAATGAAGATATAGAGTCCTCAGAAAATAGTTGTAATGTCTTTTGGACAAGAGATACAGTGTAGTTTTTTTTTATTCATAAATGAATAGCAAGAGACTCTCTTTTCTTCTGGAAAAAAAGTTATAAAGATAAATAGTGTTACAAATATTGTAAAATTGAGTCTTAATGTATTGCATGAAAGATATTTTAAGAGAATAGTTTTCCATCCTCTACTTTCTTAGTATTTTACAACTTATTTCTTACCATGATGTGTTGTCACTATGAAGTTTGTTCATTCAAACTTCATAGTGACAAGTACAGAGAAAAAAAACCTTTTACTATTCATAAATGAATCAAAAAGTACAGAGCTATGCCAATCATTCAAAGCAGTTGATTGTTCTTATACAATCAATGCTAATTTTATTCTTTAAACTAGCAATAAAAGAAAGATAGTTTGATTTTCTTCCTTAGGGCTGATGGCCTCTTTATAACACATTCACTCTCTTATTCTGAGTCTTTTCATGGCACAATACTTTCTTCTTAAATCTAGTTGTGATGGTGATTTTGATATGATTGATAAATGGCCTCCTCTTGAATCATCCAACGGTTTAGCCAAGAAACACCATCCTTATTCTATCCACCCTTGAGCATCAAGTGACTTTTACCAAAATCTATAGAAATAATAGGAAACATTTTATCCTTCGTATTAATTATCTTATACATGTACATAAGGTACCTAATCACATCCATATGCTTAAATCAAGATCTCAACCTATTATAAGAGAATGATAGGAGGTATTGCTCTTGATTTTAATATTATAAACTATAAAGCGCTTTTGGATGTTAAATGCCAATTTTTTCTCTAGGTTTCTCTAGGAATGTTGCAACCCCAAACTACACAACCTAAAGTATAACTAGAATAACAAGGGTATCAAAGATGAATTTATTTTCCTACTATAACAAAAAATATGCTTATTTACAATTGTTCTCAATGCTAAAGTAAGCTTTCCACTCTCCATTAACCTTTTTCTCTACACTATAATACTAGTTGAGCTTGTGATGAAGGAAAACTCCAAGATACTTCTACGAATCAACTTCCTATAAGTTATTATAATATGTAAATCCAAGGTACTTGGACTTGATAATCATAACTTTAGTCTTATCAATATATTTACTGACATGACAATGTTAAAATGAAAATCTCTAAAAATTCTTAGTTAACTTTCAAGATCATAAAGGTCCTTTCCAAAAGAACAATATCATTAATGTAAAGAATAAGAGTGATGACTATCATAGTTAAGGTAGTGGAAACACTACTTGTTTCTTCCAAATATGTCTATAGCTTGTCAATATAAATTTCAAAATGGGTAGGGGTCAAATGACAACTTGCTTAAATCCTATGTTACAATTACTTTCTTTGATCAATCTTCATTGTTCCTAAACCTAGCAATATCGTTCCCATTCAACCTCATTGTGTAAACCCTATGTTATAGTTAATTTGTTGGACCAATCCTCATTGTTCCTAAACTTAGCAATAACTTTCTCATACAACCTCATTTTTACAACACTCAACTCTAAAGGAACCTTTAGATATTCTAATATATTTCAAAGGTTTTTCCTATGCAATATCACAAGCTTTCTTAACTCAATATTCAACAACAAAGAAATTAATTTATTATCTTAACTTCCTATATAATAACCCTTAGAGTGACGAAGTGGTTCATGATTGAATCATAGTTTTTAAAACTACCTTGGCCTTATCTTTTTTTTTCCCATAATTTTATATCCACGAGGTAATTCTTGTTTTTAAAAACAATTCCAAACAACTTGACTACAAGAGAGTTAATCATGATAGTCTTAAATAATTTTTCAGATTTTTTTAACCACTTTTAAAAATAAAAACAATGAAGATTTTAGTCTTTATTAACTAAATTAAAAAGCTTCTAAATATAAAAAAATAAATATAGAACTTCCAGTTTTAGAATTTTTGCATCATACATCTCAATTCCTTAACTTTCTCTTTTTTCTAGGCATATAATCTCAAGCATTCCATACAAAATAAAAACATCATGCTTTATAACAAGGATTTAAAATTGCATGAAACATTAAGGAATTCTTACAAAAATTTAACATATTTTTTTAAAAGCCTTATTGTATAACCTAATGACCATAGCACATAGATGTTGCAAAATACATTATATAACAAAACAACTTTACAATTCACAATTAACATAAAAATGACATGTGTACAATCAAATAAAACAAAAACATGAGAACATGTGACTAGCTACCTCTCCTCCTTATCAAGGACAACATGTATTGAACACATAATTCAATTGAATAAGCCGACCTTTAGTTATATATTATATTTCAGCATAATTATTTTTACATATAATATATTTCAATTGAGCGAGGTAACCTTTAGTTATATATTATATTTTAGCATAAACACCATTAAATTAGGCATAAGCCACAGATGTTGCAGATTCCAGGTCATCAACATTGAGCTTGGGCCATCCATTTGCTTATAATGGATCATTAAGAACCATTGGCCGGTACAAATCATCACTCTTCCCCAGGGCGGCTTGGACACCTCCCACCTCCATTTATGTATGGGAAATTGTTTCCTGTTATTATGGCATATTATCATTCAAATTGTGTAAAACTGAATTATAAAGTCCCTCCAGTGTGTTTGTGACATCTCAAGTTTCACCTGATGCTTATGTTGATGCTGCCTTATGCATATTTTCCTTATAGCCATTGTTCTAAATCAACACCCTTTCTGTCTTGTGCACATGTGAAACCCTTATTATTGGATAGTGTTTTCCACACATATTGCTCTGCATAATCTTTTCATCAGGTTTATAATTCATTACAACTGTGTTCCTTTTTTTGCGAATGAACTTAAAATGAGTTCTTGTAGCTTTGTTCCCTTTTGCAAACATGTTACAGGAAAATAAAATTCAAGGTTTGCTAATTGAAATCTTTTTTGTATGGAGTGTGTTACGATGGTACCAGTACCAATGCACCCGCAGAGGTACCCCAGGGAGAGGGTGTCTTTTTTTTTTCTGATTAGGAGGGGTGCTTAGTCAGCTTATTCTGAGGTAGGGGTTATGGTTGGACCCTCTGGTTTCTCCTTTGGAAGTACCATGTCTTAGTGGTATTGCTTACTACCTCATGAAAGGTCTTGAAGCCCTGAGGTTGGTGTCTGGGGCTTCCAGGGGTGGATCACTGGGTCACATAACCCCAAATTTGTTTTATCACACCAGCGGCAACTTCTTCATCACTGAGGTGCATATTTATCCTTTAGAGCACCTCCAGAACCCTCTTGGCCCTCCATTTCACCAACGCCCTCTCTTTGGGCCCCCTCTTTTGATGATGATGTCATCCTTGAGCCAGGCCGTGATGCTTGATTGGGGGGGGGCGTTGAGGGATTTTCATCACTATTGGGGTTAGTTGGGGCATGATGACCCCCCCGCCCTCTATAGTCTGGCCTTCAGAACAGACCGATATGCTCATTTTTAGTCAAATCTAGGGAAAACACCCCAATTTACCCACTACTTTGATTATTTTATATTATTTTTGTTTTAATTTTAAGTTGACATTACTAATTTCAAATTGACATTTTAAAAAGGCATGTCGGCCTGGATTTTATTTTATTTTTGTAAAGTGAGTGTGAAAAGGTATAAATAACTTTTCATCACTTCATTTTTACACATCAAATTATGGGATTACACTTTTATTTCTGATTTTTTCTCTCACCAGGGCTCTTTGAGTAATGAGCAACTCTTGAGGATGAATCATATGCTTGCTAGTTTGGGGACAAAGATTTGAAGTCTTTGCTCTTGTTTCTTTGCTAAGGTGATGCTAAGAGTTGTTTGCTTGACACGTGCACAAGAAAGTATCTAAGTCTTTCTCTTGATACCTTTTTGTTAAATGTTGGATGCATGCTTGTCTAAGGTTGAATGGTAACCATTGGTGTTGCATTTTTCCCTGGCATAAGTCATTTTCTAGCCTTTAGTTACCCTAGCATTGTCAACTTGAGTTTTAGTTCTCCAAAGTTTGTCTTAGCTAGGGCATCATCAACCAACTCTTGTAGTTGTTGAGGAAGCCCAAGTTTTCCAAACTTGGCAAGCACCATCTCAAGCAAAGGACCATCCTCTTTGATGCTATAGGGTTAGGTGAATTTCACTAATAAAACCCTAAGTTGTTTTCCTACACCTTCAACCTAATTTTCTGAGTTAGGTACATTTTGTAATTATTATTTTAGCTTAGTTTATGTATTTTTAGTATTTTTCTAATTTAGTTCTAAATCCCTAAATTCTAATTTTTTCCTTAACTACAGTCCCTAAAACCTCCCATGTTTCCTCCCCTTCATCTCCTTTCCTTCGCTCTCCCTCTCATCATACTCGGTCTCCTCCCTTGCTCCTTCTCACACCCTTGGCCCCTTACCTTTCTTCCTCATTTCCCTAGACCGCAACCCTTTTCCATCTCTGTTGGCTTCCTTCCTTTCCCCATCTCGGACCTGCCTCTTCCTACTCCCTTCAACCTCTCTCTACACCCATGACCCTTACTTCCCTTTCATTTACCCATCTTCCATTTCGGGCCTGCTCCTCTCCCCACTGATCCCTCTCTTTATCCATGTTCGCTGCCCTTTCCACAACTCGGGCTCCTTGGCTACCTGCTACTTTCCACCTTCGCAACCCTCTACCATACCCTTCAAATTGTGACCTTTCTCCTCCCTCCTCCTACCACCTTCTTCGCTACCCTTTTTTTTACTTCTTCCCTCCATTTGAACCCTCCTTTTCCAATTTACATAGGTCTGCAATAGAATTGTAGACCCTTGTGTTCCCCCTTGCTGCACCTCATCTGCAAACATAAAACAAAAAATCAAGTTAGTACTTTAGTACATTTAATTGTGGTTAGTCTACTAGTCATTTCTCCATTTTTTGTGCATTGATAAGATAGTTTATTGTGCAATTATATCTCAGATTTTTACATACAGATCTGGAAATTACATATGTCTTATGAATATATATTTGATGGAATGATCCCTATTGAATGTCAAAGTGTCTATTGAATGATTCGTGAATGATATTGAACACTTTTGGTCTTTTAAAATAGTTAATGTTGATTATTGATGGTTAGATGTTTATTACATTTGACACTACACTTTGATGATACATTTTGCATTGGTAAATCATCTTTGCATTTTAATAGTGATGGTTATGATCTTTTGGAGTATTGTTGTTCATTTACTATTGTTATGATACATGCTTATATGATGAATATGATGAATGATCTTTCATAGATAACCATCTTGGATTGACCTTACACTTTTATTGAATAATCTATGTTGGTTATTGATCCTTGATGATTTTGTGATCACACGCTTTTCCTAGCTTGCACCTACTGACATTGGATGATTAATGGTTATGTTATCTTCATATTGACTCCATTTGGTCACTGGTCTAACTAATGAATGCATCGAGAATATATTCTTTGGGTTGTATTAGGGTTCTACAGGTTACAAAAGGGTACTTCTCCTTAGAGGTTCCAACGCTCTGAAGAAATTAGAATCATGATTGAGGTGACATTGGATCACCTTTCTTATTTTTTCTTATCGGGAACTAGCCCTGCTAGTTTACCCGGTAACATTTTTGGCGTCGTTTTCGGGGACGTTTCAAAGTTTGAAGTGGTTCATCCAAAGTCATTACACCCTTGGCAAAATGACATTTGGTAAGAACTTAAAGCTGAGTCCTTCTTCCTCATATTTTTGAAAATATCTATAAAGGACTAACCCCTCGGGTCATATATGGCGACTCCACTGGTTGATAAGCGATTCAGAACCCAATCATCTCAGGTACGCCCTTGTTTTTGGTACTTTGGAAAGATTTGTTGAGCTAACTTGGCAGGTCTCTCCTCGCGACTCCGACTGAAGAAAAATAGCATACGTACTATACAAAGACAAGGAAACCAGATGACATGGCATCTTCTTACAAAGATGATATTCCATTTGAATTTAAGAATCATGATAATCCGACATATGCAAAAAAGGAAATAGCTTTTGCTCCTCTTGATTTGTCAACTTTCCAGGGCATTTGTATGAGTTACCAGAGATATTTTGGCATGCATTCAAGGGTGATCGTGGTAAGGCCTAGCACCATGTTGAATGGTTCATTACATTGGTTGTAGAATACATCATTAAAAAGGAAGAAGACGTTTACATGAGATCATTTGTTCTTCACCTGGGAGGAAAGGCTCTTGCTTGGTTTGTGGGCCTAGAAAAAGCAACAATATCATCCTTGGTAGAATTGATAGAAACCTGCTGTAACTACAGGAATCCAAAGCAGCGTGACAAATGGATGACTTATGATGAAGATGCAAGGAACTTATTCACTGAAGAAATCCATGAAGATCAATTCTCAGAAAATCTACTTGAAGAATATTGTTAAAGACTGGGTAAATGACGTAATGGCCCTTGTGACTGGAAATGGAGTGACTCCTGAAGATGAAGAGAAAGAAGCTTTAATTGAAGAAACTGAAAAAAGGATAATTCTTCGTGCTCCCAGATTATGGTTTCTTATGATATTTTGCCTCTCTTGGAAGAAAATTACAGGGTTACAGAAGACAATGATTATTGGAAGTTCCTTGGTCCACCAATGTACGATTCTTCACGACCTTGTAGGATCATGGTGGACCGTCTCCCGAGAACATATGTGGGTGAAGAATTTTACTCTGCCTTCAATGAAGAATGGATCAACCATTTTTCTTTGCTCAGTGATGTAGTGCATGCAAAGTCTCTCCATTGTTTCTTAGTTCATGATGTGCCCTAACCCACAACATTCTGCAAGAAGTGTTCAGCCCTTTTCGTCCAGTATCAGTAAGTTACCAACAATGCTTTCCAGTAAAGGAAATACAGGTATGTGGACATGTATGATTTGCTTTTCACATTGTCATGATTACTATTGTTTATCTTTTCATTTGAAATGTGAAGGCTTGAATTATGTGGTTGACAATTTCCAAATGATAAAGATCATTAGGGGTACTAACATGATATTTATGAAGATGAACAATATGCTTGTATATCCAAAGAAATGTTCAAACAGGTTGCAACTGATATATGAATATTTGCAAGGTCCACCTCCACCAATGCTCTCTCAAATTGGCAATCAAGCACTTTTCAAGCAATTTTTTTCTCAACGCCAGTATATGATGACGATGGTCCATACAGTAGCCCAGTAGAAGCTTGAATAAATGGAGCTTGTAAAAGCAACCCTTCTCCCTGGAAGCAATATGAAAGCTTCCAGGTTTCCGTAGCCATCCAATCCTCATATACTATCATGATGGAGACCTTGGTACATATTTGCTTCGTGATTAGTAAGAACTTGTCATCAATTCATTTTAAAGACAAAGGTAATGCACCAGGTATGAATTGCTTACTCAAATGGTTACAATGGTGGTATGATTTTACTTAACATTTTCTGATTTTTATGTTTAGCATAGGTAGGTTTAGTTAGGCATATATGGTTACCCATGCATTGCATTTGATGTTCTTCATGTCTACGTAGGTTAGTCACTAGTTTATGCATTTATGTTATTTTCATGTCATGATCAAGGAAGGACGGAAGTGTCTGCCTCATGGTAGTTTGATGTACTTGATTATTTGACATGTGTGTAGGTATACAGGTACCCAGATGATTATTGGATTCTACAGCACCCTCAGGAGGAGTACTTGTCCCACAATTGGAGCCAATATTATGATGGTACTAGTACCAACACACCCGCAGAGGTACCAAGATGTATCTTTTCTGACCAGAAGGGGTGCTTAGCCAGCTTATTATGAGGTAGGGGTTATGGATGAACCCTCTAGTTTCTCCTTTAGAATTACTAGGGCTTAGTGGCATCGTTGAATTCCTCATGAAAGGGATTGAATCCCTGAGGTTGGTGTCTGGGGCTTCTAGGGGTGGATCACTAGCTCACATAACCCCGAATTTGTTTTATCACTCCAGCGATAGCTTCTTCAGCACTGAGGCACATATTTATACTTTAGAGCACCTACAGCATCCTCCTGGCCCTCTAGCTCACCAACGCCCTATGTCTGGGCCCCTCTTCTGATGATGACGTCATCCTTGAGCCAGGTTGTGATGTTTGATTGGGGGGGGGGGGGGCGTTGAGCGATTTTCATCACCGTTGGGGTTATTTGGTGTATGAAGACCCCCCCCCCTCCATAGTATGGAGTTCAGAACATACCAATATGCTCATTTTTAGTCATTTTTCTCAAGTAGGGGTCAAATATGGGGAAAACACCCCAATTTACCCACTACTTTGATTACTTTGTATTATTTTTGTTTTGATTTTAAGTTGACATTTCTAATTTCAAATTGAAATTTTAAAAAGGCATGTTGGCCTGGATTTTATTTTATTTTTGTAAAGTGAGTGTGAAAAGGTATAAATAACTTTTCTTCACTTCATTTTTACACATCAACTTATGGGATTACACCTTTATTTCAGATTTTTTCCCTCACCAAGGCTCTTTGAGTGATGCGCACCTCTTGAGGATGAATAATGCTTGCTAGTTTGGGGACAAATATTTGAAGTCTTTGCACTTGTTTCTTTGCTAAGGTGATGCTAAGAGTTGTTTTCTTGACACGTGCACAAGAAGGTATCGAAGTCTTTCTCTTGATGTCTTTTTGTTAAATGTTGGATGCATTCTTTTCTAAGGTTGAATGGTAACCATTGGTGTTGCATTTTTCCCTAGCATAAGAAATTTTCTAGCTATTAGTTACCCTAGCATTGTCAACTTGAGTTTTAGGTCTCCAAATTTTGTCTTAGCTAGGGCATCATCAACTAACTCTTGTAGTTGTTGAGGAATCCCTAGTTTTTCAAACTTGGCAAGCACCATCTCAAGAGGCGGGCCATCCTCTTTGATGCTCTAGGGTTAGGTGAATTTCACTAATGAAACCCTAAGTTGTTTTCCTACACCTTCAACCTAATTTTCTGAGTTATGTACATTTTGTAATTATTATTTTAGCTTAGTTTATGTATTTTTAGTATTTTTCTATTTAGTTCTAAAGCCCTAAATTCTGATTTTTTCCCTAACTACAGTCCCTAAAACTTTCCACATTTCCTCCCCTTCATCGCCTTGTCTTCACTCTCCCTCTCATCATACTCGGCCTCCTCCCTTGCTCCTTCTCACATTCTCGGCCCCTTACCTTTCCTCCTCATTGCCCTAGACCGCAACCCTTCTCCATCTCTGCTGGATGCGTTCCTTTCCACAGCTCAAACTTGCCTCTCCCTACTCCCTTCAACCTCTCTATACACCCACGACCCTTCCTTCCCTTTCCTTTACCCCTCCTCCATTTTGGGCCTCTCCCGACCGAGCCCTCTCTTTATCCCTGTTCATTTCCCTTTCCACAACTCGGTCTCCTTGGCTACCTGCTCCTTTACACCTTCGCATCCCTCTACCTTACCCTTCAAACCGTGACCTTTCTCCTCCCTCCTCCTACCACCTTCTTCGCTACCCTTTTTTCACTTCTGCCCTCCATCGTAACCCTCCTTTTCCAATTTACACAAGTCTGCAATATAATTGCAGAGCCGGTGTGTTCCCCCTTGCTGCACCTCATCTGCAAACATAAAACAAAAAATCAAGTTAGTACTTTAGTACATTTAATTGTGGTTAGTCTACTAGTCATTTCTCCATTTTCTGTGCATTGATAAGATAGTTTACTGTGTAATTATGTCTCAAAGTTTTACATACAGATCTGGAAATTACATATGTCTTAATGAATATATATTTGATGGAATGATCCCTATTGAATGTCAAAGTTTCTATTGAATGATTCGTGAATGATATTGAACACTTTTGGTCTTTTAAAATAATTAATGCCGATTATTGATGGTTATATGTTTATTGCATTTGACACTACACTTTGATGATACATTTTGCATTGGTAGATGATCTTTGCATTTCAATAGTGATGGTTATGATCTTTTGGAGTATTGTTGTTCATTTACTATTGTTATGATACATGCTTATATGATGAATGATCTTTGATAGATAACCATCTTAGATTGACCTTACACTTTCATTGAATAATCTATGTTGGTTATTGATCCCAGGTGATTATGTGATCACACGCTTTGCCTAGATTGCACCTACTGACATTGGATGATTAATGGTTATGTTATCTTCATATTGAATCCATTTGGGAACTAGTCTAACTAATGAATGCATCAAGAATATAGTCTTTGGGTTGTATCAGTGTTCTACAGGTTACAAAAAGGGTACTTCTCCTTAGAGGTTCCAACGCTCCGAAGAAGTTAGAATCGTGATCAAGGTGACATTGGATCACTTTTCTTATTTTTGCTTATCGGGAACTAGCCCTACTAGTTTGCTCAGTAACAGAGTGCTTCAAGAAATAGGATTTGAGGCAATGCATCATTGCTTAGAGTGCACTTTCTTTGAATTAGGTGCCAGGTTTGGCAGGTAACTCTTCTACCAAAACTGTTGGGGACCTGCACTCAGGTGTATCCCTTTGCAACATGACCTTTGGGTGTGGTCGATGACAGCAAGAATGGAGCCTCAGTGGATAAATTACTATTCCTTTAGCCCTACTAGCAAACCAAAGTCTAGTTGGCTTGAATTACAAGTTTGAAGCTTAGAAGCTTCAGCTTATGGTCATATATGAATTTGAAAAAAAAATAGTTGTCAGTATTCAAATTTGTGTTAAAAGTGTAAAAGTGCCTTGGTAGAGATGATAGGAGCCATGCAATGGGAATACCACTCCGATGTTCCATGTGCAAGCCCTTTCTATCCAAAATGCTAACATATTGAGATGCATGAATTCCCAATCATGGTGATATCTAAGATATTTTCCTATGCAAAGAGAAAATTTAGTTCTTTATCAATAAAAAAATGATTTCAACCATTGTAGTTGACTTTTGTACATTACAAATCTCCGACTAAGAACAATTTTAGTTTTTCAATAGAATAAAAATGACTTAACTAATGTAGAATCTAGATGACTTAAGTACACTACAACTCTTCGACTAAGAACAATTTTAGTTTTCTTCTTTCTAATAAGCTTCATAGAGAAACACTAGATCTCATGTTTCCAAGTTTTTTCCGCAAATGTAATTCATCTCTCACAAAGGCCCCGACTTAAAATTTCCTTTGGATCATTTCCTTCATGATTTTAGTTCTTGTATTCACCTTATTTGATACAAGTTTATAGTTAGCATCATTACCTAAAAATGGCTATTTAATAAAGTTTATACTTTAACAAAAAGCACTAATGTATTTCTGTTTCTTTGGATGATTGCAGGGATTGTATTATTGATGGCAACCTTATGTGAGTAGCATGTCATCGTTGTCATGAAAAAAATCGTTTTAAGTTTTCTTATATTTGGTAAACTGAGGATAATGTCAGGGGTCAACACTATCTCCACCCTTAGCGTGCAATGAATAAATTTACAAGCAAATTAAGAATTAAGTTTATCTAATGATTTTTTTGGATGATAATTCTTGTACTTGTTTCATAAGGTAGGTTGAAGTACAATGAAAGGCTAGATATGTTTTTTTTGTTGAGCCAAGCATGGATATTATCATAACTCTGTTTTCTCCTCTTCACAATTTATTTTCTATGGAACTTTGGCTCTCTGACTTTCCACAACTCTTTTCCTTCTGTGATCATCACTTTTAGCAAGCCTTCATTGTCATGTGACAATTTGATTTGTTTGGATTTTTGTTTATATATTGGGCTTGACACCTTTTCTTGACTATGTTAGTTCTTATCTCTTGGTTATGTCCATGGATAATTACTTAACTATGTCCTCTGGAAATTGCATGCATTGATAATTTAATTCTGATTTTAGGTTCCATTAAATTTTTAGGCCCAATAGAATTCATGTGGGGGGATTTTGTTTTTCTAATTTTTCTGTCACTTTCTTGAATCTAAAGCACTGAGTTTCTGTGTGACTAACTCTATTTGTAAGTATTAAACTCTTACATGCATGTAAAAATCTATATTGTGTTCAATATAATAATGTTATTATCCAATATCCTTTATTTGGATGCACTCCTTAACAAGATTGAGTATAATGTTAAATGTATGTTTGTTTTAGTATTAAAAACTATTACTACTTGAGGCTACTTCTAAGTGTCACAAGTCTTTTATTTTCACTAATGAAGATGTGCCTATTCTCTTCAATTTTGCATGTGAGGTGTCTCATAATATATAAGACAAAAGATTGGTAATGAATTAGGGATTTCTCCCTGTTTTGAAATGATGTTCCACAATGATTATTAGATTTTGTTCAAATTTAACACCATTTTCGATACTTAAAAAAATATCAAATGTATCGAAATGTTAATCTACTTCAAGAGCAATCCTTTGAACAAGTTGAAATATATCATGTTTTTGAATGACATGCAAGGTTGCACCATGATTCAAAAATCCTTCTTCAAATACATTTTCCATACTTTGATGTATTTCACTTTGACGGGGAGTATGTTGGCTCTTATAATTCCCACCTCACTATCCTATCCTGCCTTCTCGCACTTCTCATCCCTTGAGATTACCACAACTGAATACAAGCTTCTCTCCAAGGCCATTTGGGAGGCTGCCCTTGAATCCTATTACCATACTCATTTGATACCACACTCATGTCCCTACTTTTCCTCAAGCCTATGCCTACTAGTATGATGTTCCAAATTTACCTCAAGCCCATGCACTACCAATATGATGAAGGGTGCAAAATCCTTCATAGATATATCCATTTCTCTCTTTCACACAACCCCCCCACCATTCCTCACATCCATAGAATTTACAAGCATCTCCTCTATTGAAAGAAACACAATTTACTTGCCACAATACTTGCCACAATGAGGTGTGAGCTTCTTGAATCCCTCTAGCATCCACCAAAAGTCTTATGTTGTGCCCTTTTTCCTAGCCACCTTGCCCTCCCACCCAACCTAGATCACCATAACGTGTACTCACATACCACATTTAAATGTTGTCCCTTGGAAATCCCTAGTGGATGTTGCTTCTCCTCCCACTTCTTGATGTATATTCTCCCGTGGGGACATTAGGAAAGTTGTATATTCTCCCATGGGGACATTAGGAAAGTTGTTAGATTCATGAGCACTAACAAGGTTGTCAACAAAAAAGGTTTTCAAGTTAAGTTCCTCAAACATGGCATCACTTTCTCAAAGTCCACATTGTTAATTTGTTTGATCATGTTGTTTATTTACGGTTTCATATATCTTGGTCCCACTGTTGTCATCCACCCCATTTTTAAATTGAGGGTTACGTCTTGCCTCAATAATTATAGGACCATCATAGTTGGACACATTTTTGCCAAGATCTATGGCACAATACTTCATATGTGGTTATACCCCGGTGGGTTAGATCAAATGGATGAGTGTTGTAAACAACAAGCGGAAGGTATCGGGGTCAAATCCATGGGTGGCTATGCTAGGGCCTCACTTGATGTCCCCATCGGGTTAGATTTAATCCTCACTGCAACCGAACAGTTTACCTTGGTTACCATCCTCAAAATGAGGGGAAGTGCTTGTGGGTTTCCCATGATGTGTATTCCATTGAAAAAAAATACTTCATATGTGGTTATGGGACGAGCTAGAGAAGATGCACCTCATGGGTATAGGACAAGATGGATTTTTCTAGGAGTTCCAAGCCATTGACCACATATTCTCTCTATATATCATTATCGAGGTGGCCCATCATTAACCTTTCAAAGTCTTTTGTTGCTTTATGGAATTTTAGATGACAGTCGATTTTGTATTCAAAGAGGCCTTGTTCCATTCCATAGGTTACATGACATTGGTATATCAAAGACCCTTTTGGATGCCATCATGAGAAAATATGAGTTGGTACTTGGTTGATTTCTCTTTGCTTATAGCCTCTTTAGTTGTTGCGTTTGATCTCGGTGTTCAATTACCTTTATCCATTCTTTGTTAGTGATTTCTTTGATAATTGTTTGGTGCAAAGCTTCAACCTTTAATGGAGAATTTCCATTCCATGCATTTGTTTGATAATCATCTCGCCTTTCCATTATTCACAATTCAAAACAAATTGTCAGTGATAATAAAACTGTGCTCAACTATACTATCATTTTGGATAGTTTTGGAATCTTATGATACCCTCTTGGTCACATTGATCAAGTATTTGGATTGCAAAATGTTACTCCATAACAACTTTGGATGTTGAAGAAGTCTCCAAAATTGCTTTGTTGTAAATACTTTGTTCATTAGGGCATACCTCTTGAATTCTGGCCAAAATTGAACTTTTAGCGGACTTATGGTAGCCTTACAGATCTACAAGGAAGGATATGACCAGCCACAGAGCAATCCATATGACGTCACACTTCTCCCGTAGGCCATTGGAATTGATATATATATTTCCATGCATGTGAGGGTCCCATTCCCAGGGGGTTTGATGAATTCTCCTTTTGTGCCATCCTTAGATGGTGCCACAGGGAATCCACACTTCTGAGAAACCATGTGGGTTTTCTTCTGGCAATATAAAATTTGCTTCTTTGTGGACAAGTTCACGTATGATTTAGGTTTTTTTTGTTTGTTTGTTTATTACATGTTTATTTGAATAATTTGGCCCTAAAGGATTTTTTTTTCAAAAATTATGATCCAAGTTTTGATCAAAATTCTTGTCAAAGATAAATTTGTTTGTGACACATCCAACTGTTTATTCTTTTAAAAGTCATTGAATAGTTTTTGTTTACTTTCAATGAAATGCATTTAGAGTTTTGAATAATGGGGTGTTGCAAATCTGGTGAAATGTTTTCAGTTGTTTAGCATGTCCAATATCTTCATGGGATACCCGATTATTTGTTTTTTAAAAACTTTATGGATACTTGCATGAACCAAGTTAACAATTTGAAGTTTGATAACCAAACCTTCTGAGTTTCTACAATCCGGATTTCCAATTCTTCTTCTTCTTATTATTAAATTTCTACATTCTTGGAGTCTCATTAAGCTTGGAATATTTTTGAAACAACAAAGTAGTTGAGTAGTTTCACTAACATGTTATGAGTATACAATTTCAATTGTTTGAAAAAAGGAAACATATATTTGTTTATTCTTGAATATATTGTGACACTAAAGATTGCATAACACTTGCCATGATAATATTGAATATGCCTATATCCGAATTGAACTTCCACAAGTGATAAAAATACTACAATAGAAGCATAGATTTAGCTAGATTTTGATGTTCCCAAAGTGAGCACATAGTTTCCCATGTATATGCAATTTGGGCATTCTTATGTGTTGAAAATTGGTCTCATTGCATGATGGGTAAGTTTATTCATGGGGGAGTTTACTCTAGATAATTTCACGTACTATATAGATGTATGCTCTATTACAAGTTCCACTCATCACTTTTTTTTTATGGAAGATGTCCACATAATCCTTGGATTATTTTTTCAATCAATCTGGTGTTTTCTAGACATTATGGTTATTAGAAGTCCCAGCACATTAGTAGCAAGAATCATGAATCAAACTTGGAAAATTGTGAGTTTGACTTGGATCGCCCTCAAAACTAGTCAATTCGGTTTGGGATGAGTCCAAATTGGGTTGGTCAAGTTTGACTCGGTCAATGTGATTCAAAATCATGATTTTTTCCCCGATTCGCACGTAAAAGGTCCGATATTTTGAGTTGTGTGCCCAGAAAAACATTTAAGGCCGATTTTAACTATTTTTTGGCCATTTGTTTGCTTGTTGGAAGTGTTCAATAGTAATGGTAATATTAAATTCTTAAAGTAAAAGTGGCATTCTCCTTATATTTCATTTTCTATCCTTTTACTATTGAACATCTCCAACAAGCAACAAAATATGTTTCTCCTTATCTTTCATTTTATATCCTTAAATTTTTAACATTACCATTAATTATTTCAGGATGTTTGAGAGTGGTTCCAACCTCATTGGAGTTCATATGCAAAATGTAGAATTTTAGATCCCATCCAGAATTTAATGAGACTTAACAGTGTTCAGGATCTCAGGATTGCAACATTTCCGTTGGATTCTATCATGTATGAGGGTAAGGGATTGGCATTTAATCAAGCACATCGACCTCTCTATGTACCTTGATGTTGGTGGTGTTGATTGTTGAACTCCTATGGCATGACCTTAATAAAAATGTACCCTTTAGTCAAGCAAAATCACTCAATAAGCATGGGAAACTTTTTTTAATTCTACCTTATTTTAACGGTTGGATTAGAAAGCTTCATCAAAATTGTTGGGTGTTGACTAATGTCCTCGGAGGATCAACTTTGAGATTTGAGGTAGAGGCAAGGGATAGAGATTAGAGGAGGGGGGCACAGGGTGTTGTTGATAAATATGATCTCAATATAGGCAATGATTTATCTATTTGCACTCATCTTATGGATCATAATTGTTATATTTTGGACATCTATTGATATCTTTTGGACATCTATTGATATCTTTTGGACATCTATTAATATATTGCAATATATGGACATGAGTATTTTGAATATCAATGAAAAATGTTTTTTTTTTTAAATTCAAAATGTGTGTGTGTGTGTGTGTGTGTGTGTGTGTGTATTGTGTTTGCTTTTTTTTTCCTAATTCGATTCAAAACTTTGACTCTTTTGCCTCACTGATATATTGCCGATTCGATTCTAGTAACATTGCTATTACCTATCAAATCACTTGGTCTATAACTAATAGACAAGGATACAAAAATAAAAAATTTAAAATATGATTAGTGTTCCAAGTTTTTGTAGTGTTTAATTTGAGAATAAATATATGTAGTGGACACTCATGTTGTGTTTTTTTTCAAAATTATATATGATGTGTACTTCTAAGGTTTGCAGTTTTTTGTTGTTTCTAGAGTTTCATGTATGGTATTTGTTGATTAAATATTATCTACTTGAAAGGAATCTATTTGATACTTTAAATTTAGCAAAAGGAAAGTTGCAACAACTCAAAAAAATTGATGCGGCTTCTTATGTAAAATGTGATTTTACTTGTAAAATGGAAGTAGTGTGCATTCACATTGTAAACAATTGGATTCATATTGATACAAATGTTTAAATATAAGGGAGCTATGCTGTCATAAAGAAATGTATAATCAATTTTCTTGGGTTGTCTATGGTATGCTATGTTTTACGAAGTTTGATTTTGATTGGCCTATTGGATTAGTATTCTTATATTTTGTTTTACTGTCTTTTACTTAAACCATCATAATTTTTACATGGTTTCTAATGCTTTATGGGGTTATACCTAGATTTTCTTGATTGTCCATTGATCACAATTCAATTTTGCTAATCTTTGGATCTCTTTTATAGGTCCCTAACATTCATACACCAAATACGATGGAGCTAGAGGGGAGAATGGTGAAGGGGAGAAGGGAAGCCACTGGGATAATTTTTAATAGTGGATTAATGTTCACTTAGGGTTGAATAGTATTAAAGAGTACTTTTCTCAAGTTTAGGAGTTTCTTAACAAGTTATGATCCCAATGCACAAAAATAAAACTATGAAAACCAAAAATAAAACTATGAAAACCAAAAATGAAGAAAATACACAAAGAAGAGAGGGGGAAGAGGAATGAACACACTTGAAATGAGAAGAGGTTGTAATTTTAGTGAATCCAACAAACACGATGAAATTCCCACCGTTCTCGAAGCCATTTTTTATCTCCTTGCTTTGTACCTTAAAATAGTCTTCAACCAATGGCTTCGCAAGCCTATGGGAAATATCGATTAGAGGAGGATAAAGAAAGGGAGGTCAAAGGGAGGGGTGATGATAGCAAGGTTGGACAAGAAATCCATAAAATTGTGGTTCTACAAACTCCGTGCCAAACTTAACCATTACCTTGGAGTATATAGAAAGGAAACATGATGCTTTATTACCATTGAGAACCGTGTACCTAAGGTGGTGTAATGCCTCGATTTACATCCCCTAACTATGAATCTATATGAAGGATGAAATGGCTATATGCCTAGACATAGGTGGTCTAAGTAAAGTATGACCATTAGCTTTATAATTGTGCATTGATACAAAAAATATAAAAACATTGAAGGTTTCAAATGAAGAAGGAAATGTAAGTGGGGTATGAGTCCACAAGAGGGGAATGAAGGGGGCTATGATTATTATCCATTAACCTCCATTCAAATTAGCCTCCCAAAAGGGAGACATGTGGTGTGTTGTTAACATGTAAATATAATATGTAAACTTTGGACATGCAAGTCATTTGTCACCTTTTTACATTCATTCTTCTTTTTGTTTTTCATTCTACTTCTATGCTTCCATAACTATTGCCAACTATTGCTACCATAACCTTATATTTATGATTAGAATAATGGGTGAGTGTTGAAGAGAAAGGTTGCCATTATTCATAGCTAAATTCCTTGGTTCCTATCCTTAGAGATTTCTTGGTTAGTCTGCATTGGAGCACTAGAGGGAAGTGGGATAGCTTGAGGGACTGTTTAGAAGAAAAGGTATCCCATTCCTTGTGTTGTTTAAGCTGGTTAGTTAAAATAGGATTGATGTTCCTAGTATGGGTTGTAGTATCAATTCTTTGCATAAGAGCTTTGGAATTGGGTTGAATGGGAGGAAATAGAGCCAACTTCTAGGATTTAGCCCTTGTGGATTCATAGCATTTGCTATGGGGTGGCATGTGTGACAAAGAGTATATTGTTATAGAGAGTTGTGTAAAATGCTCTTTGTGTTTTCCTTTCGACGTTCATTTACACCTTTCGGTGTAATTGCTAATTATCTTTACGTAGCATATTTTTTAAGCATAATTATTTTTACATAGAATATATTTCAATTAAAACGAGGCAACCTTTAGTTATATATTATATTTCAGTATAATTATCTTTACATAGAATATATTGTTCTTTATAACTTTACTACGAAGTCCATAAAAAAACTATAATCACAATATGCATATTTATAATTATTTTCTCATAAAATATTGACCTTAAACTTTGTACAAAAAATCCATATAAAACATCACGAGATTATATCATTTATTTAAACTTATGTAACTCAACACGAGTAATACAAACCACACATTTACAACTTGTGCTAAATCGTGTCCAGAGTCATTATATACATTTGAAAAACAAAATTAAAATACAACACTGTTGAATGTACATGAAATCACCAGCACCGACTGATTCTACAAAATTGGCACATCTTTATTTTGACACTTAGCGACGGTTGGCCATTAAGATATTTGACATAAAAAACAAAACATGCAGAGGGCGTTGTCTTTAAAAAGTTTTGGAATGTTATATTTAAACCCAAAAAAGACAATTATAATTCCATCAACAAAAATATTCGACATGACATGGCTACTGTGATTTGTACAAAAATTATTCAAAGGATTAGGTTTTGGTTTTCCTCCTAAAGTGTTTAATTAAAATGATTGATTCCAAGAGAGTGAACATGTATTTTAATTCAAAGAAATTTAAATACGCGATCAATTTGACTGTTTATTAAGTTTTTGGTACGATGTTTTTTTCTTGAAATTTGATGTTTATCCTATCTAAATCTAGATCCTAAGTTTATAAATAGATTCAGTATCCTCGAAAATCCTAGGACATTCCGTGAACTTAAATACTGTTATTGTGATTTTTTTAAAAATTGTGCATCCTAAGTTTATAAATAGATTCAGTGTCCTCAAAAACCCCCAGGGCATCCAGTGAATTTAAACACTGTTATTGTGATTTTTTAAAAAATCGTGCAAAATTTCTATCAAATTTAGTCAAAATGGTGGCATGTTTAATTCAAATAAGATGGTGTAATAAGAGGTATGCATTTTTCTCTATGATTATACATAATGGTATATTTTTATTTTTATTGAAATAAATTGAATTTTAAGTCGCATTTAAATTATTACAATTTTACAATATATTTATTAAAAATCATTTCATAATTTTAAAAATACTTAAAAGTATCAAAATCAGAAACATTTAAAAAAACAATTTTGATTTATCGATGTTAAGAATTTGATATTAATTAATTTTTTTAACATTTTAATTTTATGATAAAAATATTGTAGAAATTTTTGTTTTTAAATCATTAATGCTAATTGCAATCTTTAAATTGTCAATAAAATAAATATAGTTTGATTTTCTTCGGGTTAGTGGTCTCTTTATAACAGATTCACTTTCTTTTATTCTTTGTTTCTCAATAACATCATAGTTTCTCTTTAAATCTAGTTGTGAAGGTTCTTTTGATATGATTTATATCTTGATGAAATACATTCTCTTGAATTCTCTTATGGTTTAGCCAAAAACCAACATCTGTATGCCATCCACTCGTAAGCCTCAAACGCCTTTTACTAAAATTCAAAATGATAGGAAACCTTGTATCATTTCTATTAATTATCTTATATGTTTACATTAGGTACCTAATCATATCCATATTCCTAAAGCAAAAGCTCAACTTAGAAGAGAATGAGATAGGGGGCATTGATCTTAATTTTAAGATTAAATAAACTATAAAGTGCTTTTGCATTAGCTCATTTTTTTCCTCTAGGTTTATTTAAAAATGTTGCAACCCCAAACTTCACAGCCATCAAGTATAACTAGAATAACAAAGATATCAAAAATGAATTTATTATCATACTAGAACAAAAATATACCCCCTTATAGTTGTTCTCAATACCAAAATAGGATTTCTACCCTCCATTAATCGTTTTCTCCACACAATGGTACCAATTGAGCTTGTGATGTAGGTAAAATCCAAGATACTCGTATGAATTAACTTACTCTAAGTTGTTATTATAGTAAACAAATTCAAGGTAAGTATTTTTTTTTGGACTTGATGATCATAACCTTAGTCTTATCAATATTCATTGAAATATTAATTCTTAGTTGATTTTCAAGATCATAAGGATCCTTGCCAAAAGAAAAATATCATTAGTGTAAAGAATAAGAATGATGACTATCATAGTCAAGGTAGTGCCAACACAACTTGTTTCTTCCAAATATGGCTCTAGCTTGTCAATATAATTTCCAAAAGGGATAAGGGACAAAGAGCAACCTTGCTTAGCTCCTATGTTAAAACTAATTTATTTTGACCAACCCTCATTGTTCTTAACCTTAGCAATATCTTTCTCATACAACCTCATTGTTGCAACACTTAGTTCTGATGGAATTTTTAAAAATTCTAATCTATTTTAGAGGTTGTTTCTAGGCAAGATGAATTTTATTATCTCAACTTCCTTTGCAATAACCTAAAAGTGATGAAGTGGTTCACTATTGAATGATAGTTACTAAAATCAACTTGGCCTTTATTTTTGTTTTTCAATGATTTTTTATCCATAAGTTGATCTTCTTTTTAGAATAATTTTGATACAACTTGGATACAAGAGGGTTAATCATGATGGTCGTATAATTTGAGAGATTATTTTTGTCACTACTTTTAAAAATAAAAATAGTGAAGATCTTAGTGTTTACTTACTAAATAAAAAAATCCTATAAAGGTGAGGGAGGGATAAGTATACAACTTCCACTTTAAAATTTTAGCATGATAGCCTTTCTCTTTTTTAAGTGTATAAACCCCAACTCAATGTCATTGAAAATAAAATCACCATTATTTATAATAAGAGTTTGAAATTTGCATGATAGCTTTTCTCTTTTTTAAGTGTATAATCCCCAGCTCAATGTCATTGAAAATAAAATCATCATTATTTGTAATAAGAGTTTGAAATTTGCATAAAATTTCATTCTGAGATTCCTAACATATTTTAACGACATATATCATTAAATACAATTTAAGAAAAAACGTATTGTAAAACTTAATAAACATAGCACATATATACGTTGCAACATAAAAATGACATATATACAATCATATAATATCAAAAAACGTATAATAATATGGAAAGAATAACATACACAATTCATTACATCAACAAAACTAGTTTTCCTTGAAGAAAACATAAAGATTACCCACAAAAGGCATCCCCTCTCACCTCATCTTCTACTCTATTATGATACATTGCCTTATTTTTATTAACTTTATGTTTATATTAGTTTTAATACAAGAAACTTTCTAGTTATATTATTAAAACCTTTCCATATTTTTAGTTTTTTTTTAAAGGTTCGAATTCTATTAAATTAAAAAAGGAAAAACGATACATAACCAAGTAGTCCAAAAATCAAATGGCCATGATATCATACCCGACAGGTGGAACCATAAACTAGAAACTGAGTTTGCTATGCTGGTCTAGACTGGAAATGTAAGTCTTAAGTCTACAGAGTTCCTCCACATGTCGGGGGTTATGGCCTGAATTACTCAAAATAACAGAAAAACTAAAACTATGGAAATTAGCCCTGAGGATGTTCATCATTTAACTGAAGGATAGAGGAGGGACTGACACATGGCATATCACATGTCTCCTTGTTGCTTCCATTTTTCAGGAAATGCCTGCAAACCAGTTGATTGTTTGTGACTTGCTGAGGTGGCGATCTGGTGAAGGTCTTCCCGGTGATAGCTCGAGCGAGCATGTCCACTTTCGCGTTGAGGACTCCCATTTCTTCACATTGAAACTCGAAGAGAGTGCACATGGTGGTGTTCAAGTTCGAAACATGGTCCGTCAGCTACAGGGCTCCACGCTTAGAGATTAAAATCCCTTTAACACAGTCTTCCATAGCCAGAGAAAGCAGTTCCTTGGTGTTCCGTAGAACCCCCAAGCGTCTTTGTGTGCCTGGTTTCACGAGTACTAGCCGACCTAGAATCATCCACGAGTTCGCCTAGATCTACAGCCGGAATTCTAGCAGATGGGCATTCCTTCTTTCTCTTCAAGCGATTTTTCAGTTGTAGAGTCCTTGCGTGAGCCAAGTCCGGGACTTCGTGTTCAAATAAGCCCTACACCTTGCCTAGTTACCTTAGAGCTCGCGGCATGTGAGTGTGTCGTGGTCCATTCGCGATTTTGTGCGAGGTTATCTTCGTCCAAGCCATGTCTGCTTTGAGTGTGCAGAGGAACCAGCAGAGAAGATCGTCCTAGGAGAGAGTTGAGATACGAATAAGGCCACAGAAGGAGCAAGAATGCAGGTGAGAAGGAATGTTGAATTGGGGCCGGGCTTTATGCCTTGGCATCCTCATTCGATATCCAAGCGCATGCAAGGCGTGCGAGACACCAAATCCGCAACCCTCCTGCATAATTGCCATTAATGCACTTGCAGTAGAATCAATCTCAATCTTCAAAAAAAAATGTCTCAACAATATGCCAAATTATATATTTCAATACAAGGCATCATGCTTTATGTAAGGGGAGAAACCCTCTTCAATGAAAAGTGTCCCAAAAATTGGAAAACATTTTATAGAAGTTAAGCACCATCAAAAACATTAAACATCTATAGCTAATAATACCAAAACGAAATGATTCATCAAAATTTTCTAAGCAAGCCAGAGGAGGCTCATGGAAAAGGAGGGTGTTGGTTCTCATATACAGAGCCATCCTCGACCTTGATAATGTTCCATTGCCAAAGAGGTGTTTGTACACCATCTTTGAAAATGACATTTGTTTCTTGATTCCTTTCCCTATATATAAGAGCAAATGAAAGAGAGTTAAAATGGGTGCAAATTCCTTTAATCTCTTCCCAAATAAGATTTAAAAGAAAAATTGAACAAGATTGTTCATCCTTTACCCACTTGATAACATTCAAAGAGTCACCAAAAACCTAAATCCTTTGGATTATATTTTATGTAACCAACAAAAAAAAGCAACTTCATGGATATCATCTTAGCATATATATTGGATCCTTCACCCAAGCTAGCTTTAGACTTGAGGAAATGGTTGTCATTCATTAAAAAAAACACTAGCATTAGAAGAACGCGTCTCTCCTTGGGCAACACCATCAAAATTGGCCCAAGACCTATTGTTATCCACTTGCTCAACCACAACTAGTCTCAAAAATTTGTCTTTCCTCTCTTGTGGAACTTTTTTTAAAATGCATAATCCATGATAGGTACACTGAAGTGAACATGTCTTCAAACATGCTAGCATTCTGGCTAACCACAATCCCCAAGCGATTGTTAGAGGCAAAGCTTTGAAAGGTTGCAACAAAGAGTTATGCATCAATTCCACAATCCTTTATTAACAAACCCACACGACCAAACATCGTTCAAACTTGTAAGCCCATTGATCTCCTTTTAAACGTGTTTAAAGTAAGGACACTCCATAAATAGATGCTAATTAATTTCCTCACTACCATCAAAATAAGCCCAATACCCATTGATACCCACTTGCTAAACCACAACATATCTCAAAAGTTTGTCTTTTTTCTCTGGTGGAACTGATTTTAAAATCAATAATCCATGAGAAGCACACAAAAAGGTGGAGTGAACTTGTCTTCAAACATGCTAGCATTCTAGTCACTTCCTCGATCCATCGTTAACAAACCCCCGATGCCAAACATCCTTCAAACGTGTGAGCACATTGATCTCTTTTTAGATGCGTTTAGAGTAAGGACACTCCATAAATAGATGCTAATTAGATTCCTCGTTACTTTTGCACAGTATATTTTTTTTTGCAAAATATCCTAAGCTAGATGAGCTTTTCACAATAAGTGGGCTAGACTCAATTGATCTTTATATTTTTAATACAAAAACTTTTCAAATACATTATACAAATCCTATTTTTAGTTCATTATATATTCTTAAATAAAAACATACTAAAATATAATACTTAGTTTACAAGTTTTATATAAATTAAAAGTTCATATTTTTTAATGTGAAAACAAATCTTAATTACATCATAAGAATTTTTATCTTTAAAATATAAACATGCAATTAAGATAATTGCACGAAGAGTAGTGAGATGCTTTATAGCCTCATATGGAGAGATTTTGTTAGGTTATTAATGTTATGGTACCAAAAATAAAAAATAAAAATTAATTAAAAAAATTCACTTGGACTCATAAAAAAAAAATAGGCTAATAAAAAAAAAAATTAAAACCAAATAAAAATTTATTAAACAACCCATGTCGGGTCACAAAAAAATAAAATAAAAAGCACATACCAATCTTAAACACCGGATCTATCAAGATAAAGATCAAATTTCTTGAGATGTACCTATCAAGCATGGATATGGATCAAATTTCTTGAGGTGTAAAATTTTTTTGGATGTATAAAAAATTTAAGATTAAAAAACTTACACCTCAATAAATTGGATCCATATGATATATAACTATTCCAAGTTTAAGATGAATTTATATTGATATAAACTTACAATTAGATAAATGTCTATTTTAAAATTTGTAAAATTAAAACTAAATATTAAATAAATTTAATTATTTTTTTAATTTAGTATTAAAAAATTTAAAAACTAAAATACTTAAAAATATGAATTATGTAATAAGATAAATCAACACAGATATATCTTAATTGTGTCTCTATCAGATGTTTTGAAAGATTAAATATATTGATGTGTGAACTGTTTTGAAAGATTAAATATCTTAGGGTACAAGCTTCAAAGAATTTACTCCATATCAACATTTAAATAGTTATAAAAATATTCAATAATAATATATCTTTAAAAACAATATATTAAAATAAAATCTAATTTTATTTAATTTTTAATTAAAATTTTATCAAATAAATATTAATATAAATAACAAATCATTTTCTTCTTTCATAGTCAATATAAATGAATGATAACAGCATCTTCTTCCTCGTTATAAACAAATGTAAAAATATTAATATAGAAAACGTACAACCAACTTATAAAAACCATAAGTCATTCACAACATTTCAATCACTGTCATGTTTGTATTCAGCAACCTCATAATCACCAAATCTTCCCCTGATTTGCATGCAGCATGGTTAGTTGGCAACCTCCTTGACTTGTCAGTTCACTGTCACCTTTTCCAAATATCTCCTATGGATTATGAAATTTATGTGCACTTGCTATTTATAAGAGTAAGTTATGTTTTGTAATTATTTTTATGTTGAGATGAATTTTTATTATTTTAAATTTAATTGAAATGGAAAGAATGGTAGATATATTGGGTTGAAATTGCACAAATAAAATGTTTAATGTTTTTTTAGAAGTTTTTAGTTTCTTTTTAAGAGGAGTTGTCTAAAAATTTAATGATTTAGATTTGTTTTGATGGATTTTTTATTTAAATTTGATATTTTTTTATTTTGTAAATTCTAAATTTAGTCGTGTTTTAATAGCTATTTTAATAACAAAAAGAGATTCAACACTATCAAAACTTTCTATCAAGTATTTTCAAAATTCTGCCCCGAAATAATCAAATTTGTAAAACTTTTAGAATACTTGGTTTTACCATTCAAAACACAATTTGAAAAAAAATAATAATACCTGGAAACCAGAAAAAATCAAAACTTTCAAATGTATTACTGTAGTACATGACCAACTTAAGTCAAGTTGTATGTTTGACACGTTTCAAATTACAGACAAAAAATTACAACTTGCTTTATTGCGATATGAACCAACACTCTGTTCAAGACAAGACTCTCGTCTGTGGTGTTGTCAGGTTACTCAAACGATTCAAACTTTGGAATCCATGTGAACGTGGTTCATTTGGTAGCACTCGTGCCACCATGTATTAAAATTCGCATGGCCTGGAATGGCAGCTTTTAAACTTTATCAGATTTGTTGGACTTATCAGATGTGTCAGGATTTGGATATTTTCAATTCATTGTACACCGCTTTTCTAAAAACTATTCAAATCCCAATCCCATGACTTCATTCCTTTAAGATCCAAAACAGTGTTCATGTCAAACGCAACACTGGACATTGAATGGATAATAAATATTACTATGTGGTTTTTCTCAAACAACTTAAAACTGAGGGATTTAATGTCAATTTAATTGCTGTATTAGAATATGACTTCAAAGTGTTTAATATGTATCATGTAGCAGCTCATTTAATATTGTTGTTAGGGAGAAATGAACTGTTAGATCAGCAGTCAATTTAAGTGAACGGTTGGATGTGATTTAATAGTTCATAATCCAATAGTCAATCCAACAATTCATAATCTAGCAATAATAACATTAAATGCAATTATGTAAGATACAAGATACAAGGTGCATCTTGAATAAAGAAAACTTTGATTAAAATATACAAATAATCTACAAACACATAATAGTGAATTCAACACTTAGATCTGCATTCAATATGCACTCTGTAATAATTTATTTAATACTGTTGTTACTGTCAATTCAACAGTTCATAATCCAATAATTAAATTCAACAGTTCATAATACTCTTTTAGTTGTTTTTTCCTCCATGTAATAACTCATTTAATACTGTTGCTACAAGTCAATTCAACAGTTCATAATTCAATAATTGAATTCAACCGTTCATAATACTCCTTTGGTTGTCTTCCTCCATCTCAGGAGGAGGAAAACTAGGAGGTGGAACAACAGCAAGCCAGGGACCACTTACACACATACTGTAGATGGAAACAATAAATTGGAAAGAAGACATCAAAGGGATGGACCTCCCATCACCCCATCATGAATTAAGAATAACTCATTTAATACTGTTGCTACAAGTCAATTCAACAGTTCATAATTCAATAATTGAATTCAACCGTTCATAATACTCCTTTGATTGTCTTCCTCCATCTCAAGAGGAGGAAAACTAGGAGGTGGAACAACAGCAAGCCAGGGACTACTTACACACATATGGTAGATGGAAACAATAAATTGGAAGAAAGACATCAAAGGGATGGACCTCCCATCACCCCATCATGAATTAAGAACGAAAAAAACTTATATCATGAATTAACCGTAACAACATTAAATACACTGCTACAAAGCATATCATGAACTAAAAGAACTTACATCATAAACTACCTACAAACTAATATAATAACGAATTCAACACTTATAAAAAAGGAACTCATCGAAAAAATATTGGGTTTGTACACAAATTACTGGCTTCCACTAGATATTCCTTTTCTCTGGCTGACAGCCCAGTATAGAATAAAATTTAAATCAATCGAGCTACTATAATTTATTGGTCAGTGGGAGGTTAAAATATAAGTGAGATTTTCCATTTTCACGGGAGTTAGCTGTGTTGTTAGTTGGTTTGGAGAGACGATCTAGGATGTGTACTGGTTTATTGGGAGATTATTCTAGCTGAATTTTGAAATGGTGCAAAATTATATCATAACTTAGGTGTCTGTTACATCTGAATCCTTAATTTTATATTTTTTTTACAAATTTATGATCCTTCAATGGACGAACTTTCATGACTCATACATATAGTGAGAGTTAAACAAATTTTAATATCATATTCTGATGAGGATATAAAGAAGATAATAGTAGACAACAAATCTATTGCCTATTGGCATTACAAATATTTCAAGATCCAAACAGATAAGCCATTTTGTCAGAACAAAATGGCAATTATAACATAATTAGACATAGCCATATATCGAAGAAGCATAGAATATAGAACATAAATATAGATATCTATATATATATATCCATGGCTACCAAGAGACTGCTATTAGATGTCACGGTCTCTGGTACACTCTGGAGACATTGTAGGATACCTCACTCTGTCAGTGCAGTAGTTGTAGATGGTGTACTTGTCACGAACCCACTTCAGTTTCCTCCATTGCATTCCATCAAGGTCATCAAAGGCCTTCTGATCCCACCATCGACGGCCTAAAGTTGGGCAGGCAGAATGAGGCATAGAGGCCTCACACCCATCAATGTGAAATCCCTTGTATGATGCAGCAAAGGGTGCCTTGCTCCAATCTGTCTTCTCCAGCCCACCCCTTGTGGCCCAGTCATCAGCATTCCACAGGCTTGAGTATATTTTCATGGGTTGGTTGAATGGATACCTCACTCCTAAATCCTTGCTGTTCTTGAAAACTCTGATAGGAACATCGTCCACAAAGAATCTGAAATCCAAATCCAATATCAGTTAAAAATGCAGATTTACTATTACCAAATCTGTATAGCCTGTTATGACTTGATATTCAGTGAACTTACACAATCTGATGCATGTTCCAAAGGACAGTGTAGGAATGATAAGCTTTTGTGGGGTCGAACCAGAGGTATGTGCGTTGCTCTCTGTCTCCCTTTCCTCCACTGAAAACATTAGTTTGGAGAATGTAAGGCTGTCCAGACCTATTGCCCAAGAACTCAAAGTCTATTTCATCATGCTCAGAGTTCTGGGAGGATAGCTGTTCAAACAAGCACAATACACCACTATCACTAAGGAGATGGAAAAGTATAGATCAATAAGAACTTCTTACTATCAGATATACATTATGATGAAGGCAGAAGCACCTGCAATGTAAATGCCAGCTGAATCAGAAAAGAAGCAACTAACAAGGATACAAAATCTAATAAATTTTCTTACATAAAAGGCAGTCACAACGCCTGCAGAGTCACCGGGAACCATCTTTATCTGCATACTGAAATGTCCAAACAAGTAGCTACCTTTGGATTGGAAGCCAGTACCTGCCAAAAGGCCATAAAAATTAACAGTAAAGCTTCATGCTCAAAGCAGAAATCCCATTTGGACTCTCTGAACTTTTAAACTTCTTCTTAGACCTAATGTTACTGATAAATACTGCTTCAGTCAAATGTTGAGAATTATCTTCAAAATGCTTATGAACTTAGAATCAGCTAAACTAAACCCATTTGATAAAAATTTAATGCAGCTGCGTAGCTATACAGGTGAAGGGATGAATCACGAAAGACCTAGGCATTACCTGTCCATTTATCAAGAGAAAGCTGAGCCTCATTTCCCCCATTAATGTACTTGATATGATCAGAAGCCCAACTGGGTACATAGTTTTTCTGGAATGGCACGTCCACAGGCTTAGGAGGTGAGGCAGCCCTGGCAGCCATTGCAGCTAGCAAGAGGACTAGCAATGCTCTGGGCACCATCTTGATCAGCATTGGCTAGAAAGCCAGCAAGCTCCTGTTATGCTATCTGCGCGTTTAAAAGTTCAATAAGAAAGAGCTACAACATCAGATCAGAACACAACCATTAAAACAGTCTGATATGATAATGTGAAATAACTGAGAGCCATTATTGCTAAGACAAGTATGTGAGACAATAAAGCATGTAATAGCAGAATATAGCATGGCTACATTTGCATATACCAGTGTCTGTCAGTGTATATGTTATTAGAATGAGTACCCAAAAGAGAAATGCCTTTGACAAAAGTAGAATCTGACGCCACTTAAAGAGATAGCTATGCATAGCCAATGACTGAAAGCCTTACTTATAATGATCAGAACCCTAGAAATTAATTGATTAATGGCGACAAACTTTCTGAAAACAGTATCACCATCGGTATCTCACTGGCACTGTATATCTCTTTCTTATAATAGCGGGTCTGTGAGTACGTTCTGAACCCGAAAATATAGGAAAAAAAGCTAAATAGAAAAGCCCAATAAAGTCATCGCAACAGCAATTCTTTGTCTCATAGCAGAGAGTCATTAATGAAGCTTGAAAGAAAATGTATTCAAAAGGTTATACCTCTCAATAATCACCCAACAAGTCTCTGCAAACAATTTGTCTGATAAAGCTTGAAGAATCAGGAGTGGCTGAGAGGCCTTTTGTAATGGTTGGCAGGCAGTTGGATATGGATTAAATATTTATATTGAGAAAATGGTACGCTGAGTGAGTCAGCATGGGCACATGCAATCTTCACCTTTGGCCTTTTCATTCCTCCTCATATACAGCTATGTTTCTATTATTATTGGCCCCCCTTGTCATCATGATAAATGCCAAAAGAACTTTTCATCCTAGTTTACCTAGGGTCATTGAGATCGTGAGTAGTGACAGTCCCCTTATCTTCATTTTCATACACCTAAGCATCCCTTGCCTCTTCTAGGCTTCTCTATAAATATACATAATTCAATGTTTCATCTTGCATTATTAAAAGGGTCGAGAGGGTTCAACCATACCACAATGTCATTGGGGATGAGGGGAAATTTAAAAAGGGTCCACACTTGTGGGATGGTTCAACCATACCCCCAATGTCGGTTGGGATGAGGGGGTGTTTAATACAGTTTCATGCTTTTCCTAAAATTCCTCCAAACCACACATCCCAAAACTATGTTCCTCACTCCATACGTTTGGTTCTGTTTGGACGACTAGAATTGATATTAATATCAACCAATACAAGTAAAATGATACTACATGATTCTCAATAAATATCGAATTGACCCAAAAGTTAATTTTGGGTAAATATCTAATTGATCCCAAAGTTCATTTACCTAAAAGTTAATTTTGGGTAAATATAATTAACAAAGGAGACTTCTATTCTATCTGAAGTTGGACAAATAGCATTGATATTGATGGATATATCCATTAATAAAAGTAAAATGATACTACATGATTCTTAAATATTGTATCAATGTTTACATGATTCTTAAGTATTGTATTAATGTTTAAAACTGAACATGATTTTTTCCTTTGATATTGATGGATATATCCATTAATAAAAGTAAAATGATACTACATGATTCTTAAGTATTGTATCAATGTTTACATGATTCTTAAGTATTGTATTAATGTTTAAAACTGAACATGATTTTTTCCTTTTAAAATGATATTTGGTAATATGTTATATTTTAATTTAAAACTACTCACATTAGGTAATGTATTGTAGATTATAAATATTTGGAAACAATACTTTATATAAAAAAAATTCCATTTTAAATACAAGTATTACTTACATTAGGTATAATGTGTATTATAGATTATAAATATTTGGGAACAATAATCTATATAAAGAAACTTTTCATTTTAAGTACACTTATTGTATAAGTGTCTAAACTTGATCATTTAAAAGAGTCATGTGATTTCCTCTTTAAAATAATATTTTGTAATATGCTATATTTCTATATAAAGCTACTAACATCAATATATAAAATAACTTCATTTTGAATACAAGTATGGTATCACTCTCTAAACTTGATTATTTAAAGGAGTTATGTAATTTTCCCTTTAAAATAATATTTTGTAAAACAAGTCATGTGATTTTTCCCTTTAAAATAATAATTTGTAATATGCTATATTTCTATATAAAGCTACTAACATTAATAGAGGTAGTATATTGTAGATTATAAAGATTGGGGAGCCATAATTATATAAAGAAACTTCTCATTTTAAGTGCTTAAATCAATGAAGTGCAATGAAATCAATGAAGTGCAATGAAGGATAAATTGTATGGATATATTAAAAAAACATTTTAATAAATTAATTGTGGGTTAAGAATTTATATGAAGTTAATTTTATATTGAATATTTTTGAATTATTAGAAATAAAAAAAAAAATTAAATTAATAATATAATAAATTTAATTTATATTTATTACAAAAATTTTAAATCTAAGAAGAAAATTCTTTTTAAAAAAAGTATTGACATCCTTAATTAATGTACACCAAATTTTAATATTTTATGATCTCTATATATTACAAAATATTTTTATTTAACAAATGTAAAGTAGTGTGATGAACAAACTTTGATCAAAGATATGATCACAAATTATTAGCCAAAAGCCTTTGATATTCTCATGTAACTGTAATTAAAATAGGATTTCACCTCCTATAACATCATGTATAGGGGATTTGAGGGACGCACGGGCCTTATTAATTTAGCATCAATAGTTAACGTTTTCATCTCATGCTCAATCATTGGTCCACTTAGAAAGAAAGCTTGAAATGTGTGCCTTTGTGGAATTATAAAATTCACTCCTATTTTTGGAACTTATTTGATCCCCATCTTACTTCTTTAGTCCCTTAGTGATAATCTTATAATTACTAGTAGTTCAATTACCCATTTTCGAGTCAACCTAGTTATGATCGCAAAGTGTTGTGGCAAGTACTTATGCTAAATGCAAATTTGAAAAGGAAATCCACCCTAACCACTTGAATTGTTTGATCTCGACATTGTTTTAATTGTCTTTCCAATTATTTCATAAACAATCTACTTAGCTAATGTGTGCCAGAGATATAAGGATGATGTGAATATGGTATTTTTGCTCATTATGATGTTTTCTTCATGTTTGTTTCATTTTTCTCTCTTACTCACATAGTGATGATGGTTGTGGTGGTTTCAAGCTAATGATGATGCTATACTTATGGCATTTTGGTTATTGTGATGGTTATAGACAATTTTTATTTCATTTAGATTGCTTAAATGATATCTACAAAATACACGTGAAACATTAATACATTAGAAATGCAAATGTTGCAAGGTCTTTTGGATAGTGGTTCACAGGTTGATAGAGTTTGATGGTTCTCCATGTTATGTTCCTTAATAGCAAAAAGGGAAATTTAGAACGTAAACAACAAAATAAAGCAATAGTTCGGTATGGAAAGGCATAATTACCACAACAAAACAATTTTAGGTAACAAAACATAACAACAACAATATCTTTATTAATGAAAGCAATGTTCACTTGCCTCTTCGAAGGGGAAATCTCCAAATGAATCCAAGATTCAATTGCAAAATATTTCATAAGACATCTTGTTTCATTACTTCTACTCCTATATATAGTTTCTAATGAAGGAACTTTCTAGTAGGCATAACCTTGTAGTAAGCCTTCTTAGTGAAGGAATTTTCTAGTAGGTGGAACCTTTTAATAAGCCTTCTTACAAATATTGCTTTCACATTATGGAGGCTTTCTAATAGGTGGAACCTTCTAGTAAGTATTCTTACAAATATTGCTTGCACACTATATCTACTTTGATGGTATTATTTAATATAGATAGCCTCAATACATAACAACCTATCTTTTAAGGGAGTTAGGGTAGGACCCTAACATGACCTCCTCCTTAGAAAAAAACATTATCCTTGAGGCTCGAGATGTAAAAATTGTTGAAGTATTTGTGTTGGTTCCCATGGAGTTTGAAGATATTATCCATGAATACTTGAGCTACCATAAAGGCCTTGAAAGGGTGTTGTAGGGCACAAAAATGAGAATATTTGGAAAGGCGATAAACCACAACCATGATTACAAACTTACTGCCAAACTATAGTAACTCCACAATGAAATTCATAGAAATGCCAGTCCATATTGTAATTGGAATTGGAAGTGGTTGAAGTTCTGTTGATGCCCCAAAGATTGCAGCATCAAGCAGAAAGGGATTCTCCCCAGTAGACTATCCCAATTAGATTGTCCACTGTTTGGTATGGGGAATCCGTCCGGTTAGCGGTTCCGGCAACCGTTAGATTTGGAGATTTGCTTCAATTACACTGGTTGTCGCCCGATCCACCATTATTTTTTTGATTTTAAGGTTTAAGATGATATGCAAGTGCCTAAACTAACTTAATCTAAATGCAAAGCTTAAAACAAATCTATGTCTAAAACTGAAATAAACCTAAACTATCCCTGCAAGGAGCAAAATTATAAGTATGAGTAATGTGCTAAAAGAAGCATCTACAGATCAACAGATAGCCATTAAACCATGAAGATACAACTACAACAAAAGGCAACATATATTAAAAGATAGCTTCCAATTTACATATAACGCATTCCATTACTCATGTAGGAGAAAAAAATCATTCGCACAAGAAACAGCAAGATCATTCAATACATAGAAATAATTCAAGGTAGCAAAGAAAGATCTCACTGTAGAATATGAAAGACACAAGAATAATCCAGCATGCATCCAACATCCATTTCCATGCAAAAGACGTCCTCTCCAGGCTCTTATTAGGCAGATTTCATTTTCTTGGAGCAAGTGCAAGATAGCTCGTACAAGTTAAGAAAAATCTTTTCCCTGCCAAAAGTCCTCTTTACACTATTCCCTAAGCTTCTATTTATATCCTTACAAAATACCTCTTGGGCTGCCACCTGGCTCTTTACACTTGTCCTCTAAAGACTTTTCCTCTAAATAAACAAATCGTGGCCCTTTTCTTAAAACAGAAAATTTCTCAAAAATAGAAAAAGACAGCTGTCTAGTGATTCCATGCTCTAAACATAGGGAGAACAAATGAAAATAGGAACAACACCTTAGGATCAGTGTGTTCACCCTTGGGGAGGCGCTTCTGCTGGGAGGGAGGTGCTTGGACTGGCTGCTACTGCTGCTGCTGCTTTCTTTTCCTCCTCTGCAATGTAACTGAACTAGATACTAGTGTCTCTGATAACCACATTTGCTAGTGAAGGGAGCAAGATTTTCTGAGAAGTTACATGCTTACCAAGCTCTGCTTCAATACTATGAATTTCTGCAATTGCTGCTTGGTGGATTTCTTTCAACAAATGGCTGTGTACTGATGACAGCCCAATATAGTGATGGATATCATCAGTGGCTAGGACGTCAATCTTCTTTATATATTCTATTTGAATTCCTAGTTCTTCCTTCAAGTCTGATAGACGTTGCTCTTTGCTTGGAAACTCATCGAGGGACTGAGGGAAACTCAGCTTACACTTATCATGCATTTCATGAATCTTTTGATATAGGCTGTTACTCTTATCAATTGTTCCATGGATCATAGCCATTAGCTTCAGGCCACAGTTCCTGCAGAATTCCATGAGGGCCACATCCTCTTTAAAATCATCTACCGAATTGAATGGGAGATGCTTGGGGAAATCAACCTTCCCTTCTCTCCATTCCATTTGGCTCAGGATGTTTGCTTTAACCTGAGTGTACTTTCCCTTAAGCCTATTGGCCTCTACATTGACTTCCTTTAATCTAACCATCATGGCTTTGAGCCTGCACACTTCCTTAGAAATCAGCTCCTGTGTGGTATGCATTTCTCTCAGAATGTCACAGGACAGCTCATGAAAGGGAGACATATCTATTGCTCTGCTTTCTGCCTACTCTAATTGTTCAACCATTGCCTACTTATCTGCTTCCAGATGAAAAACTCTAGCTTCAGAATCATTCTTTTCTGCTTCTAGAACCATCATCTGGATTTCCAGGTGCTCATTTTCTTCTTCTAAATGGCGATACTTATCTGACAACTCCTTGTGATCAACAGACAGGCGATTATATTTATTCACTAAAAGATCCTAGTTTACCTAAGATCATTGAGATTGTGGGTAGTGACAGTCCCCTTATCTTCATTTTCATACACCTAAGCATCCCTTGCCTCTTCTAGGCTTCGCTATAAATATACATAATTCAATGTTTCATCTTGCATTATTAAAAGGGTCAAGAGGGTTCAACCATACCACAATGTCATTGGGGATGAGGGGGAATTTAAAAAGGGTCCACACTTGTGGGATGGTTCAACCATACCCCCAATGTTGGTTGTCAGTTGGGATGAGGGGGGTGTTTAATACAGTTTCAGGGTTTTCCTAAAATTCCTCCAAACCACACATCCCAAAACTATGTTCCTCACTCCATACGTTTGGTTCTGTTGGACGACTAGAATTGATATTAATATCAACCGATATAAGTAAAATGATGCTACATGATTCTCAATAAATATCGAATTGACCCAAAAGTTAATTTTGGGTAAATATCTAATTGATCCCATAGTTCATTTACCTAAAAGTTAATTTTGGGTAAATGTAATTAACAAAGGAGACTCCTATTCCATTTGAAGTTGGACAAATAGCATTGATATTGATGGATATATCCATTAGTAAAAGTAAAATGATACTATACGATTCTTAAGTATTGTATCAATGTTTACATGATTCTTAAGTATTGTATTAATGTTTAAAACTGAACATGATTTTTTCCTTTTAAAATGATATTTTGTAATATGTTATATTTTAATTTAAAACTACTCACATTAGGTAGTGTATTGTAGATTATAAATATTTGAAAACAATACTTTATATAAAAAAAAATTCCATTTTAAATACAAGTATTATTTATATTAGGTATAATGTGTATTATAGATCATAAATATTTGGGAACAATAATCTATATAAAGAAACTTTTCATTTTAAGTACACGTATTGTATAAGTGTCTAAACTTGATCATTTAAAGAGTCATGTGATTTCTCCTTTAAAATAATATTGTGTAATATGCTATATTTCTATATAAAGCTACTAACATCAATATATATAAAATAACTTCATTTTGAATACAAGTATGGTATCACTCTCTAAACTTGATTATTTAAAGGAGTCATGTAATTTTTCCCTTTAAAATAATATTTTGTAAAACAAGTCATGTGATTTTTCCCTTTACAATAATAATTTGTAATATGCTATATTTCTATATAAAGCTACTAACATTAATAGAGGTAATATATTGTAGATTAATAATTTGTAATATGCTATATTTCTATATAAAGCTACTAACATTAATAGAGGTAGTATATTGTAGATTATGAAGATTGGGGAACCATAATTATATAAAGAAACTTCTCATTTTAAATGCTTAAATCAATGAAGTGCAATGAAGGATAAATTGTATGGATATATTAAAAAAACATTTTAATAAATTAATTGTGGGTTAAGAATTTATATGAAGTTAATTTTATATTGAATATTTTTGAATTATTAGAAATAAAAAAAAATTAAATTAACAATATAATAAATTAAATTTATATTTATTACAAAAATTTGAATCTAAGAAGAAAATTCTTTTAAAAAAAAGCATTGGCATCCTTAATTAATGTACACAAAATTTTAATATTTTATGATCTCTATATATTACAAAATATTTTTATTTAACAAATGTAAAGTAGTGTGATGAACAAACTTTGATCAAAGATATGATCACAAATTATTAGCCAAAAGCCTTTGATATTCTCATGTCACTATAATTAAAATAGGATTTCACCTCTGTATAGGGGATTTGAGGGACGCACGGGCCTTATTAATTTAGCATCAATAGTTAACGTTTTCATCTCATGCTCAATCATTGGTCCACTTAGAAAGAAAGCTTGAAATGTGTGCCTTTGTGGAATTATAAAATTCACTCCTATTTTTGGAACTTATTTGATCCCCATCTTACTTCTTTAGTCCCTTAGTGATAATCTTATAATTACTAGTAGTTCAATGACCCATTTTTGAGTCAACCTAGTTATGATCGCAAAGTGTTGTGGCAAGTACTTATGCTAAATGCAAATTTGAAAAGGAAATCCACCCTAACCACTTGAATTGTTTGATCTCGACATTGTTTTAATTGTCTTTCCAATTATTTCATAAACAATCTACTTAGCTAATGTGTGCCAGAGATATAAGGATGATGTGAATGTGGTATTTTTGCTCATTATGATGTTTTCTTCATGTTTGTTTCATTTTTCTCTCTTACTCACATAGTGATGATGGTTGTGGTGGTTTCAAGCTAATGATGATGCTATACTTATGGCATTTTGGTTATTGTGATGGTTATAGACAAATTTTATTTCATTTAGATTGCTTAAATGATATCTACAAAATACACGTGAAACATTAATACATTAGAAATGCAAATGTTGCAAGGTCTTTTGGATAGTGGTTCACAGGTTGATAGAGTTTGATGGTTCTCCATGTTATGTTCCTTAATAGCAAAAAGGGAAATTTAGAACGTAAACAACAAAATAAAGCAATAGTTCGGTATGGAAAGGCATAATTACCACAACAAAACAATTTTAGGTAACAAAACATAACAACAACAATATCTTTATTAATGAAAGCAATGTTCACTTGCCTCTTCGAAGGGGAAATCTCCAAATGAATCCAAGATTCAATTGCAAAATATTTCAGAAGACATCTTGTTTCATTACTTCTACTCCTATATATAGTTTCTAATGAAGGAACTTTCTAGTAGGCATAACCTTGTAGTAAGCCTTCTTAGTGAATGAATTTTCTAGTAGGTGGAACCTTTTAGTAAGCCTTCTTACAAATATTGCTTTCACATTATGGAGGTTTTCTAATAGGTGGAACCTTCTAGTAAGTATTCTTACAAATATTGCTTGCACACTATATCTACTTTGATGGTATTATTTAATATAGATAGCCTCAATACATAACAACCTATCTTTTAAGGGAGTTAGGGTAGGACCCTAACATGACCTCCTCCTTAGAAAACAACATTATCCTCGAGGCTGGAGATGTAAAAATTGTTGAAGTATTTGTGTTGGTTCCCATGGAGTTTGAAGATATTATCCATGAATACTTGAGCTACCATACATGCCTTGAAAGGGTGTTGTAGGGCACAAAAATGAGCATATTTGGAAAGGCGATAAACCACAACCATGATTACAAACTTACTGCCAAACTACAGTAACTCCACAATGAAATTCATAGAAATGCCAGTCCATATTGTAATTGGAATTGGAAGTGGTTGAAGTTCTGTTGATGCCCCGAAGATCGCAGAATCAAGCAGAAAGGGATTCTCCCCGGTAGACTATCCCAATTAGATTGTCCACCGTTTGGTATGGGGAATCCATCTGGTTAGCGGTTCCGGCAACCGTTAGATTTGGAGATTTGCTTCAATTACACTGGTTGTGGCCCGATCCACCATTCTTTTTTTGATTTTAAGGTTTAAGATGATATGCAAGTGCCTAAGCTAACTTAATCTAAATGCAAAGCTTGAAACAAATCTATGTCTAAAACTGAAATAAACCTAAACTATCCCTGGCAGGAGCAAAATTATAAGTATGAGTAATGTGCTGAAAGAAGCATCTACAGATCAACAGATAGCCATTAAACCATGAAGATACAACAACAACAAAAGGCAACAGATATTAAAAGATAGCTTCCAATTTACATATAACTCATTCCATTACTCATGTAGGAGAAATAAATCATTTGCACAGGAAACAGCAAGATCATTCAATACATAGAAATAATTCAAGGCAGCAAAGAAAGATCTCACTGTAGAATATGAAAGACACAAGAATAATCCAGCATGCATCCAACATCCATTTCCATGCAAAAGACGTCCTCTCCAGGATCTTATTAGGCAAATTTCATTTTCTTAGAGCAAGTGCAAGATAGCTCGTACAAGTTAAGAAAAATCTTTTCCCTGCCAAAAGTCCTCTTTACACTATTCCGTAAGCTTCTATTTATATCTTTACAAAATGGCTCTTGGGCTGCCACCTGGCTCTTTACACTTGTCCTCTAAAGACTTTTCCTCTAAATAAACAAATCGTGGCCCTTTTCTTAAAACAGAAAGTTTCTCAAAAATAGAAAAAGACAGCTGTCTAGTGATTCCACGCTCTAAACATACGGAGAACAAATGAAAATAGGAACAACGCCTTAGGATCAGCGTGTTCACCCTTGGGGAGGCGCTTCTGCTGGGAGGGAGGTGCTTGGATTGGCTGCTACTGCTGCTGCTGCTTTCTTTTCCTCCTCTGCAATGTAACTGAACCAGATACCAGTGTCTCTGATAACCACATTTGTTGGTGAAGGGACCAAGATCTTCTGAGAAGTTACATGCTTACCAAGCTCTGCTTCAATACTATGAATTTCTACAATTGCTGCTTGGTGGATTTCTTTCAGCAAATGGCTGTGTACTGATGACAGCCCAATATACTGATGGAGATCATCAGTGGCTAGGACGTCAATCTTCTTTATATATTCTATTCGAATTCCTAGTTCTTCCTTCAAGTCTGATAGACATTGCTCTTTGCTTGGAAACTCATCGAGGGATTGAGGGAATCTCAGCTTACACTTATCATGCACTTCATGAATCTTTTGATATAGGCTGCTACTCTTATCATTGTTCCCTAGATCTTAGCCATTAGCTTCAGGCCATAGTTCCTGCAGAATTCCATGAGGGCCACATCCTCTTTAAAATCATCTACCGACTTGAATGGGAGATGCTTGGGGAAATCAACCTTCCCTTCTCTCCATTCCATTTGGATCAGGATGTTTGATTTAACCTGAGTGTACTTGCCCTTAATCCTATTGGCCTCTACATTGACTTCCTTCAATCTAACCATCATGGCTTTGAGCCTGCACACTTCCTCAGAAAACAGCTCCTGTGTGGCGTGCATTTCTCTCAGAATGTCATAGGACAGCTCATGAAAGAGAGACATATCTATTGCTCTGCTTTCTGCCTGCTCTAATTGTTCAACCATTTCCTGCTTATCTGCTTCTAAATGAAAAACTCTAGCTTCAGAATCGTTCTTTTCTGCTTCTAGAACCATCATCTGGATTGCCAGGTGCTCCTTTTCTTCTTCTAAATGGCAATACTTATCTGACAACTCCTTGTGATCAACAGACAGGCGATTATATTTATTCACTACAAGATCCCTGTAAGCCTGCTCATTAGCTACAGTATGTTGCAACATGCGAGCTCTCCTCTTTGTTGACTCAAATTCTCTGACCATATCGACCACATTGTCCTTTGTTGCTTTTGCCGCTGACACAGCGGCGAATGCCATGGCTATGGGAGCCTTATTTGTATTTTGCATCACCGTGGTCTCCCGTTGGGTAACAATATCTTCTTGGAAGAGTCTCTTTATCCTCTCTTCCAACTTCAAGACCACCGCCTTACTCTTCTTATAATACACAAATTCATCCCATCGGGACACAGTATGATCTTCTGATGGGATGTAAGGGATGATCGGGAAGTCTATTACATGCACTTTTGTCTCTATGGGTGGGGTCTGTACTACTTGAGATGTGTCTGTTTCCACATTTTGTGTGCCGGAGCCATCTGCTTGAGATGCGTTTGTTTCCACATTTTGGGTGCCGGGGACACCTGCTTGAGATGTATCTGTTTCCATATATTGGGTTCCAGAGCCACCTGCTTGGGCATCTTCATTGGTCTTAAGTTATTCCTCCGTCTTTTGTTCCTCTTCAGTTTTACGCCTTCTTTATTCTTCTTCAGCTTGCTGCTGATTTTCACTTTCCTCCCTCGGCTCTCGATCTTCTACTTCCTTCCACTGCATTGCTTCCTCAACTTCTCTCTGCAACCTTGCTTCTTCAGCTTCTCTCTGCAACCTTGCATCTTCAGTTTCTCTCTGCAACCTTGCATCTTCAGCTTCTTGTTGCAGTCTTGCTTCTTCTACTTCTTGTTGCAGTCTTGCTTCTTCTTTCAATCTTTGTTCTTCACGGGCTAGGGCCTCAGCTACTTCTCTCTCTTTCTGTAGACTGGCTTCTCGGGTTGGGGCAGAGCTAGAGCTAGCTCCACTGCCTTGACGACAAATCTGCAAATCATTCATGTTGCTGATGCCTCTGAACACTTCTTCCTCTGCATCATAGTAATGAGCATATTCAAAATGAGCATATACCTCCTTGCAATGCTCGGCAACCTTGCTCTGCGTATCATTTCTATTGAAGATCATTTCACCGAAGTGGAAAGCTTTTAGCTCTTGAACGTATTCCTCGGCTGTTGCAACCCCTGAGAATTTATAGGCTCCTATGCAAAAGGGCAAAGGTGGGAAGGAAGCCTTATGTTGCTTGTTAAGCACCCTTCCTATTCCATCAAGGAAAACTTTCCTAACTGCTTCCTTGAGGACTACATAATCAGTAGCATATTTTGGCAAAATGTATGGCGCTTTGGTACCTCCAAACATCCTGATGTAGGTTCGCTGCTCTAAGAAGTAAAAATCGCCATAGTTTTCCAGGACCTCCATGGCATTTTCTGATAGACAATTGGGCTCTTCCTTGAACATCTGCTCATACAGAGGCATGATGAACTCTTCACAGATGCGCTTATAGTTTGCTCTCTAATTTTGAGCCCACATTATTTTATAGGCAGTGTAGACCGGAGTGTTGGCCTAATCCCATGTGCAACCTAGCCTGGTAAAAGAGAGCTTGGCCAAAATGCAGTCAATAAGATAGGAAGACATGTAAAAATATGACTTTTTTAAGGCCAGACCTTCTCTTGCAGCGGCCACGGTGGATGCCAAACTGTCCGAAAGGATAGTAGCCCAATCAAACACAGTTCCTTTGAATGCTATGAAGTTGATGACAGGATCCCACTGTATCCTATATATAGTGCCATCGGGCATGCCAAAAATTCTGCATAACATCAGGGCGATTAATTTAAAAGGAGGTCTTAGGCTCTGAACATCATATTCATCATTATCTCTCTTCCTCAGCTGCTTGCCTGTTACCAATAACCTTTTAGCCATCTCAGTATTATTCATCTTTTCCAACCATTCATCACTTAGAGCTTGTTGGGGACATGAGAATTTGTAGGCTGCTGCAATATACGCTGGATGGAATGAAGCGAAAGGCTCTCCCTTGCTGTCATGCAACACTCTTGTTTGTGGATTGGCATGTTCCAGTATCCATCCAATCACTTCAGAGCATGGGAATAATTCAGGGCGAGTAGAAGCCCTAGCTATGCCGGAAGTTTTGATGTTGAGGTAGATTTGTTCTTCTTCCAATAATACATCTGGAATATCCTGGTCCCTGATCATCCGGTAAACATCTCCCTAACGGACCTTGGGAGGAACACCGGTGGTACACTTAGTGTCTTGGAAAATAGTTTCAGTTTTTAGATGCACTGGTTCTGGTTCCATCACTTTAGCTTTCTTTCTACCACCTTTTGACATCGTGGCTTATCCCTGTCAACAACCAAATGTAAATGATTACAAAATTTGTAACACGTTATGAGAGTGTGACATAGAGTAGGACAAATTTAGCATGCTAATGACAAATATAAACAAAATTATAAAGTTGCATGTTGGGGAAGCAAACTAAACATAGATCATTCCAGAAAACAAAATAAGGTCCTCAGACTTTATTATTATAGGGAAACAATGCCTAGTCACGAACTTTTGGAATGCTTCCGAAAAGGTAAGCATACGACGTGAAAAAACCTACTTCCTTCCTAGTCCTTGGAGACAGGATGCCCTCCATCATAGCACTTCTAATGGTCAATGGTGGGTTGGCCTGGAGTGGGAAAATCCTATGAGGAAACAATGAAAACAAGGAACCGTTTTCCACAGTCATTAACTAAGTCGAGCAGACGAGTGGTTAAGTATCTCAACCGACTACTACTGACGTTGATAATACTTGCGAAACGGTATGCAAGCGGTATGAAGTTTGATTTTGAGCAAATCTGGGTAGGAAAACGATTGGAATGCGGCCAGTGAAAAAAAAAGCTCGGATGACTCAGAGACAAGGGGCCAACTGCGACCAACTTGGTCATGGCTATGACTCCTAGTTGGTAGCAATGAGAAGCTTATGGGGCCACAGCGGCCGTAAATTCTTTAAAACGATACATGCTACTAATGTCTACTGGCCACGTTATGAAACAAGAAAAAACCCAAGAAATAACTCAACGTGAAGATAAGACAAAGATGACGGTTAAAAAATCCTACCTGGAGACGAAACAGTGGTGGAGTGAGGTGGACACGGTGGTGGATGCGCTGAGCTGGAGCGAGACAACGCGATCTTCCCAACGACGTTTTTTTGAATAAAAAACTAACAATGGAACAATGAAAACTCACCGCCCATATATAAGGCTTGACACATGCGGTCTTTTAAATGGGTAGGTGACGATTTAAAACAGGGTTTAATGCTCGTACGGCGCGGTCATTTCAAGCCGACTTGGCATTTAAGCGCGACCGTCGGTTGCGGAGTGGACTCACAAGTTTCATCCACTGTTGCGGCCAAAACTCATGAGTTCCTTTCGAAAGGTGGGAGACATTGGCGAGGCACTCGCTTGTTGCGGGAGAGATAAAAAATTTGGCGAATAGTGGCGGAAAAGCTTGGCAAGTTGTTCCAACGTTTCGGGAGCACTTTGTGAGTTCTTCCGAAACTCACTTTCCCGTAAGTTTATTGTGGCCGACTTTGCCGAGTTGTCCTGAAGTTTCAGAAAGACTCAGTAAGTCCTTCCGAAATTCATGAATGCCTTTGTTAAGTTTTTTATTGAAATATGAATGGTCGAGTAACCCGAGGAAAGACCAACTTACTGCGGCAACCCTTGGAGAAAGCTTCCACAATTTCGGGATATAATCCCAAGTTCCTCCGTAGTTTCGGGCGAGCTCATTGAGTTCTTCCCCAGTTTCGAGAGAGAAAATTAAGTTTCTTCCGCAGTTTCGAGAGGCAATTTTAAGTTCTTCTGAAACTTTAAAACGCTAAGTGTTTTCGCTATTTCGGGGAGTAAATTTAAGTCTTTTCCGCAGTTTCGGTAGAGAATCCTGAGTTTTTCTGCAGTTTCGGGAGAGATTCCTGAGTTCTTCCGTAGTTTCAGGAGAGAAAATTAAGTTTTGACTTAGAAGAAAAACTTCAATTTTCAAGCAGATTCCTCAGTTGAAACAAAAACTAAGTCCAAAAGTTTTCAAAGGAAACTTAACTTTTTTTAGCAGTCTTTCTTGTAAAATGAAAGGAGGGGCCCCAATATCTACAAAAAATTTGGAGGAAATGTTGCTACAACAACAATTGGTGAGTCACTGACGAACACAAATCTCTGAAAAAAATCCCTCTCGATGATCTGAAACCTCCTTAAAAGATATCCATCTTATATGCACTGTTCAGCTGAGCACTTGAATCTCGACGGAGGAAGAAGTCATTTTATCTGTTGGCCATTGGGGAAAGGGGAGCTTTGATAGAGACATCTTTAAAACTTTCAAAGGGCCAACATATGGGGTTCATTTTAGAAGATTCATCTTTCAGATGGCTACTGCTATCGGACTCCACAGGATTTGCAACACCTTATCATGGACATTATTGCTCTTGTTCCTCATTCCCATGCCACTTGCATCCCTTTTGGATGTTTATACTTTTGACAGCTTTGCTGTTTGGGCCTTCTAGAAATATTTTCTTTAGACATGATCTTTGATTTTGGCTCCTCAATCCATAATGTCCTTTTGTGTGAGTGAGAGATTTTATTGATTTGATCAAGCCTCACGGATGGAGAGGAACCTAGCTTGGGCTGAGTCTTTTGGACAACCTCCTTGACTTACATGCTTTGCTTTTGTCTCAGCCATGCTTCAATTGAGGCGAGAATCTCTGGAAAACAGACCCTTGATTATAAGCCATTTTGGCTGTTAGATTTGCAGCATGGAGTCATTTCAATACCCTATTCCCTCGGGATGTGCTACTCTCCGTGGGTCCAACTTCAGTGACCTTCTTGAGATGCCTTTAAGTGTGAGAGTGGATGGAGCCCGAAGATAGTAATAAAGATAGTCATAGATCTCTGCTAATTAAACAGGGTTAGTGTGACAAACAGAATAGGCTTCCTTCCTTCTGGAGAACGTTCAGCAAGAGAAAAATACATAGATAAACTTTCATTCGAGGGTAGTTTCAGCTTCATGAGTTGTGAGATTTCTTCGAGAGATCTATCTTGATGAGAAACCTGACCGCAGGTGCTTTCAGAAAACAAACTTTGTACAAAAGGTTTCAAATGCTGAGAAAAGAAACAAGATAACTGAAAACAATGAAAACAAAGGGCTAAAGCAACATAAAAGAAAAGTTTTATTTATGTATAGAAAGTTTCAGTGAGACTACGCAAAGTATTGTTTCAAGGCGAGGCCATTGAGAGGAAGGGTTACTTCCTCTCCCTGAAGGTCCATCAACTTATAAGTGGATGGGCCAAGCTTTGCTGAAATTTGGTAAGGGCCTATCCATAAATGTTGAAATTTCGTGTGCATCCCTTTGCCTTCATGATTATGATCCCATTTCAGGACTAAATCCCCAACTTCAAAACTCCTTTTACCGTACTTTCTCTTTTCGAACCATCTCTTGACTATGTCTTGGTGCTGATGGAATCGGTCTTTAGCTTTCTGTCGAGCTTCTTCAAGTTGAAGCAAGGTATTGATCCCGGATTGTAAGACTTGGCTACCAGACCCTCGAGAGGCTTGGGACAACTGTAAGGATGGAAGCAAGATGTTGGGGGGGAGGATGGCTTCCTTTCCATAGACAAGAGTGAAAGGGGAAACCCCTAATGCATTCTTTGGAGTCACCCTATCTTCCCATAAGGCATTTGGGAGAGCTATATGCCAACTTCGTTGATTTTCTATCACGGTCTTCTTGAGAATTCGAATAAGGTTTTTGTTTGAAGATTCAGCTAATCCATTTCCTTGAGGGTAATAATTGGCTGAATAATGCAGTTTAATCCCCCATTCATAAACAAATTCATTTATCTTAAAAGACGAGAAATAGGGGGCATTATCAAAAACAAGGGAAATTGGAACCCCAAACCTGGTTATGATGTTTTCCTTCAAGAAACTGATGACTGTATCTTCATTGATCTTGCGCAACGGGATAGCCTCCGTCCATCTGGTGAAGTAATCAGTATCCATCAAGATGTATTGATGTTGCAAAGAAGAATTTGGATTTATCTCTCCAATAACATCTATGCCCCACTATTCAAAAGGTTCAGAGATAATAACCGGCTGTAAGGGTCCTGCTGCCTTAGGTAATTTCTCGACACTTCTTTGGCATATATCATAGTTCCTTGCATACGCATGGGCATCTCGGAATAGAGTGGGCCAATAATATCCAGCTCTAAGTATCTTGTGAGCTGTTGTCTCCCCTGAATAATGTCCACCAACGGGACCATCGTGTAATTCTTTGACAACTTTACTTGCATCTTCCTTTTCTAGACATCTAAGAAAAATTCCATCGTAATTCTTTCTGAAAAGTATCCCATCAATGATTTGATAAGCTGCTGACTTCAAACGGAGCGCCCTTCTTTGCTTAGAGTTCGAGTGCTCAGGTAGTTATCCTTGCTGCAAATAATGCACCAGATCCCTATACCATGATTGAGGAGCTGTGAAGACAGGACATACCTCAACTGAGTTTAGCTCAGCTTCATTTTTCCAATGCTGCTCTTCATCAGTTGGATTTTCTGTAAGCAATTTGCACAGGCCTTATCCTTTGATGATAGTGGCTGGTTTAAATTCTAAATCATATTCTTGAAGAGCTGTGACCTAGTTTCCCCTCCTTTCTCCTAGTTCCTTCTGAACGAAGAGGGATCTAATAGCTGGGTGGGGAACTATAGCTTTAGTTCTATTCTTAAGAATATATGGTCTGAATTGTTTGACTGCTTTGAAGACAACATACACATGCTTGTCAACCGAGGGATAATTTAGTTCAGCCCATTGCAAACCAGTGCTCATAAACGAGATTGGGTATTCGTCCCCTAGCTCCACCTTTTGCGTGAGTATAGCCGCGAGGGAGTCATCTGAAGCAAAGGTATATAGGATAAAATCCTTGTCAAAATCTGGGCTTCTTAAGGAAGGAGCTTTAGCTATGGCTACCTTAATGTCTCTGAACGCATTCTTTTATAAATCTGTCCACTTGAACTGTATGCTTTGTTTGACCATTTGTTGTAAAGGTTTAACAATTTGTGCGAAATCTGGAACAAACCTTCGGACGAAATTGATAGTGCCCATAGAGGACTGCATGGATTTCTTGTTATGAGGCATTGGAATTCTATTCATAGCTTGTACTCTTTCCTGATCTATTGACACTCATCTTTTGTAAATGATATGGCCCAATAGTTTACCTTCGGGAACAGTGAACACACTCTTCTTGGGATTCAACGAGATACCATATTTCCAACACCGATAAAAAATATGCTTCAAATGGACAACATGATCTTCCCTTTTCTTCGAAAAAACTATCACATCATCTAGATAGACAACAACACATTGACCACCCGATCCTCGGAAGGCAATATCCATTGCTCGCTGGAATGTAGCTCCTGCGTTTATCAGGCCGAATGGCATCCTTCTATAGGTGAAAGTTCCCCACTTAGTGCGGAAAGTATTCTTAAGACGATCTTCTTCAGCTACTAATACTTGATTGTAGCCAGAGAAACCATCGAGAAGAGAGAATAGCTCAGATCCCGACACCATTTGAAGAATTTGTTCCATTGAAGGGATGGGATAGTTGTCTTTATCTGAAGCTCTGTTTAAATTTCTAAAGTCAACACATAGTCTTATCTCTCCTGACTTTTTTCTCACTAGAACTAAGTTAGCAACCCACTCAGAATGTCGGACCTTAAAGATTATTTTAGCGTCCAGGAGTTTCTTTAATTCCTTTTGAATCAGAGGTTCCAGAGTAGGATGTATCCTTCTTAATTGCTTCTGAAATGGCTTGACACCCGCTTTCACTGGTATGACACGCTGAATAATACGGACGTCATATGTTTTCATATCTTCATAAGTCCATACAAAAACATCCTTATATTGTCTAAAAAGTTTGATGAACCTATCTCTTTCTTCCGGTGAACAACATTTGCCAAGGTTGACAAATTTTGGTTCAGCCTCGGTGCCCAAATTAACTAACTCATGCTACATTGACGAACTGTTAGTTTTGGTGTTCGCTGGCTTTTTGAATTTACTTTGAAGATCAAACAGCATTTCAAGTGACCTTACCCCTTTGGGGATGAAATTTCCTTTATTTGCATCCTTCTTTTGTAAATCAGAATCATGTCCTTCTTCATCTATCACAACTCCTTGGAAAATGTCTTTGTTCATTAGAAAACTGATAATCTCTTCGTCATCATCGAAGACCCTGAAGTTTGTGACATTATCAGGGACGGAGGGCCTGAAAATTAATTCAATTGAGCATTTGTTATTAGTTGGCACCAATCTAGAAGCAGATGTAGCTAACAAATCAATTGCAGAATTTTGCAATCTAGGAATAGACTTTATATTGAAAGCATCAAAATGCATAATTAAATCCCATACCTCAGCCTGATAACCTTTCAAATGAGGTGAGAGGTAGTGAATGGTATCTCTTACCTGTCTCACAACTATTTCTGAGTCACCAAAAACCTTTAGGTATTTAACATTTAAACCGATGGTCTTCTTTAATCCGTGTACGAAAGCTTCATATTCAGCAATGTTATTAGTACAATCAAATTTTAACCTACAGGACAAAAAATACTTATTTCTTTCCGGATCCATAAGAACACAACCGGCTCTGGATCCTTCCAAAGTTTTAGAACCATCAAAGTATAATGTCCAAAACAGATCTTTTGATTCAGCTAAGTTAGTATCTTTATGATCTAAGTCAGTGACTAAACTAACTATATTACAGTCAATATCATCAGTCTGATAAAAATGAAGGAGATCGGACTGTTCATCTGATTCATGGCTGATAGTTTCAGACTGATAATTACCCGGATCAATTTCTAAGAAATAATTCCCCAAAACTGAGGATGAGAAGGTTACAGCCTCATTCTTTCCCTCTAGTTGGGTTACATTTTGTTTCATGTGAGGTTCTCTCAGGACCTTGATCTGATTCTCTCTATTTTGATAAGGAAACCACAAATGCGACCAATCAGTTGCAAAGTAACCATTCAGCTTTGTGGACCAGTCCCTACTTAGGATCAAGCCATAGGCCTCAGGAATATCAACTACCATTATGTCAATAAACTGATAGACTCTAGAGTTGGCTAATAATCTAATGATGACATCTTTCATTTCCCCAATAACTTTGACAGCAGTTCTGTCTAACTGAATAATTTGGGCAGGAGATGGAATAGGTTGCCTGTTAATTTTTTTACAAATTGACAGTGGCATGACATTTGAAGATGCTCCGGAATCTACCAGACAATTGTGAACATTATGATTGAAAATTTCAAAGGTTAACAGGAACGAAAATGTCTGAGATTTAGATTTCCCGTCGATACTAGCCTCATTAATTTCAGGATCTTCTTAAGTATCTCTTAATGGAATGATGGGCTAGGATTGCAGAGCATGCAACAACTTATCTCGTTGCTGAGGAAAACTGCACATATCGAATATTGATACATTTGATTTTACTTTCTTTATATCCTTAATAATGTCATATCCTATATCAGATTCTTTTCCAATTCAAGTCAAATGGTCTGTTTTATTCATTGTGACCTTCGATTGTTGAACTGTGGTGTCAATGCTTGGATACTTGGCCGTTGTTGGGTTAGCTTTAGGTTGCGGTGGAATGATTGCTATATGTCTTCTAGGTAGTTCTTTCGAAACTTTAGGCTTGGGAATAGTCGAGTTTGGCACCGGATCTGTAATGGGACCTTTACTGCGAGTATTAATGTTCATAGCAGAAACTGAGCTTTCCACGAGATCTTATTCTACCAATTCAGTTAAAGGTACCCAATCCCATAGCACCATAGTGGTGTCCGAAGGTGGTTCTTCTAACTTAGGGCTCGATTCCTATGGAGGATCGCCTTGATCTGGAATCTGTGAATCCAGCATTTGGTTCATGACTAAACTCATAAAGTTAATCCATTGTGGGTAGCTCTTTTCCGAGTGCGGTTCTTGATGAAAGGTGCAGAAGTTTTCCATCCCTATTTCATTGAGATTTAAAACAGGGGAAGTGTCCATGGGTGGATGAGGTTGATCGCTATCTTCTCTCCTTTTGTAGAATGGCTTGAAAGGTTTCCTAGATGTACTAGTAGCTTTATGTTTCTCGAGATCTACAATTTTATTGGACAACTTCTACATCATCTTAACTACGTTTTCCATGTTTGTTGATGACTCTTCTTTACCTCTGGCGAGCAGCAAGGGTTTTTTACTGGCTGCTGGTTTTGTTTCTGCATCTAAGGCATGTTTAACAATGTTATTTGCTTCTTCTTCCACCTTTCTAGTTTCTTCAAAATTTTCTATCAGGGTGGTTTTCTTAGATCTTTTAATAAACATTGCTATGGGTCCTTCAAGAGCTGTTGTATAATATTCAACCAGAGATTCCTCTGCTGGTTTATTTGCTTCGCTGAAATTATTTAAGAGTGTTGTGAACCTTTGGTTGAAGTCTTGAACCTTTTCTTTCTTTTCCATTCTCATGGACAATAATTCTTTCATAAGCGTAGCTACAGTCTTTTGGTTTCCATATTTCTTTAAGAAACATTTTTCAAATTCATCCCAGCTTGAGATCGAGCTAGGTTGTAAGCTAAAATACCAGGATGAGACTTTCGGCTCAAATGTGTACGGAAATAGCCTACAGACTACATCTTCATGCTGCACATTTAAAAGATTCAGAGCTAAGTAAAAACTTTTGAGATGATCTTTAGCGGAAATGGCTTTCCCTGGGTCGAATTTAGGCAATACTTTCTCTGGATTTTTTAGGAAGATTGTGGAATGGCCCAGCCAGATTCAACGCTCCCCTCGCTCTCCAAACAGGTACAGCCATGTCTCTATGTGGAGAATCAGGTGGAGAGTTGTATGGTGAATTAAATGGAGTGTTCTTTGGAGTAATGAGTTCTCCAAGACTTTCTTGATTTGAAATTTTTCCTGGGTTTTCAAGATCGACTTTGTTCAGGGGTTCTGCAATTTCTTCCAAGGTTAAATTCACAAGTTCTTCAAAATTCTACACAAGAATAAAATCACGGGTGTACTGTCGTTCTTTTCTAGGAGAACTTTTCCTAGGGAGAAAATTTACTGCGTTTAAACCACCTAGCTATCTAACATAAGATTGTGTATGTCTCCTTAAATCTTCTATTTCTGCAAAAGGCACAGCATACAATACTTCTTGAGGTTCAGAATCAGAGATGAGGTTTTCTTAATTTGCTATTTCAAGATTTTGGATGTTTGAAATTCCTGTTTTGAGCGGGTTTTCAGTGACATCTTTGACAGTGGGAGATTTTCTCTTATCAGCCATGCACTTTTAGGCCCTCCTTCTAGCACCAAAAACTGTTGATGCCCTGAAGATTGTAGCATCAAGCAGAAAGGGATTCTCCCCAGTAGACTATCCCAATTATATTGTCCACCGTTTGGTATGGGGAATCCGTCCGGTTAGCGGTTCCGGCAACCGTTAGATTTGGAGATTTGCTTCAATTACACTGGTTGTGGCCCGATCTACCATTCTTTTTTTGATTTTAAGGTTTAAGATGATATGCAAGTACCTAAGCTAACTTAATCTAAATGCAAAGCTTAAAACAAATCTATGTCTAAAACTGAAATAAACCTAAACTATCCCTGCAAGTAGAAAAATTATAAGTATGAGTAATGTGCTGAAAGAATCATCTACAGATCAACAAATAGCCATTAAACCATGAAGATACAACTACAACAAAAGGCAACAAATATTAAAAGATAGCTTCCAATTTACATATAATGCATTCCATTACTCATGTAGGAGAAAACAATCATTTGCACAGGAAACAGCAAGATCATTCAATACATAGAAATAATTCAAGGCAGCAAAGAAAGATCTCACTGTAGAATATGAAAGACACAAGAATAATCCATCATGCATCCAACATCGATTTCCATGCAAAAGACGTCCTCTTCAGGCTCTTATTAGGAAAATTTCATTTTCTTGGAGCAAGTGCAAGATAGCTCGTACAAGTTAAGAAAAATCTTTTCCTTGCCAAAAGTTCTCTTTACACTATTCCGTAAGCTTCTATTTATATCTTTACAAAATGCCTCTTGGATTGCCACCTGGCTCTTTACACTTGTCCTTTAAAGACTTTTCCTCTAAATAAACAAATCGTGGCCCTTTTCTTGAAATAGAAAGTTTCTCAAAAATAGAAAAAGACAGCTGTCTAGTGATTCCACGCTCTAAACATAAGGAGAACAAATGAAAATAGGAACAACGCCTTAGGATTAGCGTGTTCACCCTTAGGGAGGCGCTTCTGCTGGGAGGGAGGTGCTTGGACTGGCTGCTACTGCTGTGGCTGCTTTCTTTTCCTCCTCTGCAATGTAACTGAACCAGATACCAGTGTCTCTAATAACCACATTTGCTGGTGAAGGGAGCAAGATCTTCTGAGAAGTTACATGCTTACCAAGCTCTGCTTCAATACTATGAATTTCTGCAATTGTTGCTTGGTGGATTTCTTTCAGCAAATGGCTGTATACTGATGACAGCCCAATATAGTGATGGAGATCATCAGTGGCTAGGACGTCAATCTTCTTTATATATTCCATTTGAATTCCTAGTTCTTCCTTCAAGTCTGATAGACATTGCTCTTTGCTTGGAAACTCATCGAGGGACTGAGGGAAACTCAACTTACACTTATCATGCACTTCATGAATCTTTTGATATAGGTTGTTACTCTTATCAATTGTTACCTGGATCTTAGCCATTAGCTTCAGGCCACAGTTCCTGCAGAATTCCATGAGGGCCACACCCTCTTTAAAATTATCTACCGACTTGAATGGGAGATGCTTGGGGAAATCAACCTTCCCTTCTCTCCATTCCATTTGGCTCAGGATGTTTGCTTTAACCCGAGTGTACTTTCCCTTAAGCCTATTGGCCTCTACATTGACTTCCTTCAGTCTAACCATCATGGCTTTGAGCCTGCACACTTCCTCAGAAATCAGCTCCTGTGTGGCATGCATTTGTCTCAGAATGTCACAGGACAGCTCATGAAAGGGAGACATATCTATTGCTCTTCTTTCTGCCTGCTCTAATTGTTCAACCATTTCCTGCTTATGTGCTTCCAGATGAAAAACTCTAGCTTCATAATCGTTCTTTTCTACTTCTAGAACCATCATCTGGATTTCCAGGTGCTCCTTTTCTTCTTCTAAATGGCGATACTTATCTGACAACTCTTTGTGATTAACAGACATGTGATTATATTTATTCACTACAAGATCCATGTAAGCCTGCTCATTAGCCACAATATGTTGCAACATGCGAGCTCTCCTCTTTGTTGACTCAAATTCTCTGACCATATCGACCACATTGTCCTTTGTTGCTTTTGCTGCTGACACAGCGATAGATGCCATGGATATGGGAGCCTTATTTGTATTTTGCATCACCGTGGTCTCCCGCTGGGTAACAATATCTTCTTGGAAGAGTCTCTTTATCCTCTCTTCCGACTTCAAGACCACCACCTTCCTCTTCTTATAATACACAAATTCATCCCATTGGGACATAGTATGAACTTCTGATGGGGTGTAAGGGATGATCGGGAGGTCTATTACATGCACTTATGTCTCTATGGCTGGAGTCTATACTACTTGAGATGTGTCTGTTTCCACATTTTGGGTGCCGGAGCCATCTGCTTGAGATGTGTCTGTTTCTACATTTTGGGTGCCGGGGACACCTTCTTGAGATGTGTCTGTTTCCATATCTTGGGTTCCAGAGCCACCTGCCTGGGCATCTTCATTGGTCTTAAGTTCTTCCTCTGTCTTTTGTTCCTCTTCAGTTTTATGCCTTCTTTCTTCTTCTTCAGCTTGCTGCTGATTTTCACTTTCCTCCCTTGGCTCTCGATCTTCTACTTCCTTCTGTTGCCTTGCTTTCTCAGCTTCTCTCTGCAACCTTGCTTCTTGAGCTTCTCTCTGCAACCTTGCATCTTCAGCTTCTCTCTGCATCCTTGCTTCTTTAGCTTCTTGTTGCAGTCTTGCTTCTTCTGCTTCTTGTTGCAGTCTTGCTTCTTCTTTCAATCTTTGTTCTTCACGGGCTAGGGCCTCAACTGCTTCTCTCTCTTTCTGTAGACTGGCTTCTCGGGCTGGGGCAGAGCTAGAGCTAGCTCCACTGCCTTGACGACAAATCTGTAACTCAGTCATGTTGTTGATGCCTCTGAACACTTCTTCCTCTGCATCATAGTAATGAGCATATTCAAATTGAGCATATACCTCCTTGCAATGCTCAGCAACCTTGCTCCACCTATCATTTCTATGGAAGATCATTTCACTAAAGTGAAAAGATTTCAGATGTTGAACGTATTCCTTGGCTGTTGCAACCCCTGAGAATTTATATGCTCCTATGCAAAAGGGAAAAGGAGGGAAGGAAGCCTTATGTTGCTTGTTAAGCACCCCTCCTATTCCATCAAGGAAAACTTTCCTGACTGCTTCCTTGAGGACTACATAATCAGTAGCATATTTTGGAAAAATGTATGGCGCTTTGGTACCTCCAAACATCCTGATGTAGGTGCCCTGCTTTGAGAAGTAAAAATCACCATAGTTTTCCAGGACCTCCATGGCATTTTCTGATAGACAATTGGGCTCTTCCTTGAACATCTGCTCATACAGAGGCATGATGACCTCTTCATAGATCAGCTTATAGTTTGCTCTGTCATTTTGAGCCCACATTATTTTATAGGCAATGTAGACTGGGGTGTTGGCCTTATCCCATGTGCAACCTAGCCTGGGAAAAGAGAGCTTGGCCAAAATGCAGTCAATAAGATAGGAAGACATGTAAAACTCTGACTTTTTTAAGGCTAGACCTTCTCTTGCAGCGGCCACGGTGGATGCCAAACTGTCCGAAAGGATAGTAGCCCAATCAAACATAGTTCCTTTGAATGATATGAAGTTGATGATGGGAGTCCACTGTATCCTATATATAGTGCCATCGGGCATGCTGAAAATTCTGCATAACATCAGGGCGATTAATCTAAAAGGAGGTCTTAGGTTCTGAAGATCATATTCATCATTATCTCTCTTCCTCAACTGCTTTCCTGTGACCAATAACCTTTTAGCCATCTCAGCATTATTCATCTTTTCCAACCATTCATCACTTAGATCTTGCTGGGGACGTGAGAATTTGTAGGCTGCTACAATATACGCTGGATGGAATGAAGCGAAAGGCTCTCACTTGCTGTCATGCAATACTCTTGTTTGCAGGTTGGCATGTTCCAATATCCATCCGATCACTTCAGAGCATGGGAATAATTCAAGGTGAGTAGAAGCCCTGGCTATGCCGAAAGTTATGATGTTGAGGTAGATTTGTTCTTCTTCCAATAATATATCTGGGAAATCCTGGTCCCTGATCATCTGGTAAACATGTCCCCAACAGACCTCGGGAGGAACGCCGGTTGTACACTTAGTGGCTTGTAAAATAGTTTTAGTTTTTAGTTGCACTGTTTCTGGTTCCATCACTTTAGCTTTTTTTCTACCACCTTTTGGCATCGTGGCTTATCCCTGTCAGCAACCAAATGTGAATGATTACAAAATTTGTAACACATTATGATAGTGTGACATAGAGTAGGACAAATTTAGCATGCTAATGAAAAATATAGACAAAATTATAAAGTTGCATGCTGGGGAAGCAAACGAAACATAGATCATTCCATAAAACAAAATAAGGTCCTGAGACTTGATTATTCTAGGGAAACAATGCCTAGTCAGGAACTTTTGGAATGCTTCCGAAAAGGTAAGCATATGACGTGAAAAATCCTACTTCCTTCCTAGTCCTTGGAGACAGGATGCCCTCCATCATAGCACTTCTAATGGTCAATGGTGGGTTGTCTTGGAGTGGGAAAATCCTATGAGGAAACAATGAAAACAAGGAACTGTTTTCCACAGTCATTAACTAAGTCGAACAGGCGAGTGGTTGAGTATCTCAACCGACTACTACTGACGTTGAAGTATGCAGCTGGTATGAAGTTTGAGTTTGAGCAAATATGGGTAGGAAAATGACCGAAACGCGGCTAGTGAAAAAACAAGCTCAGATGACTCAGAGACAAGGGGCCAACTGGGATCGACCTAGTCATGGCTATGACTCCTAGTTGGTAGCAATGAGAAGCTTATGGGGCCACAGTGGCCGTAAATTCTTTAAAACGATACATGCTACCAATGTCTACCGGCCACGTTATGAAACGGGAAAAAACCCAAGAAATAAATCAACGTGAAGATAAGACAAAGATGACGGTTAAAAAAGACTACCTGGAGACGTAACAATGGTGGAGTGAGGTGGACACAGTGGTGGATGCGCTGAGCTAAAGCGAGACAACGCGATCTTCCCAATGGCATTTTTTTGAATAAAAAACTAACAATGGAACAATGAAAACTCACCACCCATATATAAGGCTTGACACGTGCGGGCATTTAAATGGGTAGGTGATGATTTAAAACGGGGTTTAATGCTCATACGACGCGGTCATTTCAAGCCGACTTGACATTTAAGCACGACCATCGGTTGCGGAGCGGACTCACAAGTTTCATCCGCAGTTGCAGCCAGTACTCATGAGTTCCTTTCGAAAGGTGGGAGACATTGGCGAGGCACTCGCTTATTGCGGGAGAGATAAAAAATTTGGCGAACAATGGCAGAAAATCTTGGCGAGTCGTTCCGACATTTTAGGAGCACTTTGTGAGTTCTTCCGAAACTCACTTTCCCGTAAGTTTATCACGGCCGGCTTTGCCAAGTTGTCCCGAAGTTTCGGAAAGACTCAGTAAGTCCTTCCGAAATTCACGAATGACTTTGTTAAGTTTTTTATCGAAATATGAATGGTCGAGTAACCCGGGGAAAGACCAACTTACTGTGGCAACACTTGGAGAAAGCTTCCGCAATTTCGGGAGATAATCCTAAGTCCCTCCGCAGTTTCGGGCGAGCTTAGTGAGTTCTTCCCCAGTTTTGAGAGAGAAAATTAAGTTTCTTTCGCAGTTTTGGGAGGCAATTTTAATTTCTTCCGAAACTTTAAAACACTAAGTGATTTCGCTGTTTCAGGGAGTAACTTTAAGTCTTTTCCGCAGTTTCGGGAGAGAATCCTGAGTTCTTCCGCAGTTTCGGGAGAGAATCCTAAGTTCTTCCGCAGTTTCGGGAGAGAAAATTAAGTTTTGACTTAGAAGAAAAACTTCAATTTTCAAGCAGATTCCTCAGTTGAAACAAAAACTAAGTCCAAAAGTTTTCAAATGAGACTTAACTTTTTTAGGTAGTCTTTCTAGTAAAATGAAAGGAGGGGCCCCAATATCTACAAAAAAATTGGGGAGAATGTTGCTGCAACAACAAGTTCACCTAGAGGTTTCACACTCTCACCTTTATGTATGTGGAAAGCGTCACATTCAACCAAAATTGTGCAAATGTCCTTCTTCATGCCTTCCTAGAAAAAATATCATTTGATCCTGTCAAATGTTTAATGAAATCTCGAATGACAAATTGTGGGGGATGAGTGGAGATCATATAATACCTGTGATTCCAATGATGATTTCTTGTGCAAATATAGGCGTCCATTATAATGAATCTCACCATTTTACCAACTATAACTTGGATATGCATGGGTTTCTTTTTGAATTTGTTGGATGGTAGCAAGAGTAGGATCTATCAACCATTCATTACAATGAAATTCAACTAATTTGCAATGATTAAGGAGAGGGAAAATGTTGGTTGTGGAGCCTGATCTTCCAGTCTCATAGATGATGATTTAGCCATGTTTGAACCCCAGGTTTGGTTATGATCCCGGCACGATCCCTGGGGGGCGCGGGGGGCAGAGCCCCCGAGAAATTTTTTTTGGGGTTGTTTTCGCCAACAATTTTCGAGCCCATGGTTTTGGGTAACCCGTGGTATTTTCCCAATGTATTTCCCTTTTAAAAGAAAGACATTGTAACACGGCTAGGGTTGATGTATTAGGTATTATGCATTGTAAAGATCTATGAGATCAGAAGAGAGACTGTGAGACAATGAAGAGGAAGTGCAGCAGCTGTGCTTGAGGTTGTATCCCTTCACTTTGTTGGACGGTATAATAATAAGGACTGGCAATTTCAGTGTGGACGTAGCCCATCTTGGGGTGAACCATGATATATCTGTGTCTCTCTTGTAATGTGTTTGTGTGACTATATCTGCATTTATGTTTATTGTTATTGCTCTATGATCCTGTTTTTCTAACAATTGGTATCAGAGCCAAAGGTCTATTTGGCAGATAAACCTGCAGGAAGCTAGGGTTTCTGGTTTGAGTGGGAGCAATGGTGGAAGAATGAAAGTTTAAGGTTGATAAGTTTAATGGCCAAAACTTCCAGTTATGGAAAATGCAAATGGAGTACTATCTGTACCAGAAGGATCTATTCCTGCCGTTGGGAGGAAGAGCAAAGCAGCCGACGACCATGAAAGACAAAGAATGGGAGGTTCTTGACAAAAAGGCATTGGGAAAAATATGACTGTCCCTGCTTCATTGGTGGCTTTCAATATCTCACAAGAAACGACAACGGAGGGTTTGATGAGCGCATTGGGTAAGCTATATGAAAAACCCTCGACTTCCAACAAGGTATTTCTAATGAAGCGTTTATTAATATGAAGATGTTTGAAGGTGGATCTGTTACTGATCATTTAAATGATTTTAATACGGTTACAAATCAACTAAGTTCGGTTAGGGATCTTCTAATATTGTGTTCATTGCCAGAAAGATGGAATAGCTTGGTCATGGATGTAAGTAACTCTGTCTCCGGTTCAAACACCTTGAAATTTGATAATGTTATTGGTGTTATTCTTAGCGAGGAAATATGACGAAAAAGCACAGGTGAGACATCAGGTAATGCGTTGACCATGGAGAGCAGGGGAAGACAAAATGAGAGAGGAAAGAGCCAAGGTAATCGTGGCAAGTCTAAAATGGGAAGATCCAAGTCCAGATTGGGAAAAATAGAGTGCTGGAACTGTGGAAAGAAAGGACATCTGAAGAAAGACTGCAGATCTCTAAAGAAGAAAGGAGATGGACAGAAGGAAACTACCTATGAAGCAAATGTAGCAGGTGATGTGTTACAAGATGCTTTGATTCTTGCATTAGATAGTACTAGTGATTATTAGGTAGGAGATTCAGGGGCTTCATGTCATGCTACACCCCATAGAAAATATTTTCATGATTATGTTCCAGGCGATTTTGGACATGTTTTATTGGATGATGATGAGCCATGTAAAATTGTTGGAATGGGTAAGGTATGGATAAAATTTAAGAATGGAATTGATTGGCTGCTAAAAGATGTAAGGCATATTCCTTCTATGAAAAGAAATATGATCTCAATAGGCCAGTTGGGAGATGGCGGTTGTCTATCTATGTTTAAAAAAACGTGGTGAAAGATCACTAAAGGATCAATGGTGATAGTAAAAGGAAACAGAGTAGGTACGTTGTATTTATGTCCTTGTAATACTGACCATTCTATCTCTTTAGCTTCCACAGGAACATATACAACATTGTGGCATCATAGGCTTGGCCACGTGAGTGAGAAGGGGATGCAGATTCTCCACTCAAGGAAGTTGCTACCAGATTTGAAGCAGGTAAGTTTGGAATTCTGTGAGAACTGTGTTTATGGAAAACATAAGAGAGACAGATTTCTGAGGGTTGGGAAACATAAGAAGAATGAAAATTTAGAGCTTGTGCATACTGATGTATGGGGACCGGATCAGGTACAATCTCTTGGTGGCTCTCATTATTATGTTACATTTATTTATGACGCAACTAGGAAAACTTAGGTTTATTGCATTAGACAGAAATCTGATGTGTTTGCTACTTTTAAGAAGTGGAAATCTTTGGTTGAGAATGAGACAGGAAAAAGGTTGAAGTGTCTTAGATCTGATAATGGAGGAGAGTACTGCAGAAAGGAGTTTGATAGTTACTATTCATACCATGGGATTCGTAGAGAGAATACAATCCCAGGAACACCACAAGAAAATGGTGTGTCAGAAAGAATGAACAGAACGATCATGGAGCGTGCAAGGTGTATGAGATTGCATGCAGGGTTGCCCTTACATTTTTGGGAGGATACTGTAAATACTGTTGTTTATTTAATAAACATAGGACCTTCAAGTGCTTTGGATGGTGGTATTCCATAGGAGGCATGGATAGATAAAAAGGTAAACTACTCATTTCTAAGAACGTTTTGTTGTGAAGCATTTGTCCATATTGATAAAGAAAATAGAGCAAAGCTTGAAGCTAAATCCAAGAAATGTACATTTATTGGATATGGGGTTGATGAATTTGGTTATTGGTTATGGGATTATGAAAATAACAAAATCATTAGGAGTAGAGATGTGATATTCAATGAAAAGTTCATGTATAAAGATCAGTTGCAGGGAAAGAAAAAGGAAAAGGAAAACACAGAGTACACAGTACTTGATGAAATTGAAAAAAATGAAGTTCCAAAAGTGCCAAAAAATCAAGAACAGTAGCAAGAACCTGAAACTCCTGCAACTGCAAGAAGATCTACCAGGTTGAGTAGACTCCCTGAACGATACTCTCATTCAATGTATTATTTATTGATGACTGATGCTGGTGAACCAAAGTGTTATGAAGAAGCAATGCAGGTGGAAACTAGAAAGAAGTGGGAGCAACGCATGAATGAGGAGATGGACTCATTGGTAGGAAACCAGACTTGGGATTTGGTTCATTTTCCTGCTAGTAAAAGAGCATTGCAGAACAAATGGATTTACACGTTGAAGGAAGAAGAAGGAATTAAGAAGCGGTACAAGGCCAGAGTTGTTGTAAAGGGGTTTGCACAGAAGAAAGGTATATATTTTGATGAGATATTTTCTCCTGTTGTTAAGATGACTTCAATTAGGACTATTTTAAGTCTAGTGGAAGTAGAATATTTGCATCTTGAACAGTTAGATGTAAAAAAAGCCTTTTCTCCATGGGGATTTGGAGGAAGAGATATATATGCAGAAGCCACAAGGGTATGAGGTTAGAGGGAAGGAGAATTTAGTGTGCATGTTGAAAAAGAGCTTGTATGGCTTGAAGCAAGCTCCAAGGCAGTGGTATCTAAAATTTGACAGGTTTATGACAGAACAAGGTTATAGTAGATGTCATTCTTACCACTGTGTTTATTTCAAGAAGCTAGACAATGAAAGATGTATTATCTTTTTATTGTATATGGATGACATGCTTGTTGTAGGGTCTAACATGCAGGATATAAATGTACTCAAAAGGAAGCTAGCTAATTCATTTGCGATGAAGGATTTGGGTGTTGCAAAGCAAATCCTTGGTATGAGAATAACAAGAGACAGGAAAAATCGCAAATTGGCATTGTCTCAGAGTGAGTACATAAAAAAGGTGTTGGAGATGTTCATAATGCATAATGCAAAACCAGTTAGTGCACCTTTGGCCAAACATTTCAGTCTAAGTAAGGAAATGTGTCCCAAGACACAGGAAGAGACAAATTACATGTCCAAGATTCCCTATCAATCAGCAGTTGGCATCTTGATGTATGTCATGGTGTGCACAAGACCAGATATTGCACAAGCAGTGGGAGTTGTGAGCAGATATATGAACAATCCAGGTAAAGAACATTGGAAGGAAGTATAGTGGATTCTCAGGTATTTGAGAGGTACTACCACTCAGGCATTATGTTTTGGAGGTTCAGACACTGTTCTATAGGGATATGTTGATGCAGATATGGCAAGTGATAAGGATAGCAGGAGGATCACCACAGGGTATGTGTTTACTGTAGGTGGAATAATAGTAAGTTGGATTTCGAAACTGCAGAAGGTTGTTGCACTTTCAACAACAGAAGCAGAGTATGTTGATGTTACAAAGGCTAGTAAAGACATGATTTGGTTGCAGAGGTTTATGGAGGAATTGGGTAAGAAGCAGAAGGATAACAGGTTGTATAGTGATAGGCAGAGTGCCATTCATCTTGCAAAGAACTCAACATTCCATTCCAGGACTAAACATATACATCTCAAGTACCATTTCATACGCTCTGTTCTAGAAGATGAACTGTTGAAGCTGGAAAAGATACATACTAGCCAGAATCCTGCAGACATGTTCACGAATGTAGTGACCAGAGAGAAAATGAGTTCTTGCTTGGTTTCAGTTGGCCTTCTAGCATGAAGGTGAAGATGAGAAATTTTCCAAGTCCAAGGTCCAGCAAGTACAACAGTGGTGGATTTGTTGTGATTAGTATCCAAGTGGGAGATTGTTGGTTGTGGAGCCTGATATTCCAGTGTCATAGATGATGATTCAGCTGTGTTTGAAACCCAGGTTTGGTTATGATCCCGGCACGATCCCTAGGGGGTCCGGGGGAAACGCCCCCGAGAAAAAAAATTAGGGGCTGTTTTTTCCAACAGTTTTCGGGCCCATGGTTTTGGGTAACCCGTGGTATTTTCCCATTGTATTTCCCTTATAAAAGAAAGACATTGTAACATGGCTAGGGTTGATGTATTAGGTATTATGCATTGTAAAGATCTTTGAGATCGGAAGAGAGACTGTGATACAATGAAGAGGAAGTGCAGCGGTTGTGCTGCAAGTTGTATCCCTTCACTTTGCTGGATGGTATAATAATAAGGACTGGCAATTTCAGTGTGGACGTAGCCCATCTTAGGGTGAACCACGATATATCTGTGTCTCTCTTGTAATGTGTTTGTGGGATTATATCTGCATTTCTGTTTATTGTTATTGCTCTGCGATCCTATTTTTTTAACAGAAAAGAGGGAACCTTATTCTGAAAATTGTTGCAAGAGAACATCTACTACCACATTCTCCTTTCCCTTCTGGTAAATTATCTCATAGTCATATCCCAAAATTTTGGTGACCCATTTATGTTGCTCAGGTGAGGAAGTTCTTTGTTCGAGAGAGTATTTCATGTTGTGATGATCAATTTTGATTTGGAAATGTTTCCTAAGTAGGTACGGAAACCATATTTCCACAACATGCAATATGACCATCATCTCTTTTTTCATAAGTTGATTTTCCCAAGTACCTCTCATAGAATTGTTTGCTAGTAAAATCCAACAGTCTACCTTCTTGGATGAGGACTGCTTCGAGGACTTTACCAGAGACATCACATTTGAGGACAATTTTTTTAGTTAAGTCGGTATAGTGAGTACCAGAGTGGTACAAATAGCCTCCTTTAATTCCTAGAAAGCCTTTTCTGCTACATCATTCCAATTGAAAGCATGTTTTTTAGCAAAGTTGTGTGTGGGGCTGCAATCTTACTATAGTTTCAAACAAAATTTATGTAATATCCTATGAGACAAAAAAAAAACTATGAGGCTTTTAATATTTTTAGGGAGAGGCCAATCCTTCATTGTTGCAATTTTGTTTCGATCCACACGCACACCCTCCTAACTAACAATATGGTTGAAATATTCAACTTAAGAGGCACCAAAGGAACATTTGGACATTTTAAGAAAGATTTGATGATCCCGAAGGAGTTGTAAGACATAATCCACATGGGCCATATGGCTTGGCCAAGTTTTATTGTAAATCAAGATGTCATAAAAAATACTAAGATAAATTTATGTAGAAATGCTTTAAATATTGTGTTCATGAGACTTTGAAAGGTGGAGGGTGCATTGCAAAGGCCAAAGGACATCATCAATAACTCATAATGGCCTTCATGAGTGTGAAAACCGGTTTTAGGCATATCCACATCCTTCATGCGTGTTTGATGATAGCTTGAGTGGAGATCAAGTTTGGTGAAGAAGTTAGAGACCTTGAGCTCATCTAGAAGGTCATCAATGATAGGAATGAGAAACTTATCCTTAATTGTCAACTTGTTCAAAGCAAAGAAGTCAGGACACATGCAAAAATTTCCTCCTTCGTCAAGGACCATAACAACTAGTGAGGGATAGGGACTAGTACTGGGGTGGATGACACCAACAACTAGCAACTCCTGAATGATTTTTCCAATTTGAGTTTTTGGGGAAAATGGATGGTGGTATGGGTGTACATTGGCTGGGATTTTATCATGTATGAGTGGAATGGAATGATCATGCTCACCATGGGAAGGGAGTTGTCCTTTGGGAGTGTCAAAAGATAGATTAGTGTTTGTTTAATACTAAATGCATGTTAGAAGGAATGGGTTGAGAAGGGGTCTCAAAAACTTGAATGGTATTGATTATACCACAATGCCCGAATGGATATTTTTAAGAATCTTTTCCATATGGTGTGAATTGATAATCTATGGAGATCCCATTGTAATTCCTTTGAGATTGTAATTATGCCTTACCTATTGGAAAGTCATCTTATTAAAATCCATGGTCACATGATGTAATGTTTGTAACTATTCAACACCCAAGACAATATCACAACCACCCATGTCAATAGAAAATATGTGGGTTTTGAGGGAACAACCACCCATCTAAAGATGCACATTTTAAAAAAAAACCCACATTTCATAGCTCCTCCATTTGCAATAATGATTTGGAATTTTTTCACAACATGTATATAGAAGCGTGTTTCTTGGATGACCCAATGATGAATAAAGTTAAGCGTGCCACCACTATCAATTAAGACAGTGATCTTGCAATGTTCTACATATCCAATTAATTTGAGGGTATGGGGGGCCATAAAGTCTAGTCAAGGTGTGCAAATATATCTAGGTTCCTCCTCCGACAGATTAGGATGGGGAATGCCTTCCATAGGTGTAAGAGGGACTTCATGGGTGCAAGCTTCAATGTTTGCACCATAAATGTCCTCTGAAATGACCATAAAGACATTTTTTTTAATATTTATGTTCAGGGGAATATTTCTCATCACAGTTGTAGAAAATACCTTTGAGTTGGTGCTCTTCCATTTAATCTTAGGTTAAATTTCATATCTTGAGAAGTGTAGAGGATGAGGAAGGATGTAACATCCCCGTCACCCAATCTGACCATTGGGAGGGGACACTAGCTAAATTCGGGCTCTCAAATTTCATCCCAAATCCATAATACAAATTTCAACATATACAAATGTGTGCATAAACGTAAATAAACATGCATGGGGGAAATAAAATCTATCCACGCACATCTAGCATGCAAATACAAGCATAAACATTACAGGCATCAAATAAAAACATTTCAAATTCAAATGCATGAGAATACTTATCTTTATCCAATGCAAATCTAAGAAACTAGCTATGTAAGAGCGATTTTCCACCCAACCATAGGCACTCTTTCCATCATATACTCTTTATGCTAAGAGGCCACCCCCAAGCTAGGATATGAGGTCATCGGGGTGAAGGAAGCACCTACATGATTCTATCTCTCAGCCCACAACCCATTCTGCTCTCTATGCTTAGCCAAATTCTCATACAGAGATCGATCGGGGTCTCACTCATCCCTCACAGCCTTGGCTCCCACAATACTTTCCCCACACAACACCTTTCTTGGATCAGGAATCCCCTTCACCGATCCACGATTCTATTGGGCGATCAATCTTGCTTGGTGCTTCTAGTATGTGCATAGAAGAAGTCCAATATGATATTGGCTACTACAGAACCACCTGTATCGTCAATTTATGGCTTCTCAAGCACCTATGAGCAGTAGAACTCAATGGATAAGGGTTCCTATCTTTCCCAACCTCTTTGCTCACCTACAACCATCAATTTTCCCTTCCAACTCTGCAGCATGGTCTCCAAATTCGAATTTATGGGTTCAAAAGAGCATGGTAAGTTTTTGGACAACAATGGAGAGCTCTGCCTAGTGTAGATCAGTATGCAAGAATGAGAGAAATGAGGGTTGAATCCAATGCATATGTGATAATGGTGAAAATACAACTGACATAACTTCTGATAGTATAAGAAAGGACTCCTAGAAGATGCAGACTGAATTCTGTCATGACAGAACTGTGACAAAAGTGCAGTCATCCCCATGCTTCAATAACTACATGAGGTGACTTTTCCCACTAACCCCACACATGCATTAATGATTGGAAAATAGTAAAAAAGGAGATAATTGGCTTATTCAAGGCACATGATAGAATTTGGGTGAGTTGTAAGGTTGACACTTTCTAGCAAGGATTTAGTCACCCATGGATCCCCTTTCCTCTTCCCCTCTAGAGGAATCATAGCCGCTTTGGTGCTATTTACACAACCATTGTTGGACCATTTTATTATTTATGCACATAATATTTACATATATTCTAAATCAACATAAAATCCAACCAAAGAGTCCAAATAAAATATATACATCATACATGCCTAGCCATTCACTAGTTGGGACTTGACCTTGAGGTCCGCACTAGGAATTCACACTAGCGTATTTACATCATTTACATAATTTTGGATAAATGCATTCCAAGTCAAAACTAGGGGTATTACAAAGGATCAATGAAGGGAAGATAGGTGGACGGGGATGGGGAATGAATGGGATCTTTTTTATTTGAGCGTTTATCACCTTTTGGGATTCTCTAGCTCTTTGAGTGGCATCCAACCAATTATTAGGAAGAGCCATTACAAACTATGCACATATTTCTTCTTTCAAACCACTGATGAAACATTCCTTTTAAAAAGTATTGGACATGAATTTGGTATGGATGGCTAGCTGCTCAAAAGACAAGATGAAATATTCGACTGTGCCATATTGTTTGAGCTTGGTTAGTTTCCCCAAATAATGAGTGTCTATTTTAAAACGTTCATAGAGATTGGAAACAAATTGTGTCCAAGCAATATAACCCTAGTAATATTTCTTATACCATTTTTTCCATCGCCAATATTCCAGATCTAAATATAAGACACCCACTCTAACTTTCATCATATCATTTATGAATCCATGCAAATAAAAGTAGTGTTCCATATGAGTGACCCATCCCGTGGGGTTTGACCCATTGAATTTAGTGAGATCGACTTTAGGAAGTGAGCGTAATAAGATTTTCAACAACCTATATCACACTTTGATTGTCACAAAAAATTATAGTCAATGTGTGGAGTGAAACCAATCTCTCTCGAGAGTTGTTGAATCCATACTGTCTCCATGCCAACATTAATTGCACCATGTTATTCAACTTTTGTGGTCAAAGGAGAGATCGATTTTTGCTTCTTGTATGACTAGACCAATGGTATAGAGGCAAGTAGAAACACATAGCTGTATGTAGAATTCCTATCACTGTCTTCCATTGCCCAATCCGTGTTAGAATAACTAATCAATCGGTCTATTGTATTACTGCAATATTTTATACCAAGTTGATAAGTGCCTTTGATATAATAAACAATCCTCTTTGCGACCTTCTAGTGGTTTTCTCATAGATCTTACATAAACCAAGAAACCATACTATTAATAAAGGAAATATCACATTAATTGTGAGTCAAATAAATAAGGCTACCAACCAATTATTAATAGAGATTCATGTCAACTTTTGGTGAATCACACTCTATGTTGAAATTCACTCCCAACTAAAAGTGTGTAGCACAATATTTATAGTAGAATTTTTCCATATTGAAACTTTGCAATAGATCCATGACATATTTAGGTTGATAAATAAAGATATCATCATCCATTTGTAAAACTTGGATGCCCAAAAAGAAATGTAAGAGACCAAGGTTAATCATTTCAAAGATATCAACCAATTGTTTCTTCAAACCCAATATCATATTTACATTGCTTCTAGTAATGACTAAATCATCTACATACAATGCAACAATTAAGGTTCCACCATTTACATGTAAAACATAAATATTGATCTAATTCACACCGTTTGAAAACGAGATAGATAACAAATGCTCAATATTCTCATACCAAGCCCAAGGGGATTGTTTCAAACCATAAAATCATTTCTTCAATCAAGAAACAAAACTGGGATCCTTCTCAAAACTATGGTGTTACTCCATATAACTTTATTTGGTCAAATCTCCATGAATAAACACTCTTTTGACCTCCATCTAATGTAGCTCGCATCCAAATTGAGAAACAAATAAAATAATCAATTGAACACAATCCATCTTTCCAATTAGGGAAAAAATTTCAATGTAGTAGATGCTTTATTGCTGAGAAAAAACCTTTTCTACCAAATGACCTTTATGTCTTTCAATGGTGCCATGGCATGCAGATATGGTTTTGTAGACCCATCAACACTTCACTACATTCTTTCCTAATATTGGTTGAGGAACTAAATCCCATGTTTTATCTTTCATCAAAGAATTGTATTCTTCATCCATAGCATTCTCCCTTTCAAGTAGACCATGTGCATATGCATATGTGTCTGGATCACATACCTCTAGCACACATGCCATTATAGAAACACTAGCAATCTATTTATGAATTCTAGTCTTCCTTAAGTCATTGATGTCTCATGCATCATCTCCAATGAGTTCAATTGTGTTAGCAACCCATTGAGGTTGACTGAGGTAGACAAGCATTCTATAATGTAATGATTCTTGTATTGACCAATTCATGAGAGGACTGATCGAGGGTTCCAAAGTTGGTAATTGATTATGTAGTCAATTATCAACTACAATTCAAGGTAGGAATATGAGTCTACTATCATGTCAATTTCCCAATATAATATTTAGTTGATAATGTTTCTATCACAATTTCAAAAGGACCATTCATCAAACTAGAAGAGGAATTCAACAATTTAATACTTGATGTCTTCTCATCATAGCTATCTCTTGAAATAATTATTGTTGTTTGACTAGCTCAAACAATATGTAGGCTTTCGACTCTTCATACTTGCCACCGTGATGCATGTATGACTTCTTGCATCCAATTTATTTCTATAGTCATATGAGATGTACACCCATGCAATACCTTGAAACATTCTTAGGTTTCCAATTGAAGGTTTTCTTCCACTATATTTCTTAACATGAGTAATATCATAGACAACTTTAGTCGAAATAAGATTCAATAGGTAATTTGATAGCATGTAGCTTTTACATAGAGGCTATTTGACAAAACTTTGGCCTGAAGAAAACATCGTGCCATTTTTTTTGTTTTTGTAACTCCATTTTGCTTAGTTTTGTGAGGAACACATCTCTCCCAAGAAATACCATGTTATGAAAGATAGATTTCAAAGACTCCTAACATATCCTCCCCCATTGTTTGATCTTAAACATTCACAAGTCAATTGCATTGCTTTCCATGTAATGCCCTAAATTCCTTGAATGTTTCAAAGACATGACTCACATTCTTCAAGAAATATAGCCTAGTATACCTAGAAAAATGATCAATGAAGGTTAAAAAATGCCCCACACCTACTACTAACATTTTTTAGGGAACTTAAATAATTGTGGATAAGTTCTAACTGATTCTTCACTCTCCATTTTTTCTCTATTTCAAAGGTAGCCTAGTGATGCTTTCCAAACACACAACCTTGATATACTCTATTAGGGGGAACACCTTTAGGTAGTTCAATAAGCATTTTATTTTTCACTGCCAGTTTTAATCTTCGAAAATTTAGATGTCTAATTCATTCATGCCAAACATTGCTTTGGTTTCCAATTTGAGCTGGGTGAAATCGCGAACTTGGGAAACACTTTTTGACAAACGGAGTGAAAAAAATAGAGCGTGGGCGGATGATCACGCGAAAATAAGTCAACCTCAAACTCTAGGCCGAGAGCTTTGAAATTTCAAACTCTTGCCCGAGAGTTTAAAAAAAATCTAGGCCGAGAGTTTGAACCAATCTCCACACTATATTTTAAAAAAAAATCTCGGATGAGAGTTTGAACTAAACTCTCGGTTGAGAGTTTCATATTTTTCGCCCGAGAGTTTATGGTCAACAAACCTGCGAAAATATATGTCATCTTTCCAGAACCTACAACTTCAGCAAGCCCGAACCCCTACAAATTCTAAATATTATTTGTCGGACTTCATAGCAATGGATTCGTCTTCGAATCTAGTTTCCAATGATATAATAATTGTTTCATTTCGACTTGAATTTCTATTTATTAATATTTTTTTTCTAAACCTTATCCCTTAAGAATTTTATTACTTTGAAAATCACCCGAAATGAAAATTCAATATCATAACAAAGACAACACCAAAAAATTTGAAATTTCACAGAGATCATAATTGGCTCGTCCTCTTCAAAAGGGTACTTTTAGTTTTTCCAATAAGAGTCACATTTGAAAGAAAATGTGAAGACAAAAACATGTGTTGATAATGCACAATTTTCTGAACATACGTTGTTTCGATAAATAATAAAAAATATTTCCCAAGTCTTAAAAAACTAAAAATATAGTCCAGGATCTAGTGTAGTGTGTGTAGATTATGAGCCTACAATTTCTTTCCCTAAAATGAATAACCATCTATCAAAAAACCGTCGTCAACACAGGTCACTCATTATCCATACCTAAAATTTCCAAGTATATGCCGTCCGTTGACAACATATTTGTCCCACGATATATCTGTTAACACCCAAAAAGTGCTCACTACCTCATCTACCACATTACATGGCTCATTTGTCCATTTTCCTACCATATTTCCCCTAAAATCCTAAAAATCCCACTAAAAAGCCTCTAAAAGGCCTAAAATGCCTCCAAAAGGCCACAAAACCCTTAAAATAGCCTCAAAAAGGCTAAAAAACCCCCTTTTCTTCCAAAAATACAAAAATCCCCTAAAAAGGGAATAAAAAATATAAAATAATGAGGAAAAGGAGGAAAAAACCCTATACAGCTGCCTAAAACCATGTGTTTCCCAAAACCATGGGTCAGCACTCCACCACCAAAAAACTATAAATAGGTGATGGAGATCCCTTATTTCATATCCACAATCACAAGCACCCTTACTCTGCCAAAATCTCTCTCGAAACCCTAGTTCACCATTGAACTACTTTCACCTTGAGAGCCACTTTTGGCCCATTCCCACCATTGGAGAAGGAGAAGGAGCATATTGAAGCTTGGAGCATCCTCTTGGACATTGCAAGGAGTTTCATCAACCTTCACATTGAAGGTAATATCAATACAAAAAAGACATTATTTAAATTTGTTGTTTATGTTTCATGCATGTTTTAGAAGTAATTTAATTTCTGTTTTAGCTTAATTATTTACATTTACTGAACTGCTACTAAGGAGTCCATTCTCCTTAGTAGGTACTCATTTGCACAAGCTAGGGGTAAAACCCTAGCTACCGTTTTGGCGACTCCACTAGATTTTGAATTTCTGGTTTCCGTTTTGAATTTTTTCCCTTTCGGCTGTCCCTTTCGGCCGCCGCATACCGCGTCTTTTCCCTCTGCAGTCGCATCCCGACCGCGCCTTTCAGGCCTTTACCTGCGACCCGACCGCGGCTCTCAGACTGCTTTCGACGCCCTGCCGGTGGATTCAAGTCTGTTACCTGCGATCCGACCGCGGCTAATCATCCTGTTTGCCGCGATCTGACTGCGCCTGTCGGCCATTTTCCCGCGTCCCGACTGCGGCTCTCTGCCTCTTTCGGGCGTCCCGACTGCGTCTGTTAGCCCTTTTGCCGCGACCCGACTGCGTCTTTTTCCCTATTTCCTGCGTCTCGACTGCATCTGTTGGCCCGAAAGCCGCGACCTGACCGCGTCTGTTTTCCTCAAACCCGCGGTCTGCCTGTTCCGATTCGCCATAGACCTGCGGTCTGATTTCTGCTTTTTTCCTGTTTTGAGCCCAGCCCCTTTTGCTGCAATATTTTCTGCATCTGAACAGCCCTCTGTACCACCTGCAGCCTCACTACCTTACAGCCTTTCTGCAACATAATTTCTGTTCCCTTTACAGAATTCTTTTAAAATTTCGTTATTTTTAAATCAGAAAATTTTGCAAGTTAAAATTTCAATTTCAGTATTATTGATAGTTGGAAGTTGCCCCCCTTGTGGCACTTCTATTTTTGGGTTCATCACCTCACGAGCACACACTCTGTCACATAAATCAAGTGAGCCTTAAAAAGTACCTAACTAAACCAACATTCTAACCCCACTTGGGGAACACAAAAGAATCATTGTAGTTAGGTAGAATCGGGGGGATAGGCTTCCAATAACACCCCTCGGTTATTTCACTTGAGACATAGTTGTTGTCCAAATAGGGAACCAAAATCCCCTAGTACTTTTTGGCACGGTCACGACCAGTTTATCAGAGGGCCTCTCCCTTAGGAGGGTTGAAGTCGGGAGACTGGTTCCGGAGGCCTGAGTGGAATACCGCACTCCATTCAGTAACCGAAGGGCTACCTTCCGCTATTCGTGGGATATCCCTGTATAGGGGTATTGCGGTCAACGAACTAAACGGCAGATTCACCTTTCTGGACGTGTCATGAACGGGGTATCTTAGTTGCCATTCTTCTAGGATTGACTACCCGGTGTCCCTCCCGGTAGGGGGATATCATAGCCACTTGGCTTTTCTACTCATATTGTCTGACTTGGATTTCATCACCTTGCAGAGGATATGTTTAGTTGAGTCAGAATACTTTTAGCTAGGTGTTTTGCATGCTCCTTTACCTCCCTTTGGTCTAGTGATTCCACCATTTTTTCTTTTTTAGGAAACCTGCTGCTTGTTGGTATTCTGACCATCTTTGTTGTTACTCCACCTATTGTAGCACAGCTGTTACAGTGGGTGTTTTGAGTTGGTTGTTGGCCTGAGTGCCTTGTTTTTTAGCTCTCCTTCCGCACACTCGGTTGCATTAGGATTTTTTGAGCTGTTTTTATACTCACCTCAACCCACAGAGATTTGACACCATCTGTCACCATTGAGTCCCCGAGACATTCTCGGCGCCTCAGGGGCGAGCCCCCACAGCACGGTTCTCTTGACACCACCCGTCATAGATTCCGATCATCATCTGTTGATACCACTCATCACAGGTCTAGAGCCTTGTCACTTGACTCCACTCGTCAGCGACGTAGGACTCCGTCACCAGATAGTGACGCCCCTTACTTTACCTCCGATTCTGATGAAGAGTCTGAGAACCCTATTTACACTGCCCCTACTAGCCCCATGGCTGGCACGACTTCCACTCCGTTTGTCATAGGGACCATTGGTGGCACATCCACCACTACACCAGTCACTCCACCTGTTTTGGGTATGCCCTCCATGGGACTCCCATCTACCGTCCCCCTCACGGTACCTATTCCCACAGCGGGAATACCTATCCCCACTACCTCAGTGGCTCACACTACCCATGGTGGTGCTGGACCATCCTCCACCACCTTAGTTCCCCCACTTGGGGGCACCACCCCAAATCTTGTCCCTCCACTTGGGGGCACTGGCCCCAACTTGGTCCAACCCACTACTGTGTCACATCCTTCTTCTAGTTTTCCATTCATGGCTAGCCTCAAACTACCTGACCTAGCCAGATTGACCAACGATCCTATTCGACACGACCCTACGTGGCCTTATATGCCTACCAAGCTCCCCTCTGACATCCCTAAGTTCGAGGGCAAGGCCCGTGAGGACCCACAAAACCATATCATGTCTTTCCACCTATGGTGTTCCTCTAACTCCATAGTGGATGACTCTGTTCGCCTCCGTCTCTTACAGCGCACCTTCACTGGCTCTGTAGCCAAGTGGTATATCGAGCAACCTCATGGGACCCATGCCACCTTTGCTTCCCTGGCCTCGACCTTCCTGTAGTTCTTCCAGTTGCCTGTCCGCTATGACGCGGGCATTGAGATCCTCCTATCTTGTAGACAAAACACGGCTACCCATATCACGGATCACATCCATGAGTGGCGTCGACGCCGTAGCTTATGCAAGATCAAACTAGACGACCGTATCTTCCTAGATTGGTTCCTGAAATCCCTTCTCCCTGTTATTGCTAAGGATGTGGCCTCAGAAAGACCCCAGTCTGAAGAAGAAGCCATCCTTAAGGCCCAACAGTTCGACCTCATTTACGCCCAATCGGGTTACCTTTATACCATTATACCTGACGCCCCTCGCGGTGAGTCCTCCCAGCACGATGCGCCGGGGGCATCCCACGCTGCAGACGGTATCATTGGTCGTGTTTCTTCCCACCCCCAACCATTTTCTATAGCACGACCTACCCCTGGCCCCGACCTGTCGCGGGCTACCTCACAGTCTGGAGCAACCAACTCGTATGCTCCCATGACACACCACCATTCCCATGGACCCTCATGTCCACCTCAGTGCTTCAGTTATGCGACTCCTGCTTATGCTCCCCCAGTCGCACCTCAGCCTTACTACCATCAGCAGGCTGCCCCAGCTCCTGCGCCTTTACAAGCCCAACTCGCTCATTATCCGCCACAGGCAGCCCCTGCGGCACACCCACAACCTGCTCCGCAGCCATATCAGCAACCCCCTCAAGTTGCTGCACCTGCTCAGCCTCAACCTGCATATCATCCTCCGTAGCCTGCTCCCGCACCTACGCAACCTCAGAATCCACCTGCTGCCCAAGGGCAAGTTTACGCCTAGCAAAACCCGCAGCAAAACCAGAATAACCAACGAAACCAGGGCCAACAGAACCGCGGCAAAGGCCGTAATCGAGGGAACAACCAACCTGCCGACCAAGCTGGTCAACCGGCTAATCCCCCCGACAACAACAATGCGGCTCCCGTTAATCAAAACCCTGATCGCCCACCCAAGCAGGCTAAAAACCCCAATTTGCGAACGAACCACCCTTGTTCTATTTCGGGGTCTATGGCCACTACACGCACGCTTGCCCACACTTGGAGCGAGCTCGGCAACTCTGGGTTGATGAGGCCCATCGCCAAGGGCATGCGGCTCCCCAAGCACCGCCCAACCCCCCCCAACCTCAACAACCCCCTTTGGTGCTACAAAACCCCTTACCAACCCAAGGCGTAGTGACCAATCAGCCGTTGGATCCCCCTCAAGCCAACGCACCCCAACAACAACAGATCACCTACGCTGCTCCTGATCAACCCATGTTTGACTCAGGTACCCATCACTTGCTGATGATGTCATCTGCTGACGTCAACCTCCAGACCCGTCGGAACCAATATGGCTCCACCTCTGAAGCCACTCCTACGGATAAACCTACTAACGCCCATCCCACCGATCAGGCATTACGTATACCTCCGCCTCCCATAGATGGCGCTGCAAAAGCCCCTCGTTTCCCACTTCGCCGTCTCAACAACAACCTTAATGCGCGCGCTGCGTCAAACTACAACATTGTAGACGACCTAGCCCAATCTCCCGCAGCCATGTTTGCGTTAGAAGTCTTGAAGAATTGCCCCTCCCAGCGCAAGACTTTACTTTCCGCCATTGGGGGGATTGACCCCAATGATTCGCATTTGATGGCATTTGATTTAGACCAGTCTGAACCACGTCTACCTTCCAGCTTAGCATTCCAAGTTACTGTCTCCGTTAGGAATCTTGTCATCCATCGATGCATCATCGATGAGGGTGCCTCCACATGCGTTATGTCTACATTTGTATGGAAGAAGCTGGGGTCCCCTCCTCTCCAGCAGTCCACCACTGCATTACGCGCCTACGACGGTCGTTCGACTCAGCCCCAAGGCCTCCTAGCCAATGTCCCCGTCCAGTTAGGTGGCAAAACTGTACTCATTGACATTGAGGTAATCAATGCCCAATTGGATTATAACCTTTTACTTGGCCGCAACTACATGTATGCCATGCGGGCGATTGCCTCTTCCGTCTTTCGCACCATGATGTTCCCCCATGAGGGACGCGTGGTTAAGGTTGACCAGCTCACCTGCTATGATCCCAGTGCTCCTGCGGCACCTGAAAATGTTCTCCCCATGGTTGAACAACCTGTTTCTCGTGCCACCACCTCGTTTGTTTCCTCTACGGGGCCTGGAGTCTACTCAGACGCGCCGATGACCTACACCTTTCAATCCATTCCTCCCTCGTCATCTACGCCCGAAGTGTCTGACTTATGTACCTTGTCCCACGACAACCAACCACCTAATAATCAACCACCCTTGTTTCCAAAACCACCATTGGTACCTAGTGTTGGCTCGGTTTTGCAACCAAGCTTAGTGCTATGGGCACCTACTAACTAGTAGTAGCAGTTTCAATAGAAATAAAAACAATAAACTAAATAAACAATACTTTTCATGGATCTAAACAAGAATCTAAGCAAATAATGTAAATATTTCAAAATCAAGAACAAGAAACATAAGAAATAAATTTTGTATTGAAAAGTGGGGGGCAAGCAAGTGCTTGCGATATTACCTCCAATGGTGAAGGTTGATGTTGAGCAACTCCCAAGATGAGTAGCTCCAAACTCCAATAGGTCTCTTTCTCCAAGGTTGCTTCAATGGCTAAAAGTGCTCAGGGGAGATTTCAGCAGCATAAGGATGAGATAATGGAAGGATGTGAAATGAGGAGCCCCTACCACCTTTTTATAGGTTTTGGTGGTGAGGAATACCATTTGTGGTTTTGTGGAAACCAATGGTATTGACCAACATGGTTTAGGTAATTTTCCCTCCTTTTTCCTTTTTTGAATAAAAATAATATTTTAATTCCCTTTTTAATATTTTTGGGAATTTGGACCCTTTTTGAGGGTTTTTTATGATTTTCTTGGAAAAATAATCTTTTTTAATGGAAAAAGGGGTGTACCAAGGTCTTTTGGTGACCTTTTGTTGGTTTCAGAGGCTCAGATGGTGGAAAAGTGGACAAATGGGTCATGTGAGTAAGGGAATGAGCTAGTGAGCACTTTTTAGGTGTTAACAGATTGCCCCCTGATGTGTGAGGGCAGGAGCTCATCGTATGGCCGATAGACATCATAGTTCTTTTGTCCTTTTTCTGGGTTTTAGGGGAGAGAAGAGACCGTTTGGAGACTGGAGCCACGGCCCTTGGAAGCTGCAAAAACAAAAAATATTACATGGCCTCAATATGAATGAGGTATAATCTCTGATAAAGGACGAGGCGGGCATTCCCATGCTCGTATCAAGGCATATACAAAACAATTAGTCCCAAGAAGGGGGATCTAATACGTGAAGAAATATATTGGTACATCATAATGGTCCAGAGGGGACATGATTGTGGGATATACTCATGATCATGAATGATCGCAATAACTGATACACTGGATCAACTGTGGAACTGCTGAAACTGAAGGTGTCCAACATCTGTAGGGACTCAAAGACTGTGAGCCATCTCTGAGAAGTATTTGTATCTGTATACTCGAGGGAGTATAAAACTGGGGTACATCTGAATACTGTCGCCATACGCAACCCGGATATGTATAGAAAAAATGTAACTGGTTGTATCCATAGGTAGACTCTCAAATGTGGAGGAGTCAGGTGGTATCCGGGGTCTTCGACTAATAACTGAACGAACCAATACCCTGTGCGAGTCTCAACGATGCGATCAAGGTGTTGAAGTCGAGCATGTGAGAAACAACCATTTGGAGAGGCAGTAAGGATTCCTCTCGAAATGATTCGTAGGCACTCATCATAAATGGTAATGAGTCCAAGACACAGGGACCTCTAAGTCTATCCTCTGGAATCAATGTGGTTGTCGTCGACAGAGGGGGACCAGCAACTAACCAGGCAATGATGTTTCCTTGATAGGAGCACGAGGTGTAGAACTGAAGTGATGTAGTACTGCTGGTAGGACTGACATACTTGTGGGGATGGGAAATAACTGGGTCAAAAAATGGGTAGACTCAAAACTTCCTTTGTTCAGAGCATGATGACATGGTTGACCTGGCAGCGTAGGGAACTGACTTGTAGGTGCAGGGATCATAGCTTTGACTGAATGGTATATATTGACTCTGGGGGGGGAGGACAAGCTGATGGTAGCTGTCGAGGGAGTTTCAGGGTGACATACTGCAGAATACTCTGAACAAAGGCGACCAAAAGGGGAAGCTGCTAGCGAGTAGATATGATCTGTCGTGGCGCCAAGAGGCACCCTTCTTCCTTCTTCATAGTTTTAATGAGCTTCAAGAAGGGATAAAAGTGTGCTCTGAAATGGTACGGTCCTGTGGATTTTGTGAGCCCAGGACGGCGCATGCTCATGGTTGCTTTCATGTTTAGAGAGTCTGAAAACAGTAAGTGGACTCTGTTGGTGTTTCTTTTTCGTAAGTTTAGTCTCCGAGGCCCGAAAAAGTATAAAATGATGCGGATGGAGAACTCTTCTAGCCGATGTGACTAGAGTATACCTTTTTCGTAATTAGTCTACGAGGTCCGGAAAAGGGGTACACTTATACCAGGTAGACGCCCTTTCAGATACGTTTATCGAGCATGAAAGGAAGCAAGATTGCTCGGCGATCTTTTCATTGTTTTAGGAGTCAGAAAAGAGCTTAACAGAAACTCCCTAAGTGCCTTTTTCGTAAAAGGGGTTGCTCGGCCCGAAAAAGGGGTAAAATCATACCGAACAAAAATGGATTGACGAGGATGAGAAAATGTCTCAAGCATCGTCATCTGTGCGGAAAACTGGATCCGGCGACATAAGATATATCGAAAACGGAGAACGGCCGATGTGGCACGCAAACCGAGGCGACGAGGGGGCGTGGAAAAAAATGCCCGAAAAATCTAAAGGTGAGAGCGAGAAATGGTCTCTAGCATCATCAAGGGCGCGGAAAACTGAATCCGGCGATATAAGACACATCGAAAACGGAGAACGGCCGATGTGGCACGCAAACCGAGGCGACGAGGGGGCGTGGAAAAAATGCCCGGAAAATCTAAAGGTGAGAGCGAGAAATGGTCTCTAGCATCATCAAGGGCGCGGAAAACTGAATCCGGCGATATAAGACACATCGAAAACGGAGAACGGCCGATGTGGCACGCAAACCGAGGCGACGAGGGGGCGTGGAAAAAATGCCCGGAAAATCTAAAGGTGAGAGCAAGAAATGGTCTCTAGCATCATCAAGGGCGCGGAAAACTGAATCCGGCGATATAAGACACATCGAAAACGGAGAACGGCCGATGTGGCACGCAAACCGAGGCGACGAGGGGGCGTGGGAAAAAATGCCCGGAAAATCTAAAGGTGAGAGCGAGAAATGGTCTCAAGCATCATCACGAGCGCGGAAAACTGAATCCGGCGATATAAGACACATCGAAAACGGAGAACGGCCGATGTGGCACGCAAACCGAGGCGACGAGGGGGCGTAAAAAATGGTCAAGAATGGACCCCGGAAAAAACGGGAAACGGAAGGAACCTCTACGAAGTTCCCGCTGTGCTGATCCCAACGGTACCAACGGTTTGAGAAATGGACTTCGTATGACACCGCAATGGTTGTTTGAAATTTGTGGAATTTCTATAAATAGGACGTGGGGCCCAATATGGCTTGTCATTGTCACGTGCGAGTTTGATAGAGCAGTCAGAGCTATTTCTCGATTTCCGGGAGATTTCACCGTTGGTTTTCGATTTAGCGAGTTGCAGGTAACTCTATTCGCCTTAACCTAGTCAATTATGTCTTTTTTAGTTGGCGGTGGGCCCCCGAAAGCCGCGAATCTCCACGTTGACTCTCCAACGTGGAACCGCGCGGGTTTCGGGGCGGAACCCGCGATGAACCGCGCGGGTTTTAGACTCACAGTCGCGATGTTCATCGCGACTGTGAGGTCGGAACCCGCGATGTTCATCGCGTGTTCATGGGTGACAGTCGCGATGTTCATCGCGACTGTCTGGACGAAACTCGCGATGTTCATCGCGGGTTTTTTCATGGAACCCGCGATGGTCATCGCGGCTTTTGTGGAAAAGCCGCGATGGTCATCGCGGCTTTTTGTGAAAAAGCCGCGATGAGATTTTTTTTCAAAAATTTTTATGCTGGGGCTAAAATTTTCTGTGTTTTCTTGGCAGGATGTTGCGGAGGGCTCAGTCCGTATGGCGGGAGAGAGATATTGATGCCGAGATTGTGGCGAGGATCGAGGATGATGGGGGGGTGAGACAGACTTTAGCCATGAGCGGACTCTTGAAGTTCGCTCAGATACCTTATATCCGTTCAGTGAGGAGACTCCTGAACAAGCTCGTTCAGTGGTGGGTGCCGGCAGAGGGTGCCTTTATTATTGGTGGTGAGAGGTTGGAGATTACTCTCACTGATGTATATTTTTTGACCGGTTTGCCTCGCTTGGGTGAGGTGGGTGATATCTCTCCGAGGTTGCCTCCAGGCGTGGATATGGAGGACCTCTTACAGACCTTTTGTGGGGATGACGCTGTTTTGGTAAACAGCTCTATCAGTCTGAAGTTCCTACGTGAGTGGGATATGCGGGCCGTTGGTGCCTGCGTTCTGAGGGTTTTGGGTGCTGCTGCACCACATCGTATGTCTGGGGGGCAGACGGTGATGGTGGACTCCGTTCTACGGGGTACTTACTATGCTTGGGCTCAGATGTTCTTGGCCGGTGTCCGGAGAGATCTGGACAAGGCCGTGAGAGAGGGAGGTGAGTTCTGTTACGCCTCATTTTTATGTTGTTTTTTCTTTGAGCGGGTGCCGACCCTACGGCCACACGTACCGGTTCGTGCTGGTCTACCTAGCGAGCCTCGTATGATGAGGTGGGGGCAGATGATGCCTCGTGCTGGCGGTGGTATCCGTGGCTTCTTTACAGAGGATTTTTTCCAGCAGTGGGAGCAGATGCCACTGGTGATCGAGGACTATCCATACGCCGGTATGGACTACCGGGGAGACCCGGAGATGCCACGTGCCCCAGGACAGGCCTGGAGCTTAGACGGTATGTTTTTGTGTCCTATGTGATGTTTATACCATATGTATTATGTTTGATCATGATGATGTCTGTTGTATAGTATCTGATGGTTCTACTTGCTTTGTGCAGATATTGGTCCGGTACCACCACCTGACTATGTGGCTCGGCAGGGGCGGGCGATAGTGGTTGCGCGTCCTCCAGTACCTGTACGTCCTCCTCGTGGTGGAGGATTTGGAGCCCGTGGGCGAGGGGTTGGCCCTCAGGACGATGCTATAGATGGTGTTCGACGGACTTTGGCCCGGATCGTAGCTAGACTTCCAGAGGATGGCTGGAGGGACCTTGATCGGGACATTTTGCAGGGATGTCTCGGTGCACCGCCCGAGTGGCAGTCACTGTTGTTGAGGGCAGCGGTGCTTGCTGCGAGACACGGGGGTGGTGGAGGAGATGCTCCGGCAGAGCCGGCACCGGGGAGGATACGTCTGAGGGACGACCCAGCAGGGCCAGCCGAGCGGCGAGTTCGGGGTCGTCGTGACCCGGCTGGGCCAGCGGAGGTGGAGTCGGAGGAGGAGCCGGAGGAGGATCCTGAGGATCCGGAGGATCCTGATGATTAGACGTCATTGTACTTGCCCCCAAATGCTCATGAGCATATGGGGAAGCATTTTTGTATGACAGATGTATTTTGTGTATATCGAGTGCTGAGGGCACTTATGACATGTAGACCTTTTGGTTCGTATATATATGTGGATATATATTTTGGATATTTTGATGTGTATGCACGTGGATGCACTTTGTCTTTTGTATATGCTCATGGAGGCACGTGTTATGCACGTGGATGCAGTGTGTTTGTAGATTTATATATGCCCGTGGAGGCACATGCTATGCACATGGATGCATTATTTTGGTTTGTTTTATGCCCGTGGAGGCACATGTTATGCACGTGGATGCAATATTGGTTTTTTGTATATGCCCGTGGAGGCACATGTTTTGCACCTGGGTGCATGTTTGTTTATGGATATGACATGATGTGATTGGTGTGCCAGTCGAGGACACTGTTGGCCATATTATCTGCTACACTATTGAGGTGTCTTGGGACATGTGTGAATGTAATGGATTCAAACTGTCTAACCATTTGTTTAGTGCGCAGGAATTTTCTGAACAGACAGGGATCGCGTACCTGGTAATCATTGTTGAGCTGGGAAACTAGGAGCTGTGAGTCCAAGAAAACGTTGAGGTGACGTATGCTCATCTGGAGAGCAGCGGCCAGGAGACCGGTCACGGCATCGTATTCAGCTTGATTATTGGTGGCGGCACCTAAACATACTCCATCGATGTGAATTAACTCATGTGAAGGGGAGTATATTACCCAAGCTGCGGAGGCGAGATTGGGAGACCAACGGCTTGCACCATCAGCGAAACCGATATGGCAGAGTGGAAGAGGCTCCATCTGTGGTCATGCAGGGAAAACAAATATTTAGGTTTTTTGAAAATTTTTTGTGAACGAAAAACGTATGCCTATACTAAAAAGTGGACGATGGTGTCCATGAGATTTTTTATGGGTAAAATCTTTTAAGGTACAACCCGTTGCGTGGGTTGCGTAAGGTGTTGCCTTCTGAATCGGTCAGAATGTATGCCCCCTGCCCGAGGCAGGTGTGTATGATGTAGGGGCCTTGCCACATAGACACGAACTTTCCTTTTCCGGTTTTATCATGAGCTTGATCGTAAGCGAGGACAAGGTCTCCCTCCGAAAAGGTTCTTGGGTGGACGCGTTTGTCGTAACTTAGTTTCGATCTTTGTTTAGCGGCTTCCATGTTTTGAATGGCTGTGCGCCGATCTTCATCGGCCTGCTCTAGGAGCAGTAAACGTTGCTCGATCGGGGAAGTATCTGGTAGGAGCTCAACGGCGATGTGTAAAGCTGGGATCTGGCACTCAATAGGGAGGACAGATTCGACACCGTGAACTAAATGGAAAGGGGTAAAACCGGTGGCGGTTTTGGTTGATGTGCGGTAAGCCCAGAGTGCTGGGAAAAGCATGTGATGCCAATTGGACTTGTGCTTGTCTACAGTGCGTTGGAGAATGGTCTTCAAGATTTTATTGATCGCTTCGACTTGGCCGTTTCCTTGGGGGTAGTAAGCGGAAGAGAAATGGTGTTCGAATTTCAACATGGTTGATAATTCTTTCCAGACGGCATCTTCGAAGTGAGAGCCGTGGTCAGAGACTAGCTGTTGTGGTACTCCGAAACGAGCGATGACGTGGTTGAAGAAAAACCGCGCCGCGGTGTCGGCTTTGCAGTTATAGGTTGGCATGGCTTCTGCCCACTTGGTGAAATAATCTACGGCCACAATGATGTGTTTGTGACCGCCGGCTGACGGGGGGTTGCAGTCGAGGAAGTCTATGGCCCATTTGCAGAATGGTCCAACAGTGATGACTGGATGAAGGGGGGCAGGGGGGGTTCTTGCTTTGGGGGCAAAGAGCTGGCAGTTCTGGCAATGCTTGACTGCGGTGATGCAATCAGTAAACAACGATGGCCAAAAATAACCTGCCCGAATGATTTTCTGGGCGGTAGCCATGCCGGAGAAATGGCCTCCACAGGCACCGCTATGACAATCATTGAGGACTTGTTCTGCCTCACTATGGGATAGGCAGCGGCGTAAGATAGTATCAACGCCGCGTCGGTAAAGTACATCTCCGATAAGTAGGTATCGGGGTGCGTGGTGTCGTATGCGACGGCGTCCATCACGATCGATGTGTGGTCGGAATTTTTGCGTACGGAGGTAAGTCAAAATGTCTCCGTACCAAGGGTCGTCCGACGAAATGACGAAGATCTGCTCGTCAATCAGGTCCGTATGGATAACGGGTGATGTCGAAGAGGACGGGAGATCTGTAATTAAGTGAGCAAGCGCGAGGGCTTTGGTGCTTTTGGGAGTCTTGAAAGTAAGGTCATATTCCTGGAGGATAATGACCCATTTAGCGACACGACCCTGAAGGAGTCTCCTGGTGAGGAGGTAGACCATGGGGTTGGAGTCGGCCACGACCGTGGTATGACTAAGCAAAATGTAGTGTCGTAGTTTCTGTACGGAAAAGACTACAGCTAGGGCTAATCTTTCCTCGTATGGGTAACGTAGAGGTGGGCCAGACAAGGTCTGGCTGACGTAGTAAATTACATGCTCTTTGTGGGAAGCATCTTCTTGGACCAAAACTCCGGATACGGCATGTTCGGATGCCGAGACGTAAAGGGTGAAGTCTTGGGAAAAATCCGGTGGGGATATCAAGGGGGCTTGTGTGAGAGCCTTCTTGAGGGCTTCGAATGCCGTGTCTGCTTGTTCGTCCCAGACAAAGGGTATGTGGGTACGAAGTAAGCGTAAGAATCCATGGACTTTGGTGGCGTAATCAGGAACAAAGCGCCTAAGAAAATTGGACCGACCTTGCAAGCTCTGAAGCTGGCGAAGCGTGCGAGGAGGGGGAAGTTCTAAGATGGCTTTGACTTTCAGGGGATCAACGGTGATCCCGTCCTGGGAAACAATGAAACCCAACAACCGGCCTGCCGGGACGCAAAAGACACACTTGTGTGGGTTCAAGCGGATTTTATATTTACGACAACGCAGAAAAACTTGCCGGAGGTCGCTAAGGTGGTCTGATCGTTTTCGGGAACGCGCTGTGAGGTCGTCAAGATAGACCCGCAGGATATGGACCAAGTCGTGAAAGCAGTAGGTCATGGCTCGCTGGAAAGTGGCACCAGCATTTTTAAGGCCAAAGGGCATGACTCGATAGGCAAAGGTGCCCCATGGGGTGGTAAAGGCAGTCTTGTACTGATCCTCCTTGCGGATGTGAATCTGGTTGTATCCGGAAAACCCGTCCATGAAGGATAGGACCTCATGGCTCGCACACTCATCAATGAGTTGGTCAATGAATGGCGTGGGGAAATTGTCTTTTGGACAAGCGTGGTTTAGGTCGCGGAAATCAGTGCATACTCTAAGGGTGCCTTGCTTTTTGTTGACAGGGACGGGGTTCGACACCCATGTGGTGTACGGAATAGGGTAGATGAAACCTGCTGTTCGAAGTTTCTCGACTTCAGCCTTGACAGCGGGGAGCTTGGCAGGGTGAATAGGTCACTGTTTCTGACGAACAGGGGGTACTTCCGGCCATGTATCGATATGGTGTTCAATGATGGCGGGGTCGAGACCAGGCATCTCGGTATAGGACCAGGCGAAGACGTCTCGGAACTCTTGAAAGAGTTTTTTGTATGCCTGAGTTTCTGCTTGAGTGCAAGATGCGCCCAGCGAGATGAGCTCAGGTTTCCCTGGTGTTATGGAAATGTCTATCTGTATGGTGGGGGAAATGTTGGACATGTTCCCTTCTTCAAAGGCATCCGGTGCTGGGATGGGGTCCTTTAACCAATCGACCTTAGCAGGTATGAAGTCTTTCGACTCGACTGATAGCTGGTTGGATGCGGTGGAGGTAGATGTTTCCAGGAGGAAGTACGAGCGATGATGCATATCATCCCAAGGGTAGTCGGGTGCAGTGAGTGTTTCCAAAATCTGCTCGTCAGTATTGAAGTAGTCAGACCATAAATCAAGGGGTTCTGGTTTGAAGGTTGTCGAAATCATATATATCGTATTGACTTCTTCTGACGAGGATGATGGTGGAGGGTGAATCTCCTCGATGAGGGGAGGAGATATCTCTAAATCGGCATTGTTTAATTCGTACAGCGCTGCTCTATAGTCTGGTAGATCAGGGCAATGGTGTGAGTAGTGGCCGTAGACACTGCATATAGCACAAGGATGGTTAGTGCGCAGTGATTTATCGCGAGGCTGTAGAGGTGGCTCTAATTTGACTACTGGGATGCCGACGTCATCGTCCAACATATTCATATGTTCTTGGAGTGCCGGTAAATGTGGGCATTGATGAGTTGGATGGCCAATTTCATCGCATAATGAACATTTGGGGGGAGCTCGAAACACCGGTGGGGGTTTGGCTGTCTTAGGAGGTGGTATGGCAGTGTAGGGTTGTGGACCTCTGCCCCCAGTGGGCTTAGCAAGGAGAGGGGGATCCTTTGACGTCGACGCAATCGTGAGACCCGGAGGAGGTTTCATTGACGACGAAGGAATATGGGGGTTAGGAGGAGGTGTCGTTGCCGACGAAGGGATCGCGACGCCAGGGGGAGGTTGATTTGTGGTAACAATAGGTTGTACCGGTTGGAGGATGACGTCTGGTGTCGGTAATCGAACGGGAGGCGGAATATACCACACGGGTAATCCCAATGTTAGCCCGGGTAGGCTAAGGGTAGCCATAACCGGGGCGCTTACTACACCCGAAGGAGGAAATAGGAAGGGGATGGTGTGGATGGGTGTAACACCAATGTGACTGGGGATCAATGGTGGTTGACCGCCGGGTGTTTGCGTATTCTGCGAAACAGTACAGAGGTTTGCGACTTGGGTCTCCGGTGACGGTGGTGGAATGGCCTGGAATGTAGAGGTCATTGGTGTATCCGAATACAGTCCGGGTGCCACAGAAGACACAAAGGAGGTAACAGCACTAGAAGCGGGTTGTTCAATCATGGGGAGAACATTCTCCGGTGCTGCAGGGGCGTTGGGGTCATAGTAGGTGAGCTGGTCAATTTTGACCACGCGGCCCTCATGGGGGAACATCATGGTGCGGAAGACGGAGGAGGCGACCGCTTTCATGGCATACATGTAACTGCGGCCAAGTAAAAGGTTATAGTCTAGTTGGGCGTTAATGACCTCTATGTCGATGAGCACGGTCTTCCCACCTAATTGGACGGGTACCTTGGGTAATAAACCGTGAGGTTGAGCTGACCGGCCGTCGTAGGCCCGCAATGCGGTGGTGGATTGCTGGAGAGCAGGGGAGCCCAACTTTTGCCAAACAAAAGTGGACATGACGCATGTGGAGGCACCCTCGTCGATGATACATCGATGGATGACAAGATTCCGAATAGAAACGGAAACTTGGACTGCTATGGTAGAAGGCAGCCGTGGTTCAGATTGGTCTAAGTCAAAGGTCATCAAGTTCGAATCATTTGGGTCAATAGCCCCAATGGCGGAAAGTAAAGTCTTGCGCTGAGAAGGACAGGTTTTTAAGACTTCTAACGCAGACATGGCTGCGGGAGATTGAGCTAAGTCATCTACGATGTTGTAATTGGATGCAGCTCGTGCATTGGGGTTGTTGTTGATTCGGCGAAGGGGGAAGCGAGGTGCTTTAGAAGCGCCATCAAGTGGAACCTGAGGTATACGCAATGTCTGATCAGTGGGATTAGCAGTGGTATCCTTTTCGGCGGGGGGGGCTTCAGAAGTCGGTCCGTATTGATTTCGACGGGTTTGGACATTGACGTCAGCGGTGGACATCATCAATAAGTGGTGGGTACCTGAATCAAACATGGGTTGATCAGGAGCTGTGTAAGTTATTTGTTGTGGTTGCACGTTGCCCTGTTGGGGGGCTAACGGCTGGGTGTTGACCACTCCTTGTGTTGGAAAGGGGTTTTGGAGAACCAGAGGTTGTTGTGGAGGTGGTGGGGGGTTGGGTGGTGGCTGAGGAGCCGCCTGCCCTTGACGATGGGCGTCATTTGTCCATAGTTGTCGAGCTCGCTCGAGATGTGGGCAAGCGTGGGTATAGTGGCCATAGACATTGCAAATGGAACAAGGATGGTTTGTCCGTAAATTAGCATTTTTAGGTTGCTTAGGTGGCCGATCAGGATTCTGATGAGCGGGCGCCGCGTTATTGTTTTGCGGGGGCTGGGTAGGCTGTGGAGCTTGGTTGCGGTTTTGATTGTTTCCACGGTTGCGTCCTCTTCCGCGGTTGGGTTGTCCACCCTGGTTGCGTTGGTTATTTTGATATTGGGGCTGCTGTTGTTGTGCGTACACATGCCCTTGAGCATTGGGGGGATTCTGAGGAGCCGCAGGTGCGGGAGCAGGTTGCGGTGGATAGTATGCAGGTGGAGCTGGAGGTGGTCCAGTTGCCTGTTGGGGATGTTGGTACCCCTGCGCTGGTGGAGGTGTGAGGTTAGCCGGTGCAACCGGTTGTGGGTAATGCATGGGCTGTTGTGGAAACTGCATGGGGTTTTGTACCGTAGGTTGAGCATAGTATGTAGGAGGTACATATGCTGATGGCGCTTGGCCATAACAATGTTGTGGACAAGAGGGTCCATGAACATGATGGGTCTGGTTTATTGGAGCATAAGAAGTTGTCGCTCCGGAACTGGATGTAGCCCTAGAAAGGTCTGGGGCGGGCATGGTGCTCACCATACTGAAAGGTTTTGCTTGCGGTGTAATTTGGCCAATAATGCCATCAGCGGCATGTGATGCCCCCGGTGTGTCACCGCGTGCAGAGTCGCCTCGTGGGGCGTCAGGTATGATGGTGTATAGGTAACCTGACTGGGCATAGATAAGGTCAAACTGTTGGGCCTTAAGGATGGCCTCCTCTTCAGACTGGGGTCTTTCAGAAGCTACATCCTTCGCAATGAGGGGAAGGAGGGATTTAAGGAACCAGTCTAAAAAGATTCGGTCGTCTAATTTGATCTTGCATAGGCTTCGGCGCCGACGCCAATCATGGATATGGTCAGTGATGTGCGTGGCCGTGTTCTGTCTGCAAGACAGTAGGATTTCGACGCCCGCATCATAGCGGACTGGTAGCTGAAAGAACTGCAGGAAGGTCGAGGCAAGGGAGGTAAATGTGGAATGCGTCCCATGGGGTTGCTCGATATACCATTTGGCTGCAGAGCCAGTGAAGGTGCGCTGTAATAAACGGAGGCGGACAGAGTCGTCCACTATGGAGTTGGAGGAACACCATAAATGGAAGGACATGATGTGGTTCTGGGGGTCTTCTCCGGCCTTTCCCTCAAACTTAGGGATGTCAGAGGGAAGCTTAGTGGGCATATGGGGCCAAGCAGGATCATGCCTAATGGGGTCATTCGTAAGCCTAGCTAAATCTGGCAAGTTGAGACTTGCCATGTATGGTAGACTAGCGGATGTGGTGATTGGAACGGGGATTGGCCTAGCCATTGTGGTATGGTGTAGGGGTCCAGTAGCTCCTATAGGTATGCTAGGTATGGCGGGTATGTGCCCTCCAACAGGTGTGGCCTGATATGGGTTAGTACTCCCAAGTGCAACTTGGGTTACACTTGGGTTAGGAATCGCACTAGGGATTCCTGGTATATTACTACCGAGTGCAACGTGGGTTACACTTGGGTTAGGAATCGCACTAGGGATTCCTGGGATAGCATTCCCAAGTGCAACAGGAGTGACACTTGGGTTAGGAATCGTACTAGGGATTCCTGGGATAGGGTTTGTGGAAACCGAAGGGGGTATGACCCCCATGTTGGGCATGCCCATGACAGGTTGTGGTCCTGTGCTAGGCATTCCTAAATGTGGAGTGTTACCCATATTGGGCATACCCAAGGGGGTGGGTGTTGTCATGGATGGTATCCCCGCAGAAAGGTCTGCGGATGTCTGACCTATGGTTAATGTAAATTGTGGATCTTCTGGTGTTCCAGACATAATTGTGGTAGGTGGTAACTCTGTGGGGTTTTCGGATTCTACCTCCAAATCAAAGGTGAAGTGGGGTATGTCAGAATCGGATGACCGTCTAGATGATCGACGATGTGTCGAATCAAGGGATAATGCTCTGCGTCCGTGACGTGGAGAGCCAAGTGGACTAAACTCTGGGAGTTCGCCCTGTAGACGACGAGAACGTCTAGAATTCTCAATGGTGAGAAATATGTTTTTTGTTTTATGTTTAAAAAGTGTTTTAAGTATCAGGTGGTGATATATATGTAAAAGACTCAAAACCCTAATGCAACCAAGGGTGCAAGAAGGGGAGTGAAAAAAGAAGGCTCACAGGCCAAAAAATCAATCCTCAAAAAATGCACTTATCCTAGCAGCTGTGCTACAATAAGTGGAGGAATGCAACAACCGGTCAGAATACCAACATGCAAGCGGCTCCTAGAAAAAATAGGTGTAACTAGACTCAAAAGGTGGTAAAGATCATGCAAACACCTAATCTAAAAGTATTGTGACTCAAACAGACGATATCCCCTGCAAGGTGATGAAATCCAAGTCAGACAATATGAATGTAGAGACAACGGCTAGATATCCCCCTACCGGGAGGGACACCGGGTAATCAATCCTAAAAAGACAGGCTACTAGGATACTCCGTTCATGACGCGTCGAGAAAAGGTAAATCTGCCGTTTGGTCCTTTGATCGCAATATCCCAATACAGGGATATCCCGAGAACTGCGAATGGTAGCCCTTCGGTTACTGAATGGGTTTCGGTATCCCACTCAGGCTTCCGGAACCATCCTCGCGACTTCAACCCTCCTAGGGGAGAGGCCTTCCCACAAACCGGTTGTGACCGCGCCAAAAAGTACTAAGAGATTTTAGCTCCCTAATTGGACAACTTCTATGTCTCAGATGTATGAACTGAGGGGTGTTATTGGAACACCTATCCCCCCAATACTACCTAGCTACAAGAATTCTTTTTGTGTTCCCCAAGTGGGGTTAAGAGTGTGTTCAAATTAGGGTAAGTTTTAAGTCTTAGTTCAATTAAGTGATCGTGTGAGTGCACGTGAGGTGTTGTAAACTGAACTTGAAAAAATTAAATGCTTTAAGGGAAATTTTTCAAAAAATAAAGGACTTTTCGAAAAATAATAAGCAAATATTTAAGACTTTTTTCACTAAAAGAAATTAAATTGCTTTTTCAAAAATAACTCGAAAAAATAATGGATTTTTTGGATTTTTGAAAGCAAATAATAAACTTCTAAAAGAAATAAATGGATTTCTTCGTTTCAATAAAATTTGCTAAGGGCAAGATTCTAAAGAAGTAAACAGGAAAAAATTTGAATCTAGATAAAGAATGCAAAATGAATCTTTCTTTCACTTTCTTGAAAATTTTTAAAAAGATTTCTATGTATGCACTTTTAAATAGTAAAAATTTTTTCTAAATCTGGAAAATATGCAGAATTTGATACTGTAAAAAATGTGCTATGGGCAGAAAGTACAGTAAAAAATATTTTTCAAAATCGGGATGGCCGAATGAAAAAATTCAGCCGCGCGGGTTTTGGACGAACAGCCGCGATGGGCCGCGCGGGTTTTGGCCGAACAGTCGCGATGGACCGCGCGGGTTTTGGACGCACAGTCGCGATGGACCGCGCAGGTTTTGGGCGCACAGTCGCGATGGACCGCGCAGGTTTTGGGCGCACAGTCGCGATGGACCGCGCAGGTTTTGGGCGCACAGTCGCGATGGACAGCGCGGAAAAAGGCCGCGAAGCCGCGGTGTGCAGCGCGGAAAAACACAGAACAGTCGCGATGGACCGCGCGACTGTCTGGAAAAAGGCCGCGATGGACCGCGCGGAAAAATGCAGAAAAGTCGCGATGGACCGCGCGACTGTCTGGCAAAAAGCCGCGAGGCGGAAGCCGTGCACGGAAAACGAGAAACGAACTCGAAAAAATAAAATTTAGGGCTGTTTTTTGGGGCCAAATCTCAGAACAGCAATGGATCTGCTGTCTAAGATGGCAGATCTATGGATCTAATGGTTAAAAACTCATAAAAACTAAGATTTAATGGCAAAGCTAGAGATCTAAAGTTCAAACCAAAGCGGAGTCGCCAAAACTGTTAGCTCGGTTTTGCAACCAAGCTTAGTGCTATGGGCACCTACTAACTAGTAGTAGCAGTTTCAATAGAAATAAAAACAATAAACTAAATAAACAATACTTTTCATGGATCTAAACAAGAATCTAAGCAAATAATGTAAATATTTCAAAATCAAGAACAAGAAACATAAGAAATAAATTTTGTATTGAAAAGTGGGGGGCAAGCAAGTGCTTGCGATATTACCTCCAATGGTGAAGGTTGATGTTGAGCAACTCCCAAGATGAGTAGCTCCAAACTCCAATAGGTCTCTTTCTCCAAGGTTGCTTCAATGGCTAAAAGTGCTCAGGGGAGATTTCAGCAGCATAAGGATGAGATAATGGAAGGATCTGAAATGAGGAGCCCCTACCACCTTTTTATAGGTTTTGGTGGTGAGGAATACCATTTGTGGTTTTGTGGAAACCAATGGTATTGACCAACATGGTTTAGGTAATTTTCCCTCCTTTTTCCTTTTTTGAATAAAAATAATATTTTAATTCCCTTTTTAATATTTTTGGGAATTTGGACCCTTTTTGAGGGTTTTTTATGATTTTCTTGGAAAAATAATCTTTTTTAATGGAAAAAGGGGTGTACCAAGGTCTTTTGGTGACCTTTTGTTGGTTTCAGAGGCTCAGATGGTGGAAAAGTGGACAAATGGGTCATGTGAGTAAGGGAATGAGCTAGTGAGCACTTTTTAGGTGTTAACACCTAGCCACATTGGTGTTACACCTATCCATACGATCCCCTTCCTAGTCCCTCCATCAGGAGTAGTAAGCGCCCCGGTCATGGCTACCCTTAGCCTCCCTGGGTTAACCTTGGGATTACCTGTATGGTATCTTTCGCCTCCCGTTCGCCCACCGACACCAGATGTCGTCCTCCAACCGATGCAACCCATGGCTACTACCTCTCAGCCACCTCCTGGTGTCTCTACCCCTTCGTCCTCCACGACTCCCCCTCCTCCTCCCAAACCCACTGGGGGCAGAGGTCCACAACCTTACACTGCTGTACCACCTCCCAAGACAGTAAAAAACCCTCCAGTGTTTCGTGCCCCTCCCAAATGCTCGCTGCGCGACGAGTTGGGCCATGCGACCCACCAATGCCCACAGTTACCAGCATTGCAGAAGCACATGCAGATGCTCGACGATGACCCCAACATCCCAACTGTCGAACTAAACCCCACTCCCAAGCCTAAAGATAAGTCCCTACGTACAAACCACTCCTGCGCCATATGCGGTATTTACGGGCATTATTCACATCATTGTCCCGATCTCCCGGATTACAGAGCAGCTCTTTATGAGATGAACAATCTGGATCTTGAGACGGCACCACCCACCATTGAGGAGATTTACCCCCCGGTCTCTCCCCCGTCTGGAGAGGTTAATATCATCTATATGATCTCTTCAACCACTACCCCCTCGTCAACCGATTTGACGACGCAAACTTTCCGTACCGATGAGGAAGTTCTTGAGGCCCTGACTGCCCCGGATTATCCCTGGGATGACATGCACCACCGTTCCTATTTCATCCCAGAAGAATCCTCCTCTAGCACAGCTACCCAATTCACAGTTGAGTCCAAAGACTTCCTCCCCACCAAGGTCAACTGGTTCAAGGACCCTATTCCTGCTCCTGACGCCTTTGAGGAGGGTAACATGGCCAACATCTCACCTGTCATCCAAGTCGATATCGCTGCCCCAGGACGTGCCCCCGAACTCATCACTTTAGGAGCATTCTGCAGTGAACAAGAGATTGAGGAGTACCGAAAACTCTTCAGAGAATTCCGTGATGTTTTTGCCTGGTTCTATACCGAAATGCCTAGTCTTGACCCCGCCATTATAGAGCACCACATCGACACATGGCCTGATGTACCCCCCGTCCGTTAGAAACAGCGTCCTCTTCCTCCCTCAAAGTTCCCAGGATGTGCCTCTGAACTCATCACTTTAGGAGCCTCCTGCAGCGAGCAGGAGATTGAGGATTATAAACAACTCTTCCAAGAGTTCCGTGATGTCTTTGCTTGGCCCTCTACCGGAATGCCTGGGTTCGACCCCGCCATTCTCAAACATCACATGGACACACGGCCAGAGGAACTTCCTGTTCGTACTGAAACCGACTCCGAAGGCCGTCCTTTGCGCAACCCCCGTAATGGGTTGTATCTCAAGCGTTTTTACCCATAAAAGAAACCCGCGGCCTCATTGGTCTGCGTTGTACAGTACTTTCGTTTTGTTTTTGTCTTTTCACACCGTTTCCACCATTGGAATCAGCACGACGAGACCGTCATGATGGTCACCTCGTAGCATTATTTTTGTTTCGTTATTTTTTGCCCATTTTTCAGACGCCACTGGTCGCCTCGATTTGCGTGCCACATCGGCCGTTCTCCGTTTTTCACATGTTTTATATCATCGGATTCATTTTTCCGAGCTGGTGATGATGCTTGAGATCATTTTTCGCTCTCACCTCCAGATTTTTTGGGCATTTTTCCAAAACGCCCTCGTCACCTCGGTGTGCGTGCTACATCGGCCGTTACCCGTTTTTGACATCCTTTATATCCTTGGATTCATTTTTCCGAGCTCGTGATGATGCTTGAGATCATTTCTCGCTCTCACTTGGTACAATTTCAACATTGTGTCCCGACACCTTGCTGCTTCGGTTTTCGTGCCACATCGGCCGCTATCGGATTGTTCCACATTTTTACATGAGCCATTCACTCCGTCATACTACAAATGTTTCGTTATTTTGCCACCATTTCATCTACCCCGCAAGGAGGCTCACCAGTGTTCCCCACTACCCTCGTTCTTGGTCATCATTACTGTTCCTTGATTGAACACTTCCTCCTTGCCTGGCCATTCCTTTTGTTCAGTATAATTTTATCCCTTTTTCGGGCCGGACAAGTCCTTTACAAAAAAGGCACTTAGGGAGTTTCCGTTAAGCTCTTTTCTGACTCCTAAAAGAATGAAAAGATCGCCGAGCACTCTTGCTTCCTTTCATGCTCGTTAAAGTACCTGAAAGGGCGTCTATCTGGTATAAGTTTAACCCTTTTCCGGACCTGGTAGACTAATTACGAAAAAGGAATACTCTAGTCACACCAGCTAGAAGAGTTCTTCATTGCATCATTTTATGCTTCTTTGGGCCTTGGAGACTAAATCTACGAAAAATCAACCCCCTGGAGTCTTCTTACTTGCTTTCAGACTCTCTAAAATTGAAAGCAACCACGAGCATACGCTGTCCTGGGCTCGTTAAATCCACACAACAGCACCATTCCATCACTTCAGAGTCTTCTTATCGCTTTCAGACTCCTTAAAATTGAAAGCCACCACGAGCATGAACTGTCTTGGGCTCGTAAAATCCACACGACAGTATCATTTTATATACACTTCTTCTAGTTCCTAAACCCATGAAGAAGTCCCCACCCATGCCTCCTGGCACTATGATCGATCATCTCGGCAGCACCCCCAATCAGGTCGCCTTTGTTCAGAGTATTCTGCAGTCTCCTGCCATGTTATACCAGCTTGAGTCTCCCTCAGCCCAGTTATCCTCCCAGATCCATTACAGCTATGATCCCTTTCCCCTCAGTCAGTTTCATATGCTGCCAGATCATTCGCATTATCATACTCTGAACAAAGGAAGTTTGAGTCCACCCACTCTACTTGCCCAGTTGTCCCCCCACAGTTTGTCAGTCCTGCCATCAGTACTATCACATTTCGGTCTTGTACCTCGCGCTCCTGTCAAGGAAACATCATTGCCTTGATAGTTGCAGGTCTCCCTCTGTCGACGACAGCTCCTCTATTCCAGAGGATAGGCCCAGAGGTCCCTACACCTTGGACTTATCACCATCTGTGGTAAGTGCCTACGGATCATTCTGAGAGGAGTCATCATTTCCTCTCCGAGTGGTTGTTCCTCAGATGCTCGACTTCAGCACCTTGATCGCATCGTTGAGGATCGCGTAGGATTATATCCCATCAGTTTTTAGTCGAAGACCCCGAATTTCCCCTGACTCTAGCACATTGGTGAGTCATTTCGGAACACCCAGTTATATGTTCCCATGGATGTCCGGGCTGCGTTGGCGTTTGTATTCGGAAGCCATCCAGTTCTATGCTTCCTTGAGTACCCATTTTAGTTCCAGCTCAGTGTACCATCGAGGTTATGACTCCCCGTCATTATGATCCAGCAGCTCATCAGTTCCTCTGGTACCCCAGTCAGCAACACTGTTGATGTTCCAGTGCACCAGTTCTTCAGTTCCCACATGATCTGCCCAGCAGTATGTCCCAGCTTTGTGTCCCCTCTGGACTCTTATGATGTACACAGTGGCTATGTATCTTACAGATCCCCCTTTTCGGGCCTCACAGTTCTATTTATGTATCTTGATACGAGCATGGGTATGCCCACCTCGTCCATATATTGAGATTATTCCTCAGTCAGTATTTGAGGTCATGTATATGTCAGGTCCCCATTTTTTGGACCCCATTGTTATTGTTATGTTATATCCTGATACGAGCATGGGTATGCCCGCCTCATCCATATGATCAGATGATTCCTCATCCATTATTGAGGTTATGTATTTTTAGTTCTTGCAGTTGTTCGAGATCGTTGTTCCGAGCTTCAGTTTGTTTCTTCTCTTCTCTCCACATCCCAGGAAAACCATTCATGACTTATGATGTCCATCAGCCATACGATGAGCTCCTGCCCTCGCACATCAGGGGGCAATCTGTTAACACCCAAAAAGTGCTCACTACCTCATCTACCACATTACATGGCTCATTTGTCCATTTTCCTACCATATTTCCCCTAAAATCCTAAAAAATCCCACTAAAAAGCCTCTAAAAGGCCTAAAATGCCTCCAAAAGGCCACAAAACCCTTAAAATAGCCTCAAAAAGGCTAAAAAAACCCCCTTTTCCTCCAAAAATAGCAAAAATCCCCTAAAAAGGGAATAAAAAATATAAAATAATGAGGAAAAGGAGGAAAAAACCCTATACAGCTTCCTAAAACCATGTGTTTCCCAAAACCATGGGTCAGCACTCCACCACCAAAAAACTATAAATAGGTGATGGAGATCCCTTATTTCATATCCACAATCACAAGCACCCTTACTCTGCCAAAATCTCTCTCGAAACCCTAGTTCACCATTGAACTACTTTCACCTTGAGAGCCACTTTTGGCCCATTCCCACCATTGGAGAAGGAGAAGGAGCATATTGAAGCTTGGAGCATCCTCTTGGACATTGCAAGGAGTTTCATCAACCTTCACATTGAAGGTAATATCAATACAAAAAAGACATTATTTAAATTTTTTGTTTATGTTTCATGCATGTTTTAGAAGTAATTTAATTTCTGTTTTAGCTTAATTATTTACATTTACTGAACTGCTACTAAGGAGTCCATTCTCCTTAGTAGGTGCTCATTTGCACAAGCTAGGGGTAAAACCCTAGCTACAATATCCATAAAAAAAATTAAAAAAAATATGAGTAGAAAGCTAATTCAATTCTCTAAAACCTTTGTGTTTACTTCAAGTTGGAATTCCTAAGAGAGATATGAGTTTGAAGAGGTCGAAGTTGAAAAACATAAAATTTAGTAGTTTTGTTTGTCAAAAACAAGTCAAAATTGTTTCCCAACTTCATGTTTTCACCCAGCTATGAGTGAAGTCGGTCAAAAATCTCTCTTGGGAATGTTGCTAAACTTGTGTAGTCTATCTTTGTGATCAAGGAACTCTTCAACATTAAATTCCAAATTGATTTTCACATCTTTCACAAGAAACCAATCTAGGTAGAATTTAATCTTTTTGCTAGTTTAGGTAAGTTGAGGTACCGACAAAAAGATAACACTCAATATGGGCACATGTGTAATATCTCGATTTTGACTCTATTGGATTAAAATTGTAAATGATGTATATATCATTATTTAATCATGGCGAGGAGCTCAAGGCCAAGGCCCTGCTGTAATGTCCCCATTTTGACCCCCTTTGCATTAAATCGTAAATGATGTAAATATTGTTATTTAATCATGGTGAGGAGCTCAAGGCCAAGGCCCCACCATTGATTTAGCGTTTTATGTATCGAAAATTAAAGAAATAGATGCCTATGGTTCTTGTGCTAGATAGGCACAATGTAAATAAGACATCATGTAAATACGAATTTTAATGAAAATACCCACAACTAGCTATGCAATGCAACAAAGAGATGGGGGCATGATTCTACAAGGAATAGGGAGGAAAATTATTCAAACCCTTGAGCCAATGGTGTTAATCCATGTGTCAATGAGAAAACCCATAAACCACCAACTACCCATTTTGGGTTATGGATCCAATCATTTAATTCTTCCAAGAGTTGGTTGAGGCAGTTAATGCCTTGGGAATGGAGAGGTATGGAAGCCAATTTCGTGCATGGGCAAGCCATCAACCTGGGAATTCGTATTTTTGCTTCTTGGGCAAGAAAACATCCACGAAATGGTGCCCAAAGCCATTCCTCACCCAAGGCTTTCATCCTCTCACGCAGATTGAGACTGTTGAAAGTTACATTCACGTTTTTCATCAAAACGCAGGGTTTTCCTTGCCCAAAAACTCGTTTTTGGTTTTGGACAGTAGCTGGGAAGAAGGGGCTGCGATTTGGGACCGTATGGAGGTCGTTTTGTCCCAGAATTGGCATGGGAATTTTTCCTAAAAATGATTTATGCTTCCTGGGGTTTTCCCAAAACCTCCATTGTTCATTTTTATCCTTCCCACGTTTTTCTGAAGCTCAAGGAATCATTTTCATGCTTATCACTGTACAAACGTTTTTCTCCTGTCCATCCATTGTAGTTAGCTGATTATCTGCATCCCTATTTGATTTGGAGACTGTAAGCAATAGATTGAAGTGGTAGTGGACAGAGAGGGCTTGATAAACCTAGCGGGGGAGACAACCTCTCAAGAAGATCAAGAGGGCTTTGGCTACTCTTCTATGCACACCCTGAGAGAACTAGATGTGGAAGGTATGGCTTGAGGGACTGTATAGCAGTGAAAAGAATACTTCCTTGTGTTGGGTGTGTAGGTATTGTGGGTGCCAAGCTAGATAGATCTTGTAAGGTTATCCCTGGCTCTGTGCTTGAGCTCACTAGCTTAGCAACTCTTCCTTTCCATTTCCTAGCAGCCTGATAAACCCAATTGTAGATTGGCTTGGCTCATCTTGGTGTATGCTTGGCTATGTGTGAGTCTGCTGTTCCCTGGTTCCTTGTAGAAATCATGCCCAGCTCGGGGGTGGCAGTTGTATCAAGAGGTTGATAAGCACAACTGGCCTATGGTTGGGTGGAACGTTGCAGATGCATAGCTGGTTGCTTGGGACTACTTTGTTAAGATAAGTATTCTCTTTTATAAATTCTGCAATGTCTTTATTTAATGGCTGTCACAGAAATGTTGAATGTATGTTAGATATTAAACATGATTTTTAATTCCATTGTGTTTCTATAACATGCACATGTATATGTCCTTTTATCAATGAGTTTTTACTTAATGGATATGGGGCTAGATGCCCGGATTTAGTGTCACGTCCTCTCTATCATGCTAGTATGATGGGAGGGGCCATTACATTTTGGTATCATAGCTGCTGGTTGCAGCATTGGACCTCTATGGGCCAAATCCGATTATAGTCACATGGGAAGGTCCCTTCCTAATCACCACAGGTCTCAGCATCGGGCCTAAACTGGCTAAGTTGGATAGTTTGCAGAGTTAAGCTTACCTCCTGCTGAGCAGCAGTCATCACAGAAAGAAGAAAAGAAGAATCTGAAATTGTTTTAAGTGTTTTTGAAAAATTTAGTTTAAGTCTGTTTCGGGAAGAAATTGGAAGTCTTCGCCGCAACAGCGGGAGGATTCGGTGAATTGCTCCAAATTTCAGGAGAATTCAGCGAATTGCTCCAAAACTGTGGGAGGATTCGGTGAATTGCTCCAAAATTTCGGGAGAATTCGACGAATTGCTCCGAAACTGCGGAAGGATTCTGCAAGTTGTTCCGCAACGCGGAAGAATTCGACAAGTTGGCCCGAAACTGCTGAAGGATTCCGCAAGTTGTTCCAAAACTGCAGAAGGGTTTCGCAAGTTGTTCTGCAACGCAGAAGAATTCGGCAAGTTGGCCCGAAACTGCGGAAGGATTCCGCAAGTTGTTCCGAAACTACGGAAGGGTTCCGCAAGTTGTTCCACAACGCGGAAGAATTCGACAAGTTGGCCCGAAACTGCGGAATGATTCCGCAACTGCGGAAGGATTCGGCAAATCGCCCCGCAAATGCGGAAAGAATTTCCAAATGTCTTCCGAAACTGTGGAAAGAATTTTCAAATGTCTTCCGAAACTGCGGAAAGGATTTCCAAATGTCTTCCGAAACTGCGGAAAGAATTTCCAAATGTCTTCCAAAACTGCGGGAAGAATTTCCAAATGTCTTCCGAAATTGCGGGAAGAATTTCCAAATGCCTTCCGAAACTGCGGAAAGAATTTCCAAATGTCTTCCGAAACTGCGGAAATAATTTCCAAATGTCTTCCGAAATTGCGGAATGAATTTCCAATTCTCTTCCAAAATTGCGGAAGAACTCCGAAATTACGGAAGAACTCCACAAGTTGCTCCAAAACAAGGAATTTCAGCCATTTTTCAGGGAGATTTTCAGGTGCCAAAAATGGAAAAATTTCCATGGAACTTATGCGCCAGATTGCGCGAAGTCACAAGGGGGCAAGCCCCCTTGATCCCCGTCATCCCCCCCTCATATGTCATTGATTGTGAAAAAATTCTATGATCTGACAAATTGTCAATATAACATTTTCCCACGTGCATGAAAGTAAGTTATAAATTCTGAGAATATAATGCAGCTAACAATTGTGTTGATGAACACATTTTGCAGAATCACAGTTACATCAGGGCAGCACTCTAGATAGTACAGTTGGAAAGTTTTGGATCTTGGTTGGGCCAAGAAAATCAACATTATGGATGATGCACAGGATCCCTATGAGCCTGAGGCAGATGCCATGGGGGAGAACATACATGTTGAAAATGCTGAAACAAAATCTAATGGGAGAAGAAATCAAGAGACTCCTCCAGGTATTGCAGCCACCATGAGAAGCCTAAGGGTGGAGTTGCAAAGTTGCAGAGAAGATAATGAAAGGATGATTAAAGCTCAGGAAGAACAAAATCAGTTGAATGCAGCCATGCTGCAGAGTTTAACAGACATCCAAAGGCAAATAAACTCTGGGCATCAAACATCAAATCCAGAAAGGGGTGGGAGTAGTTCTAGAAGGAATTCCCGTAAGAGGGCCAGTAGCTCAAGAAGAGTTTCTACAGACAGAACATATACTCCAGAAATATCTTCTAATGAATAATCTGACTCGGAAGAATCCATTGAGGGTTCAATCTCTTCATCTCGCGGGAGTAAGAGAAAGAAGCACTACAAGAACAATTCACATGGGGAATTTAAGAAGGTGAAACCTCCTACATTTGACGGAGAGGTAAAATCTGGTCAAGAAGTTGAAGCTTGGCTTCTTGGGATGAGAAAATATTTCCAAGTCCAAGACTACTCTGGGAATATGAAGGCAAGGGTTTCCATCTTCAATCTGAATGGAAGAGCATCTATATGGTGGGAGCACATCAGGCAAGTGAAGAAGATCAATGAAAGGAAGATTGTGTGGAAGCAGTTCAAGAAATACTTCAAGCAAAAGTACCTCTTTGATAGGTACTATGATGATAAGATCAAAGAGTTCCATGAGCTGAGATTGGGATAATTGACCATGGAAGAATATGCAAACAAATTCTTGGAGCTGCTAAGATATGTCAGGTACATTCGAGATGATAAGGTGAAAATTCAGCGTTTCCTGAGTGGACTTCCCCAGTCATATAAAGATAGAATTGAGTTTGATGAACCTCGAACTCTAGAGGAGGCCATAAGAAAGGCCAAGTATTGCTTTGATCAAAACGAAAGCAAACCAGAATTCCATAAGGCATGGAAGGATAAGAAAAACGAAAAGTTTGATCAAAGGAAGAAGGGGTTCAAGCCTCCTCAATTCCGGAATCAGCAAAGGCAGCCAGCACAGGTTGTGACTAAGCCAACTAGGATGATGGTAGACAAGCCAAGAGATCCAAAGGAACCAAGAGAACCACTTCAATGTTGGGGTTGTGGAGGGGAGCACATGCTTAGGAACTGTCCACATCGGAATGGGAATCCAAATCAAGTTCACAACATCTAGGGAGCTGAAACTGTGGGTCAAGTGGTGAGGACAATCCCTAGAATCTATGCAGCACTAGACGACCGCCAAGCAGATCATCAGTCAACTGTGGTTGAAGTTGAAGGTAAGATTGCTAAGCAATCTGTTTCTATTTTGATTGATCCTGGATCTACTCACAGTTATGTCACTCCTAGAATTGTTGAGATTTGTGCTTTCAAGAAATTAAAGCATAGTAAATCATGGTTAGTTCAACTAGCCACTGGAACCAAAAGAAAAGTTAGTGAAATAGTAGAGAAATGTCCATTAGAGATGGATGGGCTATTCACTTATGCAGATCTGAATATTTTTCCACTTGGTTCCTATGATATTCTCATTGGAATGGATTGGTTAGAAGCACACAGGGTTAAACTTAACTGCTACAATAAGACATTTGAATGCATGGACGAAGAAGGAAACCCGAGGGTTGTAAAAGGCATTCCAAAGGTGACTTCTGTTAGACAGGTTTCAGCCATGCAGCTGAAGAGGTTCTGTAGGAAGGGATGTCAATTGTATGCAGCCCACATTTTAGAGGCAACAGAGAATGAAACTCTTAAATTGGAGGACTATCATGTATTGCAAGAATTCAGGGATGTTTTTCCTGATGAGATTCCAGGACTCCTTCCAAAGAGAGACATTAACTTTACAATTGAACTTGTGCCAGGAGCGGCACCCGTGTCTAAGACACCCTACAGGATGAGTACACTGGAATTGCTAGAATTGAAAATGCAATTACAAGAGTTGTTGGAAAAGAAATATATTAGGCCAAGTGTGTCCCCGTGGGGAGCACCTGTTCTATTTGTGAAAAAAAAAGATGGAACACTCAGGTTATGTATTGACTACAGGAAGTTGAACAAAGTCATTGTGAAGAACAAATACCCATTGCCCCGAATTGATGACCTTTTTTACCAAATGAGAGGAGCAAAGGTATTTTCAAAAATTGACTTGAGGTCTGGTTACCATTAGGTAAGAATCAAAGAAGAAGATATTCATAAGACCGCCTTTAGAACGAGGTATGGACACTATGAGTTTGTAGTGGTACCATTCGGTCTCACAAATGCACCAGCTACATTCATGTGTCTCATGAATAATGTTTTTAGCAAGTATTTGGACAAGTTTGTTCTTGTATTCCTAGACGACATTCTCATATATTCTAAGAATGAAGAAGAGCATGAAGAACATTTGAGAATGACAATGCAATTACTAAGGGAGAATAAGCTGTATGCAAAGTTGAGCAAATGTAACTTTTATAAAGATAGAATTCATTATTTGGGTCACATCATCTCCGACGAAGGAATATCTGTAGACCTTGAGAAGATTGAAACCATTATGAATTGGCCAACTCCGAGGAATGTGACTGATGTGAGATCTTTTATGGGCCTTGCTGGTTACTACAGGAGGTTTATCGAAGGATTCTCCAAGGTTGCAAACCCGATCACTTCTTTGCAAAAGAAGGGGATAAAGTTTGAATGGTCACCAAGATGTGAGGAAAGTTTTCAACGATTGAAGAATCTTCTTACAAGTGCACCAATTTTGAAAATTGCAGACCCAGAAAAATACTTTGTGTTGTGTACCGATGCATGTAATTAAGGACTTGGAGGAGTTCTTATGCAAGAAAACCACGTGATATGCCATGAGTCAAGAAAGTTGAAGGAGCATGAGAAGAACTATGCTACTCATGATGTAGAACTTGCAGCCATAGTACATGCCTTAAAGATGTGGAGGCATTACTTAATGGGAAGAAAATTTGAGTTAAGGACAGACCATTGTAGTCTGAAATACTTGTTTGATCAGCCAACTTTAAATGCTAGGCAAGCTAGATGGTTGGAATTTTTGTGTGAATTTGATTTTGAAATCAAACACATAAAAGGGAAAGAAAACAAGGTGGCTGATGCACTCAGCAGGAAGGTATATGAAATGCATGTGGCAGCACTTAGTACTTTCCAACCAGATTTGAAGCAGCAGATTGTTAACCATATTGTTGAGGATGAAGTGTACGTACAGATAAAGGACAAATTGCAGCAACAAGACCTTGGCAAGAAGTATGAAGGCTATCATTTGGAAGAAGGTGGACTTCTTACTTATAAGAATAGAGTCTATATTTCCAAATGCGGCAGATTTGAGGAGAATTGTTATGGATGAAATCCATAAAGCTCCATACTCTGGTCACCCAGGATATCAGAAAACAATTGCTACAGCAAGAAAATATTATTTCTGGCCAGGCATGAAGAAGGACATCGCTGAATACATTTCTAAGTGCATGGAATGTCAGCAGGTGAAGAGTGAACACCAACATCCAGCAGGTTTATTGCTCCCAGTGCCAATTCCAGAATGGAAATGGGAAGTAATATCCATGGTCTTTATTACCGGATTGCCAATGACTGTGAGACAACATGATTCCATCATGGTTGTGGTGGACAAGTTAACAAAGGAAGCACATTTTATACCAGTTAAGTCCACACATAAAGCTGATGCCATTGAAAATATTTTCATGAAGGAAATTTTTAGATTACATGGGTTGCCTAAGGCAATAATTTTCAACAGGGATACCAAGTTCACTTCCAATTTTTGGAAAGGTCTCTTTGCAGATTTGGGTACATAGCTAAGCTTTAGCACCGCATACCATCCTCAAACAGATGGGAAAACAGAAAGAGTAAATCGGGTGCTTAAAGACATGCTCCGCATGTATGTAATGGACAAACCATCCAAGTGGGAGGATTATCTACACTTGGTAGAATTTGCATATAACAATGGGAAACAAGCATCATTGGGAATGAGTCCTTATGAGGCTTTGTACGGCAGAAGGTGTAGGACACCAGTGACTTGGGACAATCCAGTTAACAGAATTGTACTTGGGCTAGAATTGCTTAAGGCAATGGAGCAAGAAGTTGCCAAGATCAGACAGAATTTGAAAATAGCCCAGGATAGACAGAAAAGCTATGCAAATAAACATAGAGTGCATAGGGAATTCAATGTTGGGGATCATGTGTATCTTAGAGTGAGATCAAGGAAGAGTTCCTTGAAGCTTGGGAGTTGTGCCAAGCTATCACCTAGATATTGTGGGCCATTTGAAGTGCTTGAAAGAATAGGGCCAGTTGCATATAGACTTGCATTGCCTGCTAGCACTAAAGCTCATAATGTTTTTCATGTCTCTTTACTTAAGAAATATGTACATGATCCTAAACATGTGATTAATTGGGATGTGATCCCGGTGGAACCCGAGGGAGAATTCCAAACCGATCCGTTGTGCATCCTAGACAAGAAGGTAACATTGCTCCAGAACCAAGCCATCGGACAGGTAAAGGTGCAATGGAAGCACTACGGTCCTGATGAGGCTACATGGGAGCTGGAGGATGCCATGAGGGTGGCATATCCATTTTTGTTCAATTTTGATGAGCACTGAGGACAGTGCTAATGTAAGGGGAGGGGAATGTAATGTCCCCATTTTGACCCCCTTTGCATTAAATTGTAAATGATGTAAATATTGTTATTTAATCATGGTGAGGAGCTCAAGGCCAAGGCCCCACCATTGATTTAGCGTTTTATGTATCGACAATTAAAGAAACAGATGCCTATGGTTCTTGTGCTAGATAGGCACAATGTAAATAAGACATAATGTAAATACGAATTTTAATGAAAATACCCACAACTAGCTATGCAATGCAACAAAGAGATGGGGCATGATTCTACAAGGAATAGGGAGAAAAATTATTCAAACCCTTGAGCCAATGGTGTTAATCCATGTGTCAATGAGAAAACCCATAAACCACCAACTACCCATTTTGGGTTATGGACCCAATCATTTAATTCTTCCAAGAGTTGGTTGAGGCAGTTAATGCCTTGGGAATGGAGAGGTATGGAAGCCAATTTCGTGCATGGGCAAGCCATCAACCTGGGAATTCGTATTTTTGCTTCTTGGGCAAGAAAACACCCACGAAATGGTGCCCAAAGCCATTCCTCACCCAGGGCTTTCATCCTCTCACGCAGATTGAGACTGTTGGAAGTTACATTCACGTTTTTCATCAAAACGCAGGGTTTTCCTTGCCCAAAAACTCGTTTTTGGTTTTGGACAGTAGCTGGGAAGAAGGGGTTGCGATTTGGGACCGTATGGAGGTCGTTTTGTCCCAGAATTGCCATGGGCATTTTTCCTAAAAACGATTTCTGCTTCCTGGGGTTTTCCCAAAATCTCCATTGTTCATTTTTAGCCTTCCCACGTTTTTCTGAAGCTCAGGGAATCATTTTCATGCTTATCACTGTACAAACGTTTTTCTTCTGTCCAGCCATTGTAGTTAGCTGATTATCTGCATCCCTGTTTAATTTGGAGACTGTAAGCAAGAGATTGGAGTGGTAGTGGACAGAGAGGGCTTGATAAACCTAGCGGGGGAGATAACCTCTCAAGAAGATCAAGAGGGCTTTGGTAACTCTTCTATGCACACCCTGAGAGCACTAGATGGGAAGGTATGGCTTGAGGGACTGTATAGCAGTGAAAAGAATACTTCCTTGTACTGGGTGTGTAGGTATTGTGGGTGCCAAGGTAGATAGATCTTGTAAGGTTATCCCTGGCTCTGTGCTTGAGCTCACTAGCTTAGCAACTCTTCCTTTCCATTTCCTAGCAGCCTGATAAACCCAATTGTAGATTGGCTTGGCTCATCTTGGTGTATGCTTGGCTATTTGTGAGTCTGTTGTTCCCTGGTTCCTTGTAGAAATCATTCCCAGCTTGGGGGTGGTAGTTGTATCAAGAGGTTGATAAGCACAACTGGCACAACTGGCCTGTGGTTGGGTGGAACGTTGCGGATGCATAGCTGGTTGCTTGGGACTACTTTGTTAAGATAAGTATTCTCTTTTATAAATTTTGCAATGTCTTTATTTAATGGCTGTCACATAAATGTTGAATGTATGCTAGATATTAAACATGATTTTTAATTCCGCTGTGTTTCTATAACATGCACATGTATATGTCTTTTTATCAATGAGTTTTTACTTAATGGATATGGGGCTAGATGCCCGGATTTAGTGTCACGTCCTCTCTATGATGCTGGTATGATGGGAGGGGACATTACACCTGCCATCGATTTATCGTTTTATGTATCGACAATTAAAAATCGGTGCATATGGTTCTTGTGCTAGACAGGCACAATGTAAATTAAGACATCATGTAAATACAGATTTTAATGAAATACCCACAACTAGCTATGCAATGCAACAAAGAGATGGGGGCATGATTTTTATAAGGAATAGGGAGGTAAATTATTCAAACCCTTGAGCCAATAGTGTTAAGCCAAATTTCATGAGAAAACCCATAAACCACCAACTACCCATTTTGACTTATGCACCCAATCATTTAATTCTTCCAAGAGTTGGTTGAGATAGTTAATGCCTTGGGAATGAAGAGGTATGGCAGCCAATTTCGTGCATGGGCAAGCCATCAACCTGTGAATTCGTATTTTTTCTTCTTGGGTAATAAAACACCCACGAGATGGTGCCCAAAGCCATCTTTCACCCATGCACTTTGCTCTCTCACGCAGTTTGAGATAGCTGGGGCTTTCTCCCTCATGTTTTCCATCTTTTTCCTGCATTTTACATGGCTGGGAATTCGTTTTTGTATTGCACAATGGTTGGGAGGAAGGGAGTCATGATTTTGGGGTTTATGGAGGCCGTTTTTGTCCCTTGAACGCCCATAAACATTTTCTGAAAACAATTTTTGCTCTCCCAGGGTTGTTTCCCCATCTTCCATTTCGTTTTTGGTTGCCCACGTTTTTCTGAATCTAATGGAAACCCCATTTTGGGCATCCCACTGTAAAAACGTTTTTCTTTATGTCCAACACTTGTTATTTGATGTTATGTGCATCCCTGTTTTGGTTTGAATCGGTGAGCAAGAAATTTGGAGTGGAAGTGGACAAAATTGGCTTGATAAACCTCGTTAGGAAGGCAACCTCTCAAGAATATCAAAAGGGCTGGTTATTCTTCTAAACACACCTTGAACAACACTAGAATGGAAGGTATGGCCTGAGGGACTGTGTATTGGTGACGGGAATACTTCCTTGAGTGGGGTGTGTAGGAATTGTGGGTGCCATGCTAGATAGATCTTGTAGAGGTATCCATGGCTCTATGTTTGAGCTCACTATCTTAGCAATTAATTCCCTCCCTTTGCCTTAGCAGCCTGATAAACCCAACTGTGGATTGGCTTGGCTGATTTTGGTGTATTTTGGTTATGTGTGACTCTGTTGTTCCCTTTTTCGTTGTAGAAATCATGGCTAGCTCGGGGGTGGCCGTTGTGTTGAGAAATTGATGAGCACAACTGGCCTATGTTTGGGTGGAACGTTGTAGTTGCATAGCCAGTTTCTCGGGGCTACTTCGTTTCAAGATAAGTATTCTCTTGTATAAATTCTGCAATGTCTTTATTTGATATCTGTCATGAAAAAGTTGAATGTAAGTTAGATATGTAGATGATTTTTAATCTGTCATGAAAAAGTTGAATGTATGTTAGATATGTAGATGATTTTTAATTCCGTTGTGTTTCTTACAATATGCATATGGGTATGTATTCTTTTTATTATCAATGGGTTTACTCAATTCACATGGGGCTAGATGCCCAGTTTTAGTGCCATCTTCTCTCCCTGGCTCGGTCTGATGGGAGGGGACTTACATGATACACATTCGTGATCACACCATCTCTACATTCAATGTCACCACAACCAACAATAGTAAGTGCATCGTATTTTTTTTCTTTGCTAGAATCTCCTTGACTTGCAGGAGTGGCCTTTGGTCTAAGAAACCATGACCCAAGGGCATCTAAGCCGTCAAAATCACCTAGGGATCGCACCCATCCTAGGCCACACCAATCCTCAATTGGTTGGATTTTGGGTGTCTCATACCAACTAGCTCAACCCTAAGGGGAATTGAACTTGGGTCTCCCTATTGACGAGACCCACACCTTAACCAAATGAGCTAGCGAGATTTGACAATAGTAAGTCCATAGTCATCTGCTACAAATATCTTCTTTTCTAAAGCTTCACTTATGGAAGAAAAGAGAGAGGAATATTTAATCATATGATGTGTATAGACAGAATCAATTATCCTCTCACTCTGTGTAGTGTGAGAATGTAAGGCTTGAGAATCACTACCATAAAATTTATAGTTGTCTTCCTTATCTTTTGGAAATTGTTGTTGGACATTGGATGTTTGTCTAGTTTACATGTATGCTTCAAGGTTCTTAACCTTCTCTTCTAGATCTCTAGTCTTCTTCCAACAAGCATTCTTCAGGTGTAACAATTTCATGCAATAGCGATAGCTCTTCTTCTTTCTACCTTTCTTAGTCGAAGTCTACTCATCATGCTTCTTCTTTTCATTCTAATCGATGTAATCCTAGATTTTCTCCTAGTTGCATTATCAACCTATTTCTTTGTAATTCTATCGACCTTTTTCTTTCAATAGATGAGGCTGCTACTGGACATAGTATTTACCTTCATCAAGTAGTTTTTATTTTTCCCTAATTCTCAATTCTTAGAAAGAATCAAAGTTATAGGCCTTACCATCTTCTTTTATGGAAGCCCAACTAGCACAAAATTCCCAACAAGATACATCATAGAATGTTTTCAGGTTCATGAGGATCAATTCAATGAGTTGAACATCTTCCTTCAAAAACTCCTTACCACATTTACCCAACTTCAATTGTAACTCCTTAACACAAACCAAGCAGTCTTCGTTTATTTCAAAATAGAGAAGATCCAATGAGATCAACTCTTTCTTAATATGCATAACCTAACTTTTATCAATCTTATAATACAAATTCTTCAATCTTTTCTAGACATGATTAGGATCGTTGATCCATCTTGTATGAAAGTGAATTTCCTTTGAAATTTAGGTGGTAATGATTCCTGTGGTCTCATCCTTCTCCCCATCGATGACAAACTTCTATTGATCATCCTTCAAATATAGGATTGCGATCTTCATAAATAGCTAGAGTGCCTTACTTTTCAACAAATTCTCCATATCTTGTGACCATATTCCATGATTGTGACCATTCAAAATAATCAACTATTTTTTGGAAGCCATAATATTGATATATTGATCTAAATGCTAATACAATATGCAAGTCATAACTCTAATTCATAGGAAAACAACCTCAAAAGACTTGTAGATAATAGTTTGTGACTCAAACCAACAACTCTGATACCATGTTGGAGAATTAGATATATTAGAGAGCTAATTATTACAAAAAAGGTGGTGTTGAGAGACACATTTCTAACACTTAAGCACAAACTACCATAATACAACAAAGAAATACATCCACATGCATTAAGAAGGCATATACTATCACATAGAAGAATACACAACAACATTCTCCCACACAATTTACTAGATCAACCCATTAGACCATCCCTTTATAGCACCAAGATGTAACAAACTTGTTTGAAGTGAGGAAGAATCGGTCTACATACTTGGGTCATAATACATAACAAACTTTGTGATTTTCTCCCTATTCTATGCCACAATCAACTGTTCTGTTTTGATAGCCTAACTAGTCAAATGCTTAGTATATCATTTACTTGACTTCTCAATTAATCGTTAATCAACTATCCAATTAACTACTTAGTTGACTCTTTTATTCAATTATCAATTGTCGACTGTCTGTCTCTATAATATCAAGGGTTATGATGAACCAAAAATAATTGGTATTTCAATATTACATGCATTTTGAAGCCCACACTTGACCCCAAAAATCCGTTGGCAAAGTTCTTTACAAATAAATTTTGTCTTAGGTATGTGCTCAATGGTCGTGGTTCAATATTAAGTTATTGGAACATTGATATTTACATCACATAGTCTTTAAGTTGGGTACATTGTCATGGAAAGACTCCATCTTGATTGTAGATGTTAGAGGCCATGATGAGGTGATTTAAATATAATATTCTTCTCTCAAAATTGCCAATGGATATGGGATAACAATACTATTGCTTATTTTGAAAACTCAAGCCTTACTTTGAATTTACTAACTATGCATTTATTTAGTTGATGATTGTTATATATGAGTATTTGGTTTTCTTGCCAAAGACATAACAAGCCCGAGTCTTGAAGTAAATGTGGCTACTAGTTTATATACATATGCATAGATGCATTTGGTTTGTATATATGTATTCCTAAAATGGTTTGAAGATATTTTTCAATGGAATACACATCATGAGACACCCTTAGCCACTTCCCCTCATTTCTAGGATGGTACCCAAGGTAAACCATTCACTTGTAGTGAGGAGGCAACCTAACCCAACAGGGACATCAAGTGAGGACCTAAGTTAGCTTAGCCACCCAAGGATTTGACCCCGAGACCTTTTACTTATTGTTTATATCACTCATCCACTTAAGCTAATCCACCAGACTAAAATAGTTTGAAAAACATGCTTACATAATATTGTTAAATGATTTAAATGAGTTATATGTATATAATTGTTATTCATTCAACCTGCTTTCCATTCATAAGTAAATGTTATATTACATGGATGAGTGAGCTAGCATGGGTACCTACAATCTTTATCTTGGCCTTTTCAATCTTGCTTAATTATAACTATGTTTATATTATTATCGATCCCCTCATGGTCAAATGACAATGAACCTTTTTTAGGGGCCGCCATTATGGTCGGGTGGCTGGGGCGGTCGGCTGTGGCCGTCCCCACCTAAGTTCGACCCCAAACCTCATCATATTCAGCGCCCTGCCATGTATTGGGCGCCAGTTATTCTACCATGCATGAAAAAAAAAAGACAATGAACCTTTTCATTCTAGGTAATCTATAATGAATGTTTGAAATTGATATTAGTCCATGCCTCTCTAGGCTTCTATAAGGAGACTATGGAATTTATATAATTTAACAGTATATTGATTTTGCTATCTTTATCATATAAATAATTCAAAGGTCTCATCTTGCATTATTAGGAGACTAGGGATTATATATATATATATAATTTGACAATATATTGATTTTGTTACCTTTATCATATAATTAATTCAAAGGTCTCGTCTTGCATTATTAAGAGGGTCCACACTCGTGAGAAGGTTCAACCATACCCCCAATCACCAGCAATGCTCCATAATCATTGATCTTGGGGACTTACTATTATTTACATGAAAATATAACATCTAATCATAGCACTTTCTATGTCGGTTGTGATGTGGTGGATGTTTAATAAATATCATAGCACTTTCTATGTCGGTTGTGATATCGTTAAAGTTTAACATAGTTTCTTCTCCACTCACATATGGAGTGGAAGTATTTTCTCACTCTATATGGGAAGTATGGGAAGAAACCTCATCATTTAAATCTTATTTTACCATGGGGCAAATGTAATCGACATGGGAGGATTCTAGTGGACAACTAGCATGCATATCGATATCAACGAGTACAAGTAAAGGGACACTGCATGTTTCTCACATTATTGCATCGATATCTAAATTTAATCATTTAAAAGATCGAGGTGAATTTTTCCCATTAAAATATGTTTTGTATTTTTGTCACATGCTTGGGAAAATTGAAAGGGAGGGTTCTATTTCCTAAGTTGGACAACTGTCATGCATATCTATATCAACGAGTACAAGTAACATGTTTATCATAGTATGGTGTCAATGTCTAAACTTAATCATTTAAAAGAACGATGTCATTTTTTCCACTTAAAATAATAATATTTTGAGATGCTTTATTTCTATCTAAAGCTAATAGCTAATAACATTAATATACTACATATTGTATTAATATAAAACATAAAGATTTAGGTTGCAACTAGTTTGATGGGTTAGCTCAAGTGGTTGAGACTTATGAGTTGTAAGTGGAAGGTCTTGGGGTCAAATCTCTGGGTGGCTATGTATAGATATATAAGGGCCTCACTTGATGTCCCCACTAGGTTAGGCTCCGTAATAAGAACTGACGGAGTGAGGCCCCTTCGTATTGCTCCTTGTAAATTCTTCTTGTGGATGTAGCAACTCCTCTCTAGGGTTATGAACCACATTGAAAAAACGATTTAGGATGTAATGATCTATTTATGTAAACTTCTCATTTAATGTTAAAACAAATATGATGCAATTAAGGATAAACTTAATGTGAATTTTTAAGTATATTAAAATGACATTTTAGTAAGTCAATTTTGGATTGAGAATTTATATAAAGTTAATTTTGCATTTAACACTTTTGTGGCGATTAGAAGGACAATCAATAGATTTTTAAAAATAAAAAGATCTATATTAATGATATAATGAATTATTTTTTTTAAGTTTTTATAAACACATGGATTAAAATATAGAAAATTAAATTATAGCGGATGATTTAATTCTCTTAAAAGAACGCATTGACATGGACCTCAATATTTTAATATCTCTTGAGATTACCAAACTTTGATTGATTGAATGCAAATTGTAGCAAAGGACAAAATTTGATTAATGATATGAACACAAATTATTGGCCGAAGACCACTGATTTCCTTAGGTAGTTAGATCAAAAATAAATTCTCACCTTGGATAACACAATGTATAGAGGATTTGAGAGACCATCATAGTGTGCTATCTACCTTAATAATTCATAGACATAGTTCTTATGTTCATCTCATGCCCAATCTAGAGGGCCACTTATAAAAATAAGTTCAAAATGTGTTCCTTTGCGTACTTAATTTCTAGAATTTACTTCATGTTCCTCTTACTACTTTAGTTCCTTAGTGGTTTCACTTTCATATTTTTTTAGTAGGGAAATCAAAAAATGGGTAGGGCTCATACTTGCGTGACATGGGTTTGATTCCCATCTGCTACCACTATACCCCTAGGTGCACCCACACAACCCCCCAACATGGGGCACAGGTTAACCGAGGTTTGAACCTATGACATCACAAGGAGTGCCTTAATAATACACTCTATTGCCACTCGGTCTACACCCTTGGGGGCTGTCTCAATTCATAATTAATATTAATATGTTGACTATTTTATGGTCTACCTGGATACTATTGTAACTGTTGTGACAAGTCCTTATGATTAATGTACAATTGATCAAGACAACCACCTAAACACTTAAATTGATTTACCTAATCATTGCTTTAATTGTCTCAATAATTATTTCCTAAACATGCTACCCATGGGTTCACTAACTAGTGTGGACTAAATAATTCATCTAACCTTGCCCCAATAGCAGGACACCCATGTGTAGGAACTCTTATTCATCGAGTCCCTTTCAACTTCCCCCCTCCAGGAATTGTAGGAACCCCTATAATGGCTACCTTTAACCTTCCAGGGCTCACTTTGGGGGTCCCCGTTTGGTACCTCACACCACCAAACCCACCTCCCACCCCTCGAGTGGTGTTAAAACCTGTCCAACCAAGTGGTACTTCTAATGCCTTGCCACCCACGAACATTAGTGAGGAAGGCACCCCTTCCACCTAGTCTACCCTAACAAAGAAAAAGGATAATGGTAAGGCCAAAAAGGCCATCTCCATCAACCCTACAACAATAAAGAAGGAATTAAAATGCCTTGATTCATTTGTGATATCCTTGGTCTATCCACCAATAAGTGTTTGGAGTTTCCTATATTGTGTAGCAATATCCACATTTAGGAGGATCCTAATGAATCAGTGGTCATTGTAGTCTAGAATACCCTACTTGATGCTACTAAGCGTAACAAGGCATTGTGTACCAACCACCCATGTGTTTTATGTGACAGCTATGGTCACTATTCACACCATTGAATGGACCTATATAAGTTTCATGCCATATTAGCTAACCTCCACCTATAGTCCTTAGAGCCATAGGTCATAGTTATTGAAGAGATACTTCCACTTGACCAACCAAGTGAAGGGATTGTATCAATTTACTATGTTTCTTTGTTAGGTGAGCCACTTTCTTCAACACTATCATCATCCTCATCCCTAATGAACGTCCCTAATATTTCAACCTCCACATTTTGAAGTGATGAAGAGATTATCAAAGCTTTGATCAACCTTGATTACCCTTGGGATGATATGTACCATTGGGAATGCTTCCTCCCTCATAAAACCTCAACACCCATAGAGTTTTCAGAACAATTCCCCATCAAGTAAAAAATACTTCATTCCTCCAAGGCATACCAATTGGTTTAAGAACCTGATTCCTACCTTGTATGCCTTTGAGGAGGGAATATGTGTTATAGCTCAAATTGATACTTCTCTGTCCATGACGACAGTTCAAAATATAACACCTGAGTGTCACTGATCGCTCACAAAAAAGGACATTAAATATGGAAGATACTATGATTTGAATCCTATTGATGGCCCCAATCCATAAAGGCAAGATCCTAGCTCCCTTTCCCTTAATTCCATAAAGTTGCAACCAAAATAGCCCATTCACACCTTTCACACTAGCAAGGCGTGAACCATTCACATGTTTCCCTTGAACAAGGCGCAAATGCCTCAAAAATTCATGAAAAACATAATAAAAATTCAAAATTGAGGCGTTATGGAAGTTTTCAAACTATTTTGTTTCGATTGTAATGTTGGCATAGATCTACTTCGATTAGGGTTCACTCAACTAATCACCAGCAAACCCCTAGACACCGTCCCTTTTGGCATCACCTGTGAAGCAGGTGAAGTCTCACTTGAGGTATCTATGAGAACTACAGGAACCATATTTTTGTAGTAACGAAGGGGTGCGACAGGAATCTACCAAATATAACATTCCATACCTCAAAAAACCACAAGGCCTCAACAGATCCCATAGATTGCATATATATCACTTAACTAGCTGCGACATATATTTATTAACTAAGTAGTACCCATATTATTCATACTTCCACATCAATTAACATTTATTCATCAATATGCAGAATATAACAGAATAACATAACACATCATAGCATCATTCTCACACATTGAACACCAAATATAATGTGGAAACCCAAACAAGAGAAAACCATGGAAGCGCTTTCTTTATTCATGAGTCGCAATAAAATAAGCACTTCATCTATGTACCAATGACTTACAAATTTTATTCCTTCTCTTTACACTGGATTTGTGCACAGAACCTGTAGATCATGCGACTCTCCCCTTAAAGTACACCTTATGATTGGCATAAAGACCAAAAAGGCTAACCCAAAGATTGACAAAGACTAGCCAAAAGAGTAACCCCAAAATATCCCAACCCGTTAAATATTTATAGGGCCTACAGAGCCTACCCCACTCCCACTATTCCACTTACTCAACTACTCGACTCATAAATATATGTGGACACAAAATCCTAACTAAATTACCCAACTTTGTTCTTTGACATATTCAAAATACCCATCTTCCTTGATTCCTGGTCGCTTCACCGGAGTTGACCCTTCTTTGTCGAACCACTTCACTGTAAATTTGTTCACACCAAAAATGCATTCCAAGAGTTCAAAACTTTACCCCGCCCAATAGGCCCCCAACACTCACATGTGGCTCGTCCTGAGCCACTTCAAGGTTGTACTGCCAGTGTCTTGGATTTCGCAAGGAAATCTGCATACTTCTGCTTCAGCTCCTCGACAGTCTACTATATCTCGTCTCAATGTTGGCACACTTCTTGTACCAATTATCTAGTCATATGTACCTACATTTGCTACTCACTCCATTCTACCGATTTTCTGAACTTCACTGTTCGCACCACTAATGATCTGTAGTACTTGCTTCGCTTCACTATAAATTTATTTGATCATCTCAATTCGCCTCTGTTGCTCAATCGTTAGCTGGTTAACTTCGTATTGCAATTGTTTGTTCTCTACAACTTTTACCATTTTCCCAGCAGGTGGTAGAGTCTTGAGCTGACTCTTCAAAATTAGCATCTTACTCTGTGTCTCTTCCAATATGCTATTGATATCTTGTAGCTCCGGATCATCTAGTAGTGTTTCCCACACTTATGTAGCATCTTCAAATAATTTGACACATTCACATTCAAAGCTCTTGATAGCTTTGAGGGCTTCAGTGACATCCTCACTACACTGTGCGGTAACCTATGGCAGAGTACTAGCTACTAAATTCGACTCCATCTCTCTAATATTATCACAGAACCCCGAAATAGCTTCGCTTAACCACATCATCTTTTCTTTGGTAGCCATATCTTTAGCTACTTGGGCTTCTAGTACTGTGCGACAAGCTATCACAACAAGATTTTGTAGTTGCTCCTTTTCTTTAGTGATTTCTTCACTCTCCTTCTGCAGCTTCTCATACTCTTTGTGCAATGTACTATGATGGGCACGATATTTAATCATTTCTTCATATGTGTTTTCTTCACGCACCCTTATTTCCTATGTGACATGCTGTTGAATGTTTTTCAACATGAACATAGGTAACATGGACACCTTCAAATCAATATAGCTCAATTGATGAGCCTGCTCATGTAATCTTGGTTTTTCAAAATAGAGTGCTCGTGGTAGAAGTTGAATTGCCTTGTCCATTGTAGCAATGGATTCATGAGGCACCACTTCCTCATCTTCCCTTCCTTCCTTTTGTTGTGCAACTCCAGGATGGACTGAAGTAATTTGAAGTCCCTGAATAATATGTCGTAGACCAACGAGCCGATCCACTCCTCCAAATAATTGAAAAGTCTTCTCTTCTGCTATGTTTGATGTTTCCTTTGCTATTTTTGTCATTCGATCATATAGGATGTTAATATCATCCTCGGTTAATGCCATCACAACCTTTTGCTTCTATGCTTTTTACTTCTTCCGTTGCCCAGGTCTCATACTCAATGCCTTTCTCTTATCGCTAGGCTCTGGGTCTATCTCTATCGTGGTTGAATCTCAGTCTTCTTCTTGCTCCTTTTCTTGGCTCTAGTTGTGTCCACCAATACTCCTTGCAGGATGGGAATCTCTATCGTTACCATGAGCTCCATTCTGCGTGGAGGTCCCACCCTGTCTCAGATCCTGCTGTGACACATCTGTAGATATATTCTTAGATTCGATTGGAACTTTCCAGTCCAACGGCCATTCATTAGTGATGGCAAGAACATATTTATCATATAGTTTGTAACTGGTCACCAACCAATGCTTGTGGAGGTCATGCCTCGCCTGCACATACATATGGTGAGGACCTACTTTGAACCTAATGATCCCTTTTAACTGAGCAATAACCTGCACCTCTATGCACAGAATTAGAAGGACATTATGTCGGAGCGCTTCTATATGCAAGTAGAATTCTACATTGTTGTCAATCTCCCTCTTAGTCTTGTCACTGTACCAAATGTTAGCATACCTCATAGCCAAACATTGACCACTCCGACTGTCCATTGCCTGATATTCTTCTGGTTCGACTGAAGCAACAAATGAAATTAAAATGATAAACCACGAATAATGGAATGGGTTACCTTTGTCCAATGCATCTTGGCATTTGTTGAGGAACTTATTCAACAGAAAGGTGGCTCAGTTTATCTACACCCCCTACACGCATTGCTCCACTACCGCAATGACCGTCATAGGTACCTAGTTTATGCGACACTTCCTCAACACTTTTCTATCTAGATCCTTTGTTGCAAAGCGCACACCCTATTCATTGATTGAGGCTATCTCATAACCCCTCTTATCCTTTATCAAATTGTACTTTACCTACATACGGTTTGTGAGATCCCTATATTTCTCTTTTCCCACAAAAAATGTGGTAGGGTCAAAACCTGCCTTTGCCAAGCTAGTGATTTGCGCAATTAAGTCAGAATCAATAGAAAATATCTTGTCGATCCATAAGAATCCACCATGCACACAGATCAACAATTGTTTGATGCATGCATTAACTTCAGTAGTCCTTTTGAAATGTGGTATGTTGAGCAGTGACATAAGACCTGATCACGACAATCCGAGGGCCCATGGCATATGCTCCAAAAAAGTTGTGTCAGTTCCTGGTAGTAAAATCAATTGCATATAGTTTGTCGAATTGAACTTAGGGAACTTCCACTGATCGTGGTCTTCACATGATAGCTTCGCAATCTGTCCCATCATATCCCCTTGAGTAATGAAAGCTTTCGATATCGCTAGGAGTACCATTGAATAATTATAATTCCTCCCATTCTTCATTAATATCATGTTTGGATTCCTTGGTGGCACATATTGTGAAAGCATTGAAGTTGAGCCAGTTCCAGACCCTGATGCTATTTGGTCATTTTCCTCTTCGAACTAGTTTCAGTAGCTTCCTGTCATGCCGATGATATCTTCTTCTTCAACAGCTCAACCAAAACTTACGGCAACATGATTTTTGGTTGTTCTTGCTCAAATAGAGTATTGGCTCCGACAATGACTTCTTCAACATATATCTACTCAACACTCACTTCAGACACAACTGCCTCCATTGTTATAGACCTCGTCTCTTAGTTCTTTTGCACGCTAATGCTCTAGGTTCTCTGCTCTCACAATTCCTTTAAGTTGCTAAAAAAAAGATCCAAGTTTTCAAACGGATAGGATTTTAAATCCTTTCTTCAATCTATCTTGTCAATGCTTTTCCCAAGATTTAGTTAATCGGACCAAATTTCAATGATGACCCTTTCCTATAGAAATTTTGTTCACACAAGCATGTATTTTCGTCATCTATTGCGAGATTGTCCACTAACGCTACCACTTTGTGTGCCATAAATGTAGCAATTAATAAGTGGTTCGGGCCACTTCAACATAACCTTCACTTCGACAGAAATATAACTTGTGTACAAACACGTACTACGACACGCACTAGACTCTGACCTATCTTAACTTCAACATGAACTAAACTTCGACATAAAAATAACTTGGGGTTTCCAATTTTTTTTCAATATTTACATCCATTCTCAATTTGGGAATGTCTGGATGTACCTGTAAGGTTTCAACTGGATTCCATTTACCAAACCATTAGGATTTCTCCATTCAATTTCTACAGTTGTACAACACCTCCTTCCGTCACATAATTAATCACATAGGGTTCCAACCGGTGCATTCTTAGTTTACTGTGATGTTTAAAGAACTTACTGTCATATAGGAGTACTAGATCTCCTCTCTAAAACTGCGTCTTTGTAATGTTGAGATCATTCCATGCTTTTTCTCATTCTTTTTGGACTTGATGTTGAAATACTACTATAAATCGATCCTCTTCCAGTTGAAGTAGCTACGACAATCTCTCCTCGACATCACTAGTGTCCAACATACCTGTGAATGCAACAACCTTGAAACTTGTCACATTGTACTCCATTGGCATGAAAAATTCCTAACCATATACCAGCTTGAAGTGTGTATGTCCCGTCAACGTCTTGCAAGTTGTTCTATATTCCCATAATACTATAGGAACCCTTAGATCACAATCGTTGTGTTTTGCATTATAGTTTTTTGTCAAAGCATGTGTAGCTAGGGTTTTACCCCTAGCTTGTGCAAATGAGCACCTACTAAGGAGAATGGACTCCTTAGTAGCAGTTCAGTAAATGTAAATAATTAAGCTAAAACAGAAATTAAATTACTTCTAAAACATGCATGAAACATAAACAATAAATTTAAAGAATGGCTTTTTATATTGATATTACCTTCAATGTGAAGGTTTGATGAAGCCCTTTGCAGTGTCCAAGAGGATGCTCCAAGCTTCAATATGCTCCTTCTCCTTCTCCAATGGTGGGGATGGGCCAAAAGTGGCTCTCAAGGTGAAAGTAGTTCAATGGTGAACTAGGGTTTCGAGAGAGATTTTGGCAGAGTAAGGGTGCTTGTGATTGTGGATATGAAATAAGGGATCTCCATCACCTATTTATAGTTTTTTGGTGGTGGAGTGCTGACCCATGGTTTTAGGGAACACATGGTTTTGGGCAGCTGTATAGGGTTTTTTCCTCCTTTTCCTCATTATTTTATATTTTTTATTCCCTTTTTAGGGGATTTTTGCTATTTTTGGAGGAAAAGGGGGTTTTTTAGCCTTTTTTAAGGCTATTTTGAGGGTTTTGTGGCCTTTTGGAGGCATTTTTAGGCCTTTTGGAGGCTTTTTAATGGGATTTTTTGGGTTTTTAAGGGAAATATGGTAGGAAAATGGACAAATGAGCCATATAATGTGGTAGATGAGGTAGTGAACACTTTTTGGATGTTAACAGATTGCCCCCTGATGTGCGAGGTCAGGAGCTCATCGTATGGCCGATGGACATCATAAGTCATGAATGGTTTTCCTGGGATGTGGAGAGAAGAGAAGAAACAAACTGAAGCCCGGAACAACGATCCCGAACAACTGCAAGAACTAAAAGTACATAACCTCAATAATGGATGAGGAATCATCTGATCATATGGACGAGGCGGGCATTCCCATGCTCGTATCAGGATATAACATAATAATAACAATGGGGTCCAAAAAATGGGGACCTGAAATATATATGACCTCAAAAACTGAATGAGGAATAATCTCAATATATGGACGAGGCGGGCATACCCATGCTCGTATCAAGATACATAAACATAACTGTGAGGCCCAAAAAAGGGGGACCTGTAAGATACATGACCACTGTGTACATCATAAGAGTCCAGAGGGGACACAAAATCCGGGACGTACTGCTGAGCTGATCATGTCTGAGCTGAAAAACTGATACACTGGAACAATCAACAGTGCTACTGAGTATGGTACCAAAGGGGCTGATGAGCTGCTGGATCATAGTGACTGGGGTCATACTCTCCATGGTACACTGAACTGGAACTGATACTGGGTACTCAAGGAAGCAGATAGCTGGATGGCTTCCGAATACAAACGCCAACGCAGCCCGGACATCCACGGGAACATATAACTGGTTGTTCCGAAGTGACTCACCAATGTACTAGAGTCGGGGGAAATCCGGGGTCTTCGACTAAAAACTGATGGGATATAATCCTACGCGATCCTCAACGATGCGATCAAGGTGCTGAAGTCGAGCATGTGAGGAACAACCACTCGGAGTGGCAATGATGACTCCTCTCAGAATGATCCGTAGGCACTTACCACTGATGGTGATAAGTCCAAGGCGTAGGGACCTCTGGGCCTATCCTCTGGAATAGAGGAGCTGTCGTCGACAGAGGGAGACCTGCAACTATCAAGGCAATGATGTTTCCTTGATAGGAGCGTGAGGTACATGACCGAAATGTAATAGTACTGATGGCAGGACTGACAAATTAACTGTGGGGGGACAACTGGGCAAGTAGAGTGGGTGGACTCAAACTTCCTTTGTTCAGAGTATGATAATGGAGATGATCCGACAGCATATGAAACTGTCTAAGGGGGAAGGGATCATAGCTGTATGGGATCTGGGAAGGTTACTGGGTGAGGGAGACTCAAGCTGTGGTAAAATGGCAGGAGACTGCAAAATACTCTAAACAAAGGCGACCTGATTGGGGGTGCTGCCGAGATGATCGATCATAGTGCCAGGAGGCACAGGAGGGTACTTCTTCATGGGTTAAGGAACTAGAAGAAGTGTGTGTAAAATGATACTGTCGTGTGGATTTTACGAGCCCAGGACAGTTCATGCTCATGGTTGCTTTCAATTTTAGGGAGTCTGAAAGCGATAAGAAGACTCTGAAATGATGGAATGGTACTGTCGTGTGGATTTTACGAGCCCAGGACAGTACATGCTCGTGGTTGCTTTCAATTTTAGAGAGTCTGAAAGCAAGTAAGAAGACTCCAGGGGGTTGCTTTTTCGTAGATTTAGTCTCCAAGGCCCAAAGAAGCATAAAAGGATGCAATGAAGAACTCTTCTAGCCGGTGTGACTAGAGTATTCCTTTTTCGTAATTAGTCTACCAGGTCCGGAAAAGGGTTAAACTTATACCAGATAGACGCCCTTTCAGGTACTTTAGCGAGCATGAAAGGAAGCAAGATTGCTCGGCGATCTTTTCATTCTTTTAGGAGTCAGAAAAGAGCTTAACGGAAACTCCCTAAGTGCCTTTTTCGTAAAGGACTTGTCCGGTCCGAAAAAGGGGTAAAAGTATACCGAACAAAAGGAATGGCCAGGCAAGGAGGAAGTGTTCAATCAAGGATCAGTAATGATGACCAAGGACGAGGGTAGGGGGGGAACACTGGTGGGCCTCCTTGCGGGGTAGATGAAATGGTGGCAAAATAACGAAACATTTGCAGTATGACTGGAGTGAATGGCTCATGTAAAAAATGTGGAACAATCCGATGGCGGCCGATGTGGCGCGCAAACCGAGGCAGCAAGGTGTTGGGACACAATGTTGAAATTGTACCAAGTGAGAGCGAGAAATGATCTCAAGCATCATCACGAGCTCGGAAAAATGAATCCGACGATATAAAGGATGTCAAAAACGGGGAACGACCGATGTGGTACGCAAACCGAGGTGACGGGGGCATTTTGGAAAATGCCCAGAAAATCTGGAGGTGAGAGCGAGAAATGATCTCAAGCATCATCACCAGCTCGGAAAAATGAATCCGATGATATAAAACATGTGAAAAACGGAGAACGGTCGATGTGGCACGCAAACCGAGGCGACGAGTGGCGTCTGAAAAATGGGCAAAAAATGACGGGACAAAAATAATGCAACGAGGTGACCATCATGACGGTCTCGCCGTGCTGATTCCAGTGGTGGAAACGGTTCGGAAAACGGACTCCGTATGGGGCCAGAATGACCAAAACAAGAAAAAGTCAACTGACTATAAATAGTGGTGGGTCCAACATGACATGTGTCATTTGTACTTGTTGGCTTTGACTTGTTTTGAGTGGACCAGAGCTTAGGTGGCATTTCTGGACGATCCGTCTGGCTGATTTCAGATCCGTGAGATACAGGTATTTCATTAAACTCATACCTGCATGTTTTTTAGGGTCGGGGGTTGGGTAGTGGGTCCCAGGGTTTATTTGTACGGTCCACGTGGGGTGGACCGCGGGTTAGGGGGTCGAAACCGCGGTCGGAGACCGCGAGTTTCGGGGCGAACCACGCAGTTGGAGACCGCGTGTTTCCTGGATGGAACCGCGGTTGGGTACCGCGAGTTCCAAGGAGGAACACGCGGTTCCCAACCGCGGGTTTCGGGCTGACAGGCGCGGTTAAGGACCGCGACTATAGGCCTAACAGCCGCGATCGGAAACCGCGGCAGGAAGCCCGAAAGCCGCAGTTTTGGGCCGAGCTAGTAGGGTCTTCCGGGAAAGGGAACAGGACTTATTTAGTTGACATGAGTTTGATGAGTCTATTTTGTGGGATTGACAGGATGCCACAGGTGCTCTGGAGAGAGCGGGAGATCCCGGATGAGACCATGGTTTTCATCCGAGAGAATCACCATGTGCGATCTGTGCTGGGAATGTGCGGACTTCTGAAGTTCGCAAAGATACCCATGATACGGTCAGCAGCATTGCTGCTAAACCGGTTGATCAGCTTCTGGGAGCCGGATATACAGGCTTTCCGGGTACAGGGTGAGAGGGTGGACCTCACCCTGACCGATGTATACTTTCTGACGGGGTTGCCCTGCCTGGGCAGGGTGGCAGACACACAGCCGCGGGTTTCCGCGGACGTCGACATGGAGGACATGTTGGAGAGGTACTGCGGTCCGGACGCGAGGGTGCATAGGAATGCACTCCTGGTGAGGGACCTACAGGAGCCGGCCGTGCAGGCCATGGCGGCGTGTGTGGTGCGGGTATTGGGTTCTCAGTCACCTGAGAAGGTGTCTGGGGGTCAGATGCAGATGGTAGAGCGCATACTAGATGGAGTGTACTACGCGTGGGGCCAGATGTTCCTGACCTGCGTTCAGCGATAGCTGACGGCAACGAAGGAAGCTGGCAAGGGCTTTTGTTTTGGTTCCTTCTTATGTGCCTTCTTTATGGAGAGGGTACCCACACTGCGGCCATGGGTGCCGATTAGGGCAGGAGGTATGAGGGAGCCCCGGATGGTGCGATGGGGTGAGATGATGCGCCGCCGTGGGCAGGTATTTTACGCAGGAGTTGTACCTGCAGTGGCTCCAGATACCATTGACACTGGATGATTTCCCGTATCGGGACATGGACTTCACGGGAGATCCGGAGGCGCCACGAGCACCAGGACAGGCATGGGGCCCCGATGGTACGTATGTGTTTTTGTTGCATGTTATGTATGTCAAGTTTTATTTATATGATAGGAGATTGATATACTGTAACTGACATATGGGTGTTCTTGCAGATGTGGGCCCGAGGCCGCCTCCAGGACATGTGGCACGGAGGGGTATTGTGGCCGTCCCAGCTCTGCCGGGGCGAGGTGAGGTTCGTCGCCGTGATGCGGAGGGGACACTGGAGTCAGTGCGGGCACTATTAGATCGGTTATTGATAGGGGTGACCGACAAGGGATGGCGGGATATCGACCCAGCTGTAGTGCAGGATTGCATGATGGCACCCCGAGAGTTCAGATCCATCGCGATCCGGGTGGCAGTCCTAGTGGACCGGGTACGGGCACAGGAGGCTGGAGGAGAGGAGGATTTGCCGGAGGAGGAGCGAGGGGAGGACTCAGAGGCAGCCGATGCAGGCAGTGATGCAGGATACGACTCCCATTAGGGGGCACAGGGGACTCCCCCTGAGTTTTGTAGCTACGACATGTATGTAGATGAGGCTTTAGGCATGTATAGCCATTTTTTGTATAGCTGAGTACAGGGGTACTCAGGACATGTATAGCAGTGAACATGTATATTTTTTGGTATATATATATATATATGCACGTGGATGCATCTTTTTGTATGATGTTGTTTTATGTGTACGCACGTGGATGCGCTTTATGAGTTATGATATGGTTACGTTGCACATGGATGCAAGTAGGTTAGGATGTTAGGCACGTGGATGCCCCTTGTGTATTTTATGTGATGCGACATGATATATGTATGTTTAGGCACGTGGATGCCCTTATGGATATGCATGTGGTTTATGTACATGGATTCAAATGTGGATGAGATGCAATCTTTTTGGGTTTTTATATATTTTTATGAGATGCTATGGGAATGTGATGCATGATGTTACATGGTATGATTGATATGCCATTCTAGGATGTTGTTGGCCATTTGGTCTGCGACACTATTTTGGGCTCTGGGGACATGTGTGAATGTGATGGATTCAAATTGTCGGATGAGTTGTTTTGTGCGCAGGAATTTTCTAAAAAGGCAGGGATCACGCACCTGGTAGCAGTTGTTGAGCTGGGAGACAAGTAGCTGGGAGTCAAGGAACACATGAAGGTGACTTATGCCTATTTGGAGGGCAGCAGTCAAGAGACCGGTCACAGCATCATACTCCGCCTGGTTATTGGTAGCAGCGCCTATACATATTCCGTCAAGGTGAATCATCTCGTTGGAAGGGGAGTACAAGACCCATGCTGCAGAAGCCAGGTTGGGAGACCAGCGGCTTGCGCCATCAGCGAAGCCAGTGTAACAAGGGGGAAGATGGTCCATCTGTAATCATGCAGAAATGATGAATGTAAGATGATGGTAAAAAAGTGAAAAACAAAAAGAGAGCAAACTGTACAATGCGGACCAGCAAGGTCGCGAGTTATTCTAGGGATAGAGACTCCGTAGGATACAACCCAGCATGGGGGTTGCGCAAAGGAAGGCCTTCAGAGTCGGTTTCAGTATGAATAGGAAGTTCCTCTGGCCGTGTGTCCATGTGATGTACGAGAATGGCGGGGTTGAACCTAGGCATTCCGGGAGAGGGCCAAGCAAAGACATCACGGAACTCTTGGAAGAGCTGGTGGTAGTTCGCGTTCTCCTGCACGCTGCAGGAGGCTCCTAAAGTGATGACTTCAGGGGTCCCAATTGTAGCTTTAAAATCTAAGAACTGTGAGGGATGAATGGGATGCTGTTTCTGACGAACGGGGAGTACATCAGGCCATGTGTCAATGTGGTGCTTTATGATTGCGGGGTCAAGACCGGGCATTTCGGTATAGGACCAGGCAAAGACATCACGTAATTCTCTGAAAAGGTTTATGTAGTCCTCAATCTCTTGTTTACTGCAGAATGCTCCTAAAGTGATGAGTTCAGGGGCACGTCCTGGGGAAGCGATATCAACTTGGATGACAGGTGAGATGTTGGCCATGTTACCCTCCTCGAAAGCGTCAGGAGCAGGAATAGGGTCCTTGAACCAGTCGACCTTGGTGGGGAGGAAGTCTTTGGATTCAACTGTGAATTGGTTAGCTGTGCTAGAGGAGGATTCTTCTGGGATGAAATAGGAACGATGATGCATATCATCCCAGGGATAATCCGGGGCAGTAAGGGCCTCAAGAATCTCCTCATCGGTATGGAAAATTTGCGCCGTCAAATCGGTTGACGAAGGGGTAGTGGTGGAAGAGATCATATAGATGGTATTAATCTCTCCAGAAGGTGAAGAGTCTGGGGGGTAGATCTCCTCAATGGTAGGTGGTGCCGTCTCAAGATCCAGATTGTTCATCTCATAAAGAGCTGCTCTGTAATCCGGGAGATCGGGACAATGATGTGAATAATGCCCGTAAATACCGCATATGGCGCAGGAGTGGTTGGTACGTAGGGACTTATCTTTAAGCTTCGGAGTGGGATTTAGTTCGACAGTTGGGATGTTAGGGTCATCGTCGAGCATCTGCATGTGCTTCTGCAACGCTGGTAACTGAGGGCATTGGTGAGTGGCATGGCCCAACTCGTCACACAGCGAGCATTTGGGAGGAGCACGAAATACTGGAGGGTTTTTGACTGTCTTTGGAGGTGGTACAGCAGTGTAAGGTTTTGGTCCTCTGCCCCCAGTGAGTTTGGGAGTAGGAGGGGGGGTCGTGGAGGACGAAGGGGTAGAGACACCGGGAGGTGGCTGAGTGGTAGTAGCCATGGGTTGCACCGGTTGGAGGACGACATCTGGTGTCGGCGGGCGAACGGGAGGCGAAAGATACCATACAGGTAATCCCAAAGTTAACCCAGGGAGACTAAGGGTAGCCATGACCGGAGCGCTTACTACTCCCGATGGAGGGACTAGGAAGGGGATCGTATGGATCGGTGTAACACCAATGTGGCTATGTACCAATGGTGGTTTAGGCAACAAGGGTGGTTGATTATTAGGTGGTAGGTTGTCGTGGGACAAGGTGCATAAGTCAGACACTTCCGGCGTAGATGATGGCGGAGGAATGGATTGAAAGGTGGCGGTCATCGGCGCGTCTGAGTAGATTCCATGCCCCGTAGAGGAAACAAACGAGGTGGTGGCACGAGACACAGGTTGTTCAACCATGGGGAGAACATTTTCAGGTGCCGCAGGAGCACTGGGATCATAGTAGGTGAGCTGGTCAACCTTAACCACGCGTCCCTCATGGGGGAACATCATGGTGCGAAAGACGGAAGAGGCCACTGCCCTCATGGCATACATGTAGCTGCGGCCAAGTAAAAGGTTATAATCCAGTTGGGCATTGATTACCTCAATGTCAATGAGGATAGTTTTTCCACCTAACTGGACGGGGACATTGGCGAGGAGGCCTTGGGGCTGAGCCGAACGACCGTCGTAGGCGCGTAATGCAGTGGTGGACTGCTGGAGAGGAGGGGATCCTAGCTTCTGCCATACGAACATAGACATAACGCATGTGGAGGCACCCTCATCGATGATGCACCGATGGATGACAAGATTCCTAACGGAGACAGTAACTTGGAATGCTAAGCTGGAAGGTAGGCGTGGTTCAGACTGGTCTAAATCAAATGCCATCAAATTCGAATCATTTGGGTCAATCCCCCCAATGGCGGAAAGTAAAGTCTTGCGCTGGGAAGGGCAGTTCTTCAAGACTTCTAACGCAGACATGGCTGCGGGAGATTGGGCTAGGTCGTCTACAATGTTGTAGTTTGACACAGCGCGCGCATTGGGGTTGTTGTTAAGACGGCGAAGTGGGAAACGAGTTGCTTTGGAAGCACCGTCGACCGGCGGGGGAGGGATGCGTAACGCCTAATCAGTGGGATGAGCGTTAGTGGGTTTATCCGTGGGAGGGGCTTCAGAGGTGGAGCCATATTGGTTCCGACGGGTCTGGAGGTTGACGTCAGCAGATGACATCATCAACAAGTGGTGGGTTCCTGAGTCAAACATGGGTTGATCAGGAGCAGCGTACGTGATTTGCTGTTGTTGGGGCGCGTTGGCTTGAGGGGGAGCCAACGGCTGAGTGTTCACGATGCCTTGGGTTGGTAAGGGGTTTTGCAGCACTAAAGGGGGTTGTTGAGGTTGGGGGGGGTTGGGCGGTGCTTGGGGAGCCGCATGCCCTTGGCGATGGGCCTCGTCAACCCAGAGTTGCCGAGCTCGCTCTAAGTGTGGGAAAGCATGTGTGTAATGGCCATAGACCCCGCAAATAGAACAAGGGTGGTTCGTTCGCAAATTGGGGTTTTTAGCCTGCTTGGGCGGGCGATCGGGGTTTTGGTTGGCGGGGGCCGCATTGTTGTTGTCGGGGGGATTAGCCGGTTGACCAGCTTGGTCTGCAGGTTGGTTGTTCCCACGATTACGGCCCTTGCCGCGGTTCTGTTGGCCCTGGTTGCGTTGGTTGTTCTGGTTTTGCTGCGGGTTTTGTTAAGCGTAAACTTGCCCTTGGGCAGCAGGTGGATTTTGAGGTTGCGCAGGTGCGGGAGCAGGCTGCGGGGGATGATATGTAGGTTGAGGCTGAGCAGGTGCAGCAACCTGAGGGGGTTGCTGATATGGCTGCGGAACGGGTTGTGGGTGTGCCGCAGGGGCTGCCTGTGGCGGATAATAAGCGGGTTGGGCTTGTGAAGGCGCAGGAGCTGGGGCAGCCTGCTGATGGTAGTAAGGCTGAGGTGCGACTGGGGGAGTATAAGCAGGAGTCGCATAACCGAAGCACTAAGGTGGACACGAGGGTCCATGGGAATGGTGATGTGTCATGGGAGCATACGAGTTGGTTGCTCCAGACTGGGAGGTAGCCCGCGACAGGTCGGGGCCAGGGGTAGGATGTGCTATAGAAAATGGTTGGGGATGCGAAGAAACATGGCCAATGATACCATTTGCAGCGTGGGATGCCCCCGACGCATCATGTTGGGAGGACTCACCGCGAGGGGCGTCAGGTATAAGGGTATAAAGGTAACCCGACTGGGCGTAAATGAGGTCGAACTGTTGGGCCTTAAGGATGGCCTCTTCTTCAGACTGGGGTCTTTCTGATGCCACATCCTTAGCAATAACAGGGAGAAGGGATTTAAGGAACCAATCTAGGAAGATACGGTCGTCTAGTTTGATCTTGCATAAGCTACGGCGTCGACGCCACTCATGGATGTGGTCCGTGATATGGGTGGCCGTGTTTTGTCTGCAGGATAGGAGGACCTCAACGCCCGCGTCATAGCGGACAGGCAACTGGAAGAACTGCAGGAAGGTAGAGGCGAGGGAAGCAAAGGTGGCATGGGTCCCATGTGGTTGCTCGATATACCACTTGGCTGCAGAGCCAGTGAAGGTGCGCTGTAAGAGACGGAGGCGAACAGAGTCATCCACTATGGAGTTAGAGGAACACCATAGGTGGAAAGACATGATATGGTTTTGTGGGTCCTCACCGGCCTTGCCCTCGAATTTAGGGATATCAGAGGGGAGCTTGGTAGGCATATGAGGCCACGTAGGGTCGTGTCGAATGGGATCGTTGGTCAATCTGGCCAGGTCAGGTAGGTTGAGGCTAGCCATGAATGGAAAACTGGAAGAAGGATGTGACACAGTAGTGGGTTGGACCAAGTTGGGGCCAGTGCCCCCAAACGGAGGGACAAGATTTGGGGTGGTGCCCCCAAGTGGGGGAACTGAGGTGGTGGAGGATGGTCCAGCACCACCATGGGTAATGTGAGCCACTGATGTAGTGGGGATAGGTATTCCCGCTGCGGGAATAGGTACCGTGAGGGGAATGGTAGATGAGGGTCCCATGGAGGGCATACCCAAAACAGGTGTACTAACTGGTGTAGTGGTGGATGTGCCACCAGTGGTCCCTATCACAAACGGAGTGGAAGTCGTGCCAGCCATGGGGCTAGTGGGGGCAGTGTAAATAGGGTTCTCAGACTCTTCGTCAGAATCGGAGGTAAAGTAAGGGGCGTCACTATCTGGTGACGGAGTCCTACGTCGCTGACGAGTGGAGTCAAGTGACAAGGCTCTAGATCTGTGATGAGTGGTATCAACGGATGATGATCGGAATCTATGACGGGTGGTGTCAAGAGAACCGTGCTGTGGGGGCTCGCCCCTGAGGCGCCGAGAATGTCTCGGGGACTCAATGGTGACAGATGGTGTCTAATTTCTGTGGGTTGAGGTGAGTATAAAAACAGCTCAAAAAATCCTAATGCAACCGAGTGTGCAGAAGGAGAGCTCAAAAACAAGGCACTCAGGCCAACAACCAACTCAAAACACCCACTGCAACAGCTGTGCTACAATAGGTGGAGTAACAACAAAGATGGTTAAAATACCAACAAGCAGCAGGTTTCCTAGAAATGAAAAAATGGTGGACTCACTAGACCAAAGGGAGGTAAAGGAGCATGCAAACACCTAACTAAAAGTATTCTGACTCAACTAAACATATCCTCTGCAAGGTGATGAAATCCAAGTCAGACAATATGAGTAGGAAATCCAAGTGGCTATGATATCCCCCTACCGGGAGGGACACCGGGTAGTCAATCCTAGAAGAATGGCAACTAAGATACCCCGTTCATGACATGTCCAGAAAGGTGAATCTGCCGTTTAGTTCGTTGACCGCAATAACCCTATACAGGGATATCCCGCGAACCGCGAAAGGTAGCCCTTCGGTTACTGAATGGAGTGCGGTATTCCACTCAGGCCTCCGGAACCAGTCTCCCGACTTCAACCCTCCTAAGGGAGAGGCCCTCTGATAAACTGGTCGTGACCGTGCCAAAAAGTACTAGGGGATTTTGGTTCCCTATTTGGACAACAACTATGTCTCAAGTGAAAGTGACCGAGGGGTGTTATTGGAAGCCTATCCCCCCGACCCTACCTAACTACAATGATTCTTTTGTGTTCCCCAAGTGGGGTTAGAATGTTGGTTCAATTAGGTACTTTTTAAGGCTCACTTGATTTATGTGACAGAGTGTGTGCTCGTGAGGTGATGAACCCAAAAATAGAAGTGCCACAAGGGGGGCAACTTCCAACTATCAATAATGCTGAAATTGAAAGTTTAACTTGCAAAATTTTCTGAATTAAAAATACTGAAATTGTAAAAGAATTCTGTAAAGGGAACAGAAATTATATTGTAGAAAGGCTGTAAGGAAGGGAGGCTGCAGGTAGGACAGAGGGCTGTTCAGATGCAGAAAATATTGCAGCAAAAGGGGCTGGGCTCAAAACAGGAAAAAAGCAGAAATCAGACTGCGGGTCTGTGGCGAATCAGAACAGGCAGACCGCGGGTTTGAGGAAAACAGACGCGGTCAGGTCGCGGATTTCGGGCCAACAGACGCAGTCGGGACGCAGGATATAGGGAAAAAGACGCAGTCGGGTCGCGGCAAAAGGGCTAACAGGCGCAGTCGGGACGCACGAAAGAGGCTGAAAGCCGCAGTTGAGACGCGGGAAAAAGGCCGACAGGCGCAGTCAGATCGCGGCAAACAGGATGATTAGCCACGGTCGGATCGCAGGTAACAGACTTGAATCCGCCGGCGGGGCGTCGGAAGCAGTCTGAGAGCCGCGGTCGGATCGTAGGTAAAGGCCTGAAAGGCGCGGTCGGGACGCGACTGCAGAGGGAAAAGACGCGGTATGCGGCGGCCGAAAGGGACAACCGAAAGAAAAAAATTCAAAAACGGAAACCAGAAATTCGAAATCTAGGGGAGTCGCCAAAACTGTAGCTAGGGTTTTACCCCTAGCTTGTGCAAATGAGCACCTACTAAGGAGAATGGACTCCTTAGTAGCAGTTCAGTAAATGTAAATAATTAAGCTAAAACAGAAATTAAATTACTTCTAAAACATGCATGAAACATAAACAATAAATTTAAAGAATGGATTTTTATATTGATATTACCTTCAATGTGAAGGTTTGATGAAGCCCTTTGCAGTGTCCAAGAGGATGCTCCAAGCTTCAATATGCTCCTTCTCCTTCTCCAATGTTGGGTATGGGCCAAAAGTGGCTCTCAAGGTGAAAGTAGTTCAATGGTGAACTAGGGTTTCGAGAGAGATTTTGGCAGAGTAAGGGTGCTTGTGATTGTGGATATGAAATAAGGGATCTCCATCACCTATTTATAGTTTTTTGGTGGTGGAGTGCTGACCCATGGTTTTAGGGAACACATGGTTTTGGGCAGCTGTATAGGGTTTTTTTCCTCCTTTTCCTCATTATTTTATATTTTTTATTCCCTTTTTAGGGGATTTTTGCTATTTTTGGAGGAAAAGGGGGTTTTTTAGCCTTTTTTTAGGCTATTTTGAGGGTTTTGTGGCCTTTTGGAGGCATTTTTAGGCCTTTTGGAGGCTTTTTAATGGGATTTTTTTTGGGTTTTTAAGGGAAATATGGTAGGAAAATGGACAAATGAGCCATATAATGTGGTAGATGAGGTAGTGAACACTTTTTGGGTGTTAACAGCATGTTATAGTATTTTATTGAAAGCTTCAACAGTCCCATTATCTTGTGGGTGATATGGAGTACTCTTATGATGATAAATTTGGAACTCTTGGGTAAGTGCCTCAATAGTCTTATTAATAAAATGATATCCTTGACCACTCAACAGAACTCGTGGGCAACCAAATCTAGTAACTATATTTTGAAATAGGAACTTCGTAGCAGTTGTAACACTATAGTGCTTCACCAGTTTAGCTTCATCCCACCTAGTCAAGTAATCTATCACAATAATGATGTAATGTGCTCCTAATCACTCCGAGGGTGGGTTGATTGGTCCCACACAGTCCACAAGCCATTTTTCAAAATCTTGCAAAGTCACCTGTGGTACTAATGGCATCTCATCCATCTTGGATGGTTTCCCTATTCTCTGACATACATCACAAGATCAACAATAGTCCTTATCATATTTATCAAGTGTAGGCCACCATATCCCTACTTGCAATATCTTTTGATTTGTGTCATTTCCTACATAGAGGCCTCCTGCAACACCGTCATGAACTTCATCCAAAACCATTGGTCTCTCGTGCTTCATAACACAACGTATTAACACTTCATCTCGCCCCAACTTATATAACTGGCCTACTATTAGTTGATAATCTGTTTCTTTGAAAACTAAATGTTTCTTTTGATTGACATATAACCCTATGGGTGCCATACCTATCATCAAAAAATTTACAATATCTTTAAAGTATTCATCCACCATTCTAATTGAAAAAAGCTATGCATTTGGTAGGTTTTCATCTAAGTTAACCAGTTCTTCCCCTGTTTCTAACCTCGATAGATGATCAGGTCCCACATTTAGCCTTCCTAGAACAATAGGAGCCACCTGCAGATTCTCCCACCAACACTAGCTTGTTGACCAGGTATCTTAAAGCAGAGTGATATGCAAACGGTTTAAAATGACCCCCTAACAGATAATCCCTGAAATTTTGTAGTGCATAAACCATAGCTAATCCTTCTCTTTCCGTTTTAGTATAATTCCTTTCTGTAGTGGATAAATTCCTGCTAGCAAATGAAATAGGATGATCAATATATTCCTCTCCTGCTTGAGCCAAAAATGCACCCAATGCAATTGATGAAGCATCAACATGAACATGAAACTCTTTCTGCCAGTCTAGAAACACTAAAATTGACACTGTTACTATCTTCTCCTTCAATGCGTCGAGGCTTTGTTGGCACTCCTCATTCCACTGAAACTTAGTATTATTCTTCAATAACTTCTCCATCAGTGTTGTGATATGCGCATACCCTTTGATAAATTTCCTGTAATACACTATATGGTCTAAATTTGTTCTCAATTGTCGAACTGATGTTGGTGGTGGCAAATATTCTATAATGGTGATCTTTGTAGGATCCATCAATAGATCCCGTTTACAAACCACATGGCCCAACAATATACCAATGGGGCACAAAAATACACTTCTTCAAGTTTAGTGATATCTGGTACTATCTACAATGGTCCAACATTAACCTAAGGTTCTCAATATGGTTCTTCAATAGTCCATAAACGATCCAGTCATCGAAGTATACCTCTAGAAATTTATGTATGAATTCCTTAAATGCTGCGACCACGACTCAGAACAAATAGCTGATACATTCTTTATACCAAAGGGAATCACTGTATACTGAGAGAAACAACATTCATTCACAAAAGTGGTCTTAATTATATTCTCCTTAGTGATTTTGATTTGATGATATCCAGAAAATACATCCCTAAATGAGTAAGCCTCCTAGCCACCCACTTTCGCTAATACTTCATCTGTAAAAAGTGTTGGAAATGGATCATCACGCGGACAAGCATCATTTAGTTTCCTTAGATCTACACAAATTCATATTTCACCAGTATTTTTATATTGGACTACCATCGCACTAATCCATTCAAACACTTCGATAGGCTCAATAATTCCTGCATCTAGCATTCTATCGGGCTCCACTCTTACCTTTTCCTTATATTTCTGATTCAATCTATATGGTCGTTGTTTAATAGGTTTCAGATCAGGATTTAGTGGGTTTTTCATCTCTCCAATATCACCAACAATGCCTTTCATTTCTAAAAACTTAGTAGGAAATAAATCTTGATATTCATGTAGTAAATTGGTAAGCTTTCCTACAGTCTCATCATCCCAATAGTCCCCAATGTTAGCAAATTTAGGATTTTCGCTTGAACCGATATTCACCTTCTTTGTCTTCAACTACTGTAGAAATTTATCATATGTGACTTTAGGACCCTATAGATCTCAAATTCCTTCTGTTTCTGGAATATGCAAATCTCTCGGATTGTCATCCGGATCCCCAGTAATATTGTAACACTCCATCACTTGCTCAAGCATCACAGTCCACTATGACAGATTAGATAAATGCACAAGTACTTCTTCATAAATATTGGCCTTAATAATTTGTAAGGATGCATCCACTGATTGGTTCTCATCTTCGTAATTGAACGTTCTCCTAAAATTCATGGCCATTTCATCCCATTCTGTTGTCCCTTGTCACAGTTCCAAATTTGTATACCAACTTCGGGGTATAGTATCCAAGATATGGATACACATATGGACCCACTCTTGTTTAGGTACATGCTCTAATTCTTTAGCACATGATGTTAGGTACCCTATAGGACTAGTTATCCCAATATACTTTTCTCTGTTATAATATATGCCTTCTCCAAATATGACTTCTAGCATCTTTTTGCACTACGACAAACCCTATATCTTTTCCTTATGGGTAGCCCACCACCTAGTCGGGGTAGATTTTAAAGCTACATCTAGAGCTAATAGTCTTTGTTGTTCAGGTACCTTGATTTCAAAATTAGAAATGAAAACATATAAATTGGGTATCCCTTCATAAGTAGGTAGATCACATACTTCTCTGCCAACTGTAATTTCCCATTTTAATTACCATAGGTTCAAGTATAAAATAATGGAGTTAGAAATTAATTGGCCTATAGTTATTATGCACAAGTATACTAAATCATGTAGGTCCACAAATTTAATTATTTAGTGCAAATAAATAGACTAAGTGACTCAAGTATGTTCCTAGGAGGTCAATTGAGGCCTATATAAGGTGTCTCTCTCATAAAAATAGGCAAAAAACAAAGAAAAGTAGGAAAAAGAAGGAAAGGAAAAATAAAGGTAGAAAAAGTAGGAAAAGCAAAGTAAAGGCAGGAAAAACAATAGAATTTATATTTTTCTAATATAACTCTAGAAAAATTCAAGGAAACATAGAAGGAGACTTGAGAAGGATAATTTGAGGAACGATGGACCACTTGTCATTAGAAAAATCACTAGAAAATCAAGAGGGCGCACTTGAGGAAAGGAGGGATGACTCGACATTAGGAAAATCACTGAAGAGAAAGGTAGTTTTGGAATGGCATGAATATCAATTACGACGCACCTATTGGAGTGAATTTAGTTTTTTGTAGGTTGTATTTAATATTGGAAGAGCTCATGACTTTCCTATACTTTGGAGATGTGCCCCTTGCAATAGTAGGGAGATGCGCCCCTCTGCACACTTTAACTAGTTGGAGTGTCTACAACCATTTCGGTTGGTGATCAAGGAGAAGGATACTCTGTCCTTTTCACAGAGATTCATGTATACATTAATACAACATTTCAGTATATCATTCAATGTTTCAGTATAGTTGGTTGGTGTTTGGATTTAGTGGTAGAAATAGTTAGTTTTGGTGTGGATTTCCAATGCTAGATCTCCAGCTGTGTGTGGTGTGGTAATGTTTGGCGCATTTGGGTGAAGTGGAAGCTATTCATGTGCATCCTTGTGGCCATTATTTTTCTTTAGTATATCGTGGACACCCTTCATTAGCTCATCTATAGATATGGAGTCGAAATTCCTCCAGGAGGGTCGACATTGTATGAAGGAAAATTCATTGTTTGAAGCCAAATTTTCCATTTCTCTCTCTGTAAGTCTTCGCATCCTATTATCATATTTTTTTCTACTATGAATGCATCCATTATTGTGTACCTAATTTCCACTCTGCATAAACATTAATAAAAGTGCGCGTCCCTCATTCAGATTGTTCAATTTTCAGTTTAAATCTATCTCATGTGGAAACTAGCTAGCAATTGAAAACAATCTCCAAGTTCTGCTCAAATTACTTGACAATTGCACTTCCATAAATTAGTCTAAGGGTCAATCATGTTAGTATGGATGTGTTAGGACCCATCCAATTCGTTTTTGCAGAAAACCAAAATATTTTGGTAGTGTTTGGAAGTATGGAAAGAAAGTTGTGCTGGTAGCCAAATCTTTGCAATTGAGCATCTAGTTTTGCATTTAACCTCTAGATTTCCATTATTCTGAGTTCACTAAGTGGTATAAGTGTTCTGATATGAAATATCATCCCCTATTACTATAGTTGTTTCGATTATTGCACCATAAGCAGAAGTAATTCCACATAATTCTTGGGGAATATACCTGCGGTCATTTGGATTGCCCAAATGGTCTTCCCAGGTGTGATGCATCTTGAAAGTGAAAACTGTTGAAGAAAAACAAATTGAGCCAAACCTTTAAAGCTTCATATGTGTGAGTTGGTTTCCTAGATTTTGTATATACCCTTGAACCCCTGCTTATAAAATTTAAGAAATATCTTGTGGTGTTTGGAGAAAAATATGTGGATTCTAGTACTAGTTGGTCAATTTTCAAGTTAGTGTGCCTAAATCCTATTTGGGTATATTATAGTGGTATTATAGCATGGTCCTATGCACCTATGCATTGTGACCATCAATTGAAAGAGAAAAAATTGCAGCAATGACGCTAGTTCCAGCTGAAGATGTTGATTTCAAACAGTATGAAGAGGAAGAATCTTTTCCGGAAGAAATCATCTATAGTGATGGAGGCCTACCATAAGATGAGGATGGTTACTTTTGTGACCAAAATTATAGTGAGGATAGCAGGGCCAAACCACCAATGTTTAGTGAAAAAAAGGATTTAGCAAGGATAATATAAGTGTGTGAAAACATGCCTCACTGCTATCAGGAGTATCTTGCTTGAGGGAAGAGATACATAATTTTTTTTTTCAATGATTTAATTTATTACATGTATGGATTCTGGCCTAAGAATGCAGATGAGGAATCATTGAAGAGTAGCAAATCAAGTTGTTCAACCACTGCAAACAATGAAGAGGAAAATGGAATTGGAAGTGAAGCTTTGTTGGATGCCACTGTTTCAACCATGAAGAAAAATTTTGGATCTTCGTCAACAAGAGACTCTAAGGATATTGATCCTAAGGATACCAAGGAGAAATATGCATCAAATAACTTGAAGGAGCAAGAGAAAAAGACGAATCGAATATCTTGTGAAATCCAAGTGGAGAATGAGGCCAAAATTCCAGTCTCTTCCCAGTCACATGAGGATGTGGATCAGAGAAAATCATTGGTGGTAGACTCGAGTCCTCCTGTGGACCACATAGTGGAGGAGCATGCTTGCATCAATCCACTCCATGAAGAGGATGAATTTGAATCACAAATGTATTATAACATTTCTGATTTGTATAGTAGATATACTCCTTTATGTGACCATGAGGAAGCATCCATTTCAAATGTAAATGATATGGAGGTAGAATATTTTGATTATGATATTCAAAATTTAAGTGTTAAAGATGGTTATGTGCCAATGGAGGAAGACAATGAAAGGGACAAAGCAGTAGATATAAGCTCACATGAGTTGCATGACTCCCCATGTGATGTACCATTGTGTGACTTAGAGAGCCAAATTTTAGTCATTGAAGAGAAGATGTTGCAAGTGTTGGTTAGATCGGATGGTGCACACAAACTTATTGAAGATATTATGTGGAGGACTCAGTTGGAGGAAAGGAAAATAGACATTGTTGAAGGTGTCAATAGTGTCCAATTGTGCATAATAAAAGAAGCATTGGAAGAGATGAAATCATCCTACTTGTAACTATTAGAGGATCCAGATCTTGCACTCAAGCATGCAGAACACAAGGCCATGGAGGTAGAGCAACTATGCGTGAAGTTGGGTGCTGGAATTGATTTAATACTGAGAGGGGGGTGTTAGTTTTTCAGAATTTGAATATGATCTAGGATATTAATTGAGAGAATAACATGTACAACATATCTACAACATATCAATCATGGACACAATAATGCAAGCACACAAGAGACACAGAGTTTCACTGGGGAAAACCAAGAAGGTGAAAAACCCCGCAACTTCCTCAGAGATAGATAGAGCAATGATACTGTTAATTTTTAGCCTAATTTCACAAGCAAGATCACTGACAGAAACACAATCACAAGATAGACAAATATTTACCATGGGAAACCCTCATGGGGTAGAAAACCCAGCAAAGCTTTCCTCAATATAGATAATCAACCAAATACAAGACGTAGTCCAAGACTAGAGCTCCTTCTCCTCCTATGCAGACCTCTCTCTCAGTTGTGCACTAATTCTAAGTGGATGAATGAATGAGATAAGTGAGGAACATCCTCCTCTACTTATACTCATCTTCGACTGACCTTTTACCCTAATGGGGCCGACCTCTCCCAGGAGAGTCTAATAACCCCCAAATAGTAAACTCAGGGCCAACCTCACATGGGAGATCTAATAACCCTAGTTACCACATTCTCTCAGAGGAATAAACATCTCCGGATATACAATAGGGTCACCATGGAGGAATGTACCATCTCCAGAATAATAAAATACAAATATAATATTCTTTGAAGTTACAATATTTCAACACTCCCCCTTAACGAGAAGGATATTATAACAACATCTGCAAGAGCAAGGAGTCATTGACTACATGATACATGATACATTTATAAATCATTGGAAGCTTTGATTATACATCATCATCAGTAACTCATTCAGTTACTGGAATATAATCAATACTGGAACATCAACATTGTCAGTATTGAGTCTTCATCTTCTGCAGCACTTAATCAGCTACAACATCATCATCATCTGGATCACCCGATCAACAACCTCATCGTCTGGATCTACTGATCAACATCATCATCTGGATCATCACGATCAACAGCATCATCATCTAGAACATCATTATCAATAGCATCATCATCTAGACCATCACGATCAACAACATCATCATCTAGAACATCACGATCAGCAGCATCGTCATCTAGAACATCACGATCAGTAGCATCGTCATCTAGAACATCACGATCAGCAGCATCGTCATCTAAAACATCACGATCGACAGCATCATCATCTAGATCATCACGATCAACAACATCATCATCTAGAACATCACGATCAACAACATCGTCATCTAAAACATCTGGATCCTCTCGATCAATAGCACCAACATAGCAGCATACTCTGCAATGCACAAGATCCTATTATGGGATGATCAATTCCTATCACTTTAGGACATAGGTCCAAGGATGATACAATCCTGATCCTCTTACGAGATGTTCAATCCCTCTCACTTTAGGACATAGGTCCAAGGATGATACAATCCTAATCCTCTTATGGGATGATCAATCCCTATCACTTTAGGACATAGGTCCAAGGATGATACAATCCTGACCCTCTTATGGGATGATCAATCCCTCTCAATTTAAGACATCTCTCATGTCTATGGATGATGCAATCTAGATCAACTTACAGTATGATCAATCCTTATCACTTTAAGACATCTCTCATGTATAGGGAAGATGCAATCCCAATCTAATTACAGGATGATTAATCCTTATCACTTTAAGACACCTCACCATGTCTAGGGACGATGCAGTCCCAATCTACTTGCAGGATGATTAATCCTTATCACTTTAAGACACCTCACCATGTCTAGGGACGATGCAATCCCAAATAAGCTTACAGGATGATTAGTCCTTATCACTTTAGGACATGAGTCCAAGGACGATTCAATCCTGATCCACTTACAGGATGATCAATCCCTATCACTTTAGGACATAATTCCAAGGATGATGTAATCCTGGTCCACTTACGGGATGATCAATCCCTATCACTTTAGGACATAAGTCTGGGGACGATGCAATCCCAATAGTCCTCTTAGAAAAAGTCTAAGTACCACTACATCGACCTCATCGTCGAAACAAGTAACCTCATCATCAACCTCATCGTTGGAATAGGTAACCTCATCATCAATACATGTATCCTCATCATTGATACAAGCATCCACATCATCAATACAAGTATCCACATCAATACAGGTATCCTCATTATTTACCTTACCGTCAATATAGGCAATCTCAACATCGATACAGGTATCCACAACAATATAGGTATCCTCATTATTGACCTTACCGTCAATATAGGCAATCTCAACATCGATACAGGTATCCACATCAATACCAGTATCCAAATATCATCATCGACCATATCACTCCCCCTTTCGAGGAGGGTCCTTCTGAACAACACCAAGCTTGTCTCGGAAATAATCAAACTTTACTCGAGACAGAGGTTTTGTTAATATATTAGCAACTTGTTCGTTAGTGCTTACATACTCGAGCTTGATAGCTCCTTTCTGCACCATATCTCGTATATAGAAATACCGGATCTCTATGTGCTTTGACTTATCATGGAACATTGGATTCTCTATCATATTGATACAACTATGGTTGTCACACAGGATCACAGTGGGGTCCATCTCTACGTCAAACAAAACTGATAACAACTTCCGAAGCCATACCGCTTCACAACTAGCAGAGCAAGCAACAATATATTCTGCTTCAGCAGTACTGAGAGCCACACTAGACTGCTTCCTACTAAACCAAGAGATCATGGCAGATCCCAGACAATAACATCCACCTGATGTACTCTTCCTGTCTGATACACTTCTTGCCCAATCAGCATCTGTGTAGCCATACAATCTAAAGTCATGATCTCCACGATAGCATCGACCAAAATCTATCATACCCTTTAGGTACCTCATCACATGCTTTGCAGCAATCAGGTGAACTCGTCTAGGTTCCACTAGATACTAACTCAAGGTGTTCACCACAAAGCATATATCTGGCCTGGTATTCGTCGAATACATTAAAGACACAATAATCTGTTTGTACAGAGTTACATCCACTAACTCTAAAGAGTCATCAACTAACAACTTAAAGTTAGAATCCATGGGAGTGGCCATGGCTTTACATTCCAACATATTGAATCTTTTCAAGATTTCCACTGCATACTTACCCTGGTTGAGAAATATTCCTTCTGAGCCTTGCCATACTTCCAGACCTAGGAAGTAGTGCATCAATCCGAGATCTTTCATCTCAAATTCTGAAGAGAGCTTCTTCTTGCACTCGATAATCTGTTTCTCATTTCCAATCAGAAATAGATCATCCACATATAGAAACAATATGACAGGTTCATCATCCATAACCTTGAGATAAAGATTGGGATCAACTTTACTTTTGGTAAAGCCCAAGCTTGTCAAGAAACTGTCAATTCTTCCATACCAAGCTCTGGGAGCTTGCTTCAACCCATACAAAGCCTTTTTTAGTTTGCACACATGGGTTCTTCCTTCTTCCACCTCAAATCCTCGTGGTTATTCTATGTACACTTTTTCCTCAATCACACCATTCATGAAGGCTGTCTTTACATCCATCTGGTGTAATTTCCACTTCACCATGGATGCAAATGCCATGATGGTTCTAATGGAAGTGTACCTTGCGACTGGTGCAAATGTTTCTTCATAGTCAATTCCCTGTTTCTGAGAGAATCCTTTGGCCACAAACCTTGCCTTATATTTTTCAATGCTACCATTCGCAACATGCTTTACTTTGTATATCCATTTGGAGGATACCACACTTTTGTCTTTAGGTTTGGGAACTACATCCCAAACATCATTCTTCATTATTGACTGTTACTCCTCAGTCATTGCCTCTACCCATTCTTTCTTATGAGATGCCTCTTCATAACTAGTGGGTTCTTGATCTACCAGATCACACATCAAAGCCATATAGTTGAAGAATGTCTTTGGTGGAGCCTTCAGGAGCTCCATACTTTTCTGCTCCTAGAATAATATCTCTTGCCAATGCTGGATTTATTTTTCTTGATATGTTTGTGATAGGGGGTTCTTGTGGTTCTAACATGTCATGGTCTTCAGGTGTTACAACTTCAGGGTTGGGTATAGCCTCTGCAGTTCTAGAAGGTGCATATTATTCATATACTTCTTCATACTGGAACTTTATAGATCTCTTGAGCGTTGCTTCTTCATCAAATGTCACATCCCTACTTATTCCATATGACGGAAACCTGGGATGTAAATTCTGAATGCTTTGGATGCTTCACAATATCCAACAAATATTCCCTTCTTCCCAGAATGATCCAGCTTGGTCCTCTTTTCCTTTGGAATGTGAATGTATACTGGGAATCCAAATATCTTGAGGTGACTTACCTCAGGTCTCTTTCCCGTGAACACTTCTTCTGGAGTTTTGAAATCAAGAGCACTATGAGATAGTCTATTCTACACATACACTGTTGTCCTAGCTGCTTCATCCCATAGGTACATAGGTAGGTCTTGATCATGTATCATAGTTTTTACTACTTCCATAATAGTTCTATTCTTTCTTTCTGCAACACCATTTTGTTTAGGATTGTAGGGTGTGGTTAGTTCCCTCTTGATTCCAGCTTCTTTACAAAAGTCTTCAAAATCCTTTGAAATATATTCTCCGCCATTATCTGTCCTCAGTATTTTGATCTTCTTTTCTAAATGATTTTCTATCAAGGCTTTGAACTCCTTGAACTTTCCAAAGACTTCATTCTTTCCTTTTAGAAAGTATATCCAAGTCTTTCTTGAATAGTCATCAACAAATGTAAGATAGTATTCATATCCACTCAAGGATGTGGAGGGCATTGGTCCACATACATTTGAATGAATTAATTCCAAGGTACTCTTAGTATTTGTTTCACTCTTTGGAAATAGGTTCTTGATATTCTTCCCTTTTGCACATCCTTTGCATGTGCCATCATGATCAATATTTAAGTATGGAAGTCCTATAACTACCTTGCTCACATGAGGTAGTGCTTTGTAGTTAATGTGAGAAAGCCTTCTATGCCATAGCTCATTTGGGCTAGTGGCTTCATGTACAAGGGAAGCTTCTGGATGGCCCTTGATTTTGTATAGACCTCCTTCCTCGTCACCAATAACAATTGCATCCTCAATTGATTTTCCTTTGGGCCACATTAGTACTTGCCCATCTATGAATGAAACCCTATAGCCTTTCTTATCCAAAGTTGAGATAGAGAGTAAGTTCTTCTTCAAACCTGGTAGATATAAGATCTCCTTCATCTTCAATGGGGTTCCAGAATCAAGCTTGTAGCTTGCTTCACCAACTCCCTTGATGGGATATTGATAGTCATCTCCAAGGGATACCTTCTGTGGAGAGGTCTTCTCTTCAAGTTTTGAAAGAGTCTTCTTTTGACCTGTCATGTGCTTTGAAGCACCACTATCAATGAGCCATGTATCCTCTCCAGGTGTTACTGCCTCAAAGAGTGCAGAAAATAGAACATATTCTTCTGCATCTTCTTCTTCTTATACTTTAGATCTTTTCTTTTGAGGCCTTTCCTCCTCTTCTTCTTCAATATCATCTTCTGCTAGATGAGCTTGATGTCTTTTGTGGTGAAAACCCTTTTTCTTCTTTAGAGGACAATCCTTAGCAATGTGTCCTAATTTGTGACAAGTAAAACATTGAAATGAGGAGTAATCTCTTCTTTGATTAGTTCCTCTTCTCTTTTGAAATCTTTGTGGAGGTTGAGACTCCTTGGAACTATTATTCTTGAAGTGGGATTGATTCCTTCTTCTCTTAGTGTGGGTGTCCAAGGCTTGGTCATATTCTTTGAGCAAGGATTCTCTGTTGGAAACCCTAGCTTCTTCTTGAACGCAATCCTCCCAAACCACATCAAACTTCATACTTTATTTTCTGGCACACATAGTTTGGATGAAAGATTCCCAAGATCTAGTGAGACCATTTAGAGCAGTCATGACTAGTTCATCTTCATCAAGGGTATCTCCAATAGCATCTAGTTGTTCCTTGAACTAGGAAACCCTTGAGAAATAGTCTTGAACAGATTCTCCTTTATTCATCTTGGTGCTCTTCAATTGAGCTCTCAGGTTCATCTTCCTATTGACGTTCTTTCCTTCATACATTCTGGAAATGGCATCTTATTTGGAGTCTTCTTGGATGCCACTTGGGGAATCAAATGGTCTTTGATAGAATCAACAATGATTCTCTTTGCCCTAATCAAATCCTTCCTATGCTTCTCTTTGGCTTCATCTTCTTCAGGTTCTGCAACCTCATCCTTGATATATTGGGCAAGATCATTCTCTTCAAGAATGAGACCAATTTTGTATTTCCATGCCTGGAAATTTTCTATACCCTCTAGATTGTCTTCAAGCTTAGTGCTTGGAACCATCTTATCTAGGGGCCAAAGAGATTGAATTTTCTCAAGGGATAGAATAATACTTACCAGGATATGTGCTTGATTGAGTCGAAAGTTCTGGTGTGTTCTGCTTCTAGAAACATCAACTTTTCACCTTCCATATCTGCAACAGAATTTCTAGTTTTCTGGTCTTCTCGTTTTTGGTTTTCTAGTGCACATGTTCGCAGCGTTTCTGGTTCACTGGTGCACAGGTGCGTAGCTTTTTTGGTTCACTGGTTTTCTGCACTTTTGGTCAAACTAGGGTTTGACTTTCTCGGATTTCTACCCAAAAAAAATCTCGATCTAGGGCTCAAAACTTCGATTTTGAGGAGGGCTATCCAGCCATGCAATCAGAATCCAAAAATTCCAGCTTTTGCAAAAACCCTAATTTTCACCGGAGGAGGAGAGAGGTATTTTCACCTTGTGAAAGATGTCCTATTCAGGCTAGCTCTGATACCATATTAATTTTTAGCCTAATTTCACAAGCAAGATCACTGAAAGAAACACAATCACAAGATAGACAAAGATTTACCCTGGGAAATCCTCATGGGGTAGAAAACGCAGCAAATATTTCCTCAATATAGATAATCAACCAAATACAAGATGTAGTCCAAGACTAGAGCTCCTTCTCCTCCTATGCAGACCTCTCTCTCAGTTGTGCGCTACTCCTAAGTGGATGAATGAGTGAGATAAGTGAGGAACATCCTCCTCTATTTATACTCATCTCCGACTGACCTTTTACCCTAATGGGGCCGACCTCTCCCAGGATAGTCTAATAAACCCCAAATAGTAAAATCAGGGCCGACCTCACATGCGAGATATAATAACCCTAGTTACCACATTCTCTCAGAGGAATAAACATCTCCGGATATATAATAGGGTCACCACGAAGGAATGTACCATCTCTGGAATAATAAAATACAAATATAATATTCTTTGAAGTTACAATATTTCAACAGATACAACCCAAGTACAAGAGATAGTCCTCCTAGCAGCAGCTTCTCCTCCTCCACTAGTGCGCCACTCTCCAATGAGTGTGCAAGTGATAAGTGAATCATAAAATAGAGTGCCTCCCGCACTCTATTTATACTTGACTTGACTTGCCTAATAACCTTTACTAGGTCGGCCTTAACTTAACCACATAACATAATGTTGACAGGGCCGACCCCCAATAGGGTGGTCTAATAACCCTTTAACCCACATGAATTATATAGGGACGACCCCAACAAGGTGGTCTAATAACCCATCAAGTATAAGTTACGACACTTACAATATAAATGACGACACTTCCATATAGAGGAATAATAACATCTCTATAGGAATACAATATACATATATGAAATACATTCCGAAGTTACAAATACATCAACACTCCCTCTTAACTAGGAAGGTATTTCTCGACACAGGTCTTCTAGCACAAGTCCTTTTCTTTGGATCATCGTCACTGGATAATCGTCATCGAATCATCGTCATTGTCACAGCTGCTGTTATCTCAATCAATCTCTGAACTACTCGTCATAGGAAGTTCTACAGAGCCAACCCTTTTTCATACTAGATGTAGGCCCACCACCTACAGGTCTTCATCATCATTGGCCATACTGTGTAATCCTCAGGACTTATTACATGCGTCACAATGCCTTGAAAGAGTATCCCAAGACCACTTATGTGTCGAAGCATGACCGACAAGATCTCCCAGGTCCACTTACATGTGACTGTCACAAAACCTTAAAATAGTGTCTTAACTAGCAAGAACTCTAAAGAGCATCCGAGACCTTTTACGTGACTAGCACAACCTGTCCGGATCTCCAGGACATATTACATGTGGTCCTGCCAATGCCTCGAAAGAGAATCCCAGGACTTATTACGGGCACATAGCCTAACCTATCGGATCTCCCAGGTCTACTTATATGCCATAGGACAATGCCTTGAAAGAGCATCCCAAGACTTATTACGGGCACACAACCCAACCTATCAGATCTCCCGGGTCTACTTATATGTCCTCCCAGAGCAATGCCTCAAAAGAGAATCCCAGGACTGATTACGAGCACACATCCCAACCTATCAGATCTCCCAGGTCTACTTATATGCTCATTTGCACAACTTGTCCATGACCACAGAGTATCAACCTGATACTCACCATACATCATCCTGATGTAAATCATCACATGATCATCCTGACCATCATAGAATCATCCTGATACATATCATCTGGAGCAACATCCTGAAGCTCATCATTCATGATCATCCTAATCATACAGTGCATCCACCTGATGCATACCAAGTATCTACCTGATGCATATCATCATACATGATCTACCTGATCATACAATGTATCTACCTGATACATATCATCATACATGATCAACCTGATCATACAATGTATCTACCTTATACATATCATCATACATGATCTAACTGATCATACATTGTATCTACCTGATACATATCATCATACATGATCTACCTGATCATACAATGTATCTACCTGATACATATCATCATACATGATCTACCTGATCATACAATGTATCTACCTGATACATATCATCATACATGATCTACCTGATCATACAATGTATCTACCTGATACATATACAAATACATGATCCACCAAATTATACAATGTATCCACCTGATACATATACAAATACATGATCCAACTGATCATAACTTGCATCCAACATGATGCATATACATATACATGATCCAACTGATCATAACCTACATCCAACATGATGCATATACATATACATGATCCAACTTATCATATCTTGCATCCAACATGATGCATATACATATACATGATCCAACTAATCATAACCTGCATCCAACATGAGGCATATATAGAGCAGTAACTGGAGCATCTACTTGATGCTCATCGCACAACGCTTATATCCCTAGTCATGGGAAGGATCCTCCTCTCACCATGCTTGGAATGGCTCCTGCAAATGTGTCCATCACTTCTTCCTTGAAGTGCCATCAATCTAAAGAACACCAAGCCTCTCTTTGAAGTACTCAAACTTCACTCTGGCTAGTGGTTTCATCAACACATCTGCAACCTACTCATCTGTCGCAACATATGGGAGCTTCATTGCTCCTCTCTGCACCATATCCCTGATATAGTGATATTTGATCTCAATGTGATTCGACCTGTCGTGGAACACTGGGTTCTCAGACAGCTTCACACAACTTTGGTTGTTACAAAAGATACCAGTAGCCTCCAACGGGAGACCAAATAACTCAGACAGTAGCTTCCTCAACCATATTGCCTCACAACTAGCCGAACAAGCTGCAACATACTCTGCTTCAGATGTACTCAATGCTACGCAGGATTGCTTCCTGCTAAACCAAGAGATCACACATGATCCCATGCTGAAGCAGCACCCATAAGTGTTCTTCCTGTCTACAGCACTGCCTGCCCAGTCCGAATCAACATAACATTGCAGGTTAAACTTTTTATTCGCATCATACTTGAGCCCATAGTCAATTGTACCCTTTAGGTACCTCAGAATATGATTTACAGCAACTAGGTGAACACCTCTAGGATCCGTCACGAATTGGCTCAATGTGTTCACCGCAAAGCAAATTTCTGGTCTTGTGTTCGTCAGGTACATCAAGGACCCAATCATCTGACAATGCACCGTGACATCAACTGGCTTAGATGAAGCATCACACAGAAGCTTCAGGTTCGATGCCATAGGTGTGGCCATGGCCTTACAGTCCATCATCCCGAACCTCTTCAGGATCTCTACTGCATACTTCCCTTGTCCAAGGAAGATCCCATTTGCACTCTACCACACCTCTATGCCTAGAAAATAGTGCATCATCCCCAAGTCCTTCATCTAGAACTCGACAGCAAGATTCCTCTTGGTATCGGCAATCAATCCATCCTCACCTATTACAAACAGGTTATCCACATACAAAAGTAGTATCACTGGATTGCCTTCCTCAACCTTGTAGTAAAGGTTGGAATCCGCTTTACTCTTAGGAAATCCCAAACTGGATAGAAAGCAGTCTATCCTACCATACCAAGTCCTAGGAGCTTGCTTCAATCCATACAAGGCTTTCCTCAACCTGCAAACATATGACTCCCTGTCATGTGTCTGAAAACCAAGTGGCTGCTCCACATACACTTCCTCCTCGACTACACCATTCAAGAAAGTTGTATTGACATCCATCTTGTGTATCTTCCATTTCATCACTGCAGCAAGGGAAAGTACTAATCTGATGGAAGTGTACCTAGCTATAGGAGCAAAAGTCTCTTCATAGTCTATTCTCTCTTTCTGGGAGAAGCCACGAGCTACAAATCTCGCTTTGTATTTCTCTATGCTACCAATTGCAACATGCTTGATCTTATAGATCCACTTGGAAGTCACAACAGACTTCCCTTCAAGTCTTGGGACCACATCCCAAACATCATTCTTCATGATCGACTGGTACTCTTCGATCATTACTTCATCTCGGATCCTGGGAACTTCAGATTCTTCAATATCTTCAATAGATAGCTTTGTTGCTGGAACAAATGTTGCAGTCCTTCTTTTGTAGGTGATGGCATATGATCTTTCCTACAAAACATGTTAAATTGCCTGATTAGAAACATCTCATAGTTTTCAGAACAAATTCTTACACATAAATAAATATGTCATACAGTCATGCAATTATCTTAGCCAATGCTTCAATACAACATTTATCCATATCTCATAACTTTCTAGATTCCTTCCAATCTCTACCATAACATTGTTAAGAGTGCGCACAACTTCCAACATGTCAGCAAAGAGGTTTCAGTCTAGATAAGTAGCAATGGAATGTTGTACAGTGCCATAGGCCACTTACCCATCATATGCATATTAGTAGTATACTATTCATTAATGCAGTTATTCTAATATGCATAATACACACCCTAAGTCTAGGAACATAAGCATATACATCATTGAACAATATTATTTAAACAAATATGCAAGAAATGACAATTCAAATACTTATCTTTGTTTGGTTTGTAGGGTGGACTCCCTCTCAATATTTGCTTCCTTGCAGGAACTACTGGAGTGTGCTCCCTCTTGATCTTTGCTTCCTGGATTACCTGTCCTTGAACTTATATCCATCCTTGATCACTTATGCATACTTACTAGTATCATCATTGTGTTATCCTCAAGGTCTCATACATACATTCATTAGTATAATCTCAATACTATCAAAACATAATAATCTTAAACATGTATAGTCATGATCATTTCAAACACAGATAATAAACATTAGTATTCAAGGTTTCAGGGAATACTTCTTTTACTCATGCATATTCTTATTTGACCAAAGGAATTTTGTGGTTAGTCATATCGTTAGTCAAGGTAAGAGACATAATATGCATAAACCTTTGATTACTTACATTTCTAACTTCATGAATAATCATTATCAACCATACAACAGTATAAGATCCTAACACAAGGTAGGATTCTAACTTGATATAGGAAAAACATACCTGGATTGATATGTTAGCTAGTTATGTCTAACATACCCACATGATGTCTTCTTGTTCTCTTCAATGACTTGTGCTAGTGACCTGCATATCTCATAAGTTAACCATTGTGGAACCAAATTATACTTACCTCGTAAGTCGAGCTTCTATGTGATCCATGACTATGGATGAGTCTTTGTCTTCATGTCACCATGGTCATACGTTCTTGAACTAGAACATGATTTGTCTTTCTTGATGTACCTTTCATGTTAGCGGACAACATCAACCTCATACAACACCACAATGCATTAGTACAATCATAAGTGTCAAAACCCTAATCAATGAATATCTACATTCATAATTTTATTAAGGTGATACGACAAGTCTAAAGTTAATCAAGATTGTACTAACCTTAATGAAGACAAATATACCATAAACTTAATCATGAACAGATTTCGAAGCATACATGGATAATTCATACCTGTCGAGATTGCTTGTAATCTTCTTATGTAAGGCCTTAGCCTCATCTCCCTCTGAAACTGGAACTTCTTCACTTATGCAGGTGACCAATCCATTCTCTTCTAGGATTAACCCAATCCACTTGATTTGTAGAAACTGGATCTGGAGCTAGATTAGGGTTTGTTAGGAAAACCCTAAAAAATCAAACTTTGAATTTCAAACTTCTGAAAGGATAGCAGGATGTGCCTTGATGAGCTGATCAACCTGGTATACTCAGAATTTGAAAACTACAAAGTTTCACCCCTCAAATTTGCTTTTCAATCTTCCGGATTCACTAGGGAGGACCCTAAATTAGGGTTTGAGTTTCCCACAGCTTCACCCAACCAAATAGTTTGATACAAAGCTCTAAACTTCGATTTGTCCAATGAGCTTCCAACTATGGTCACAAATTTTAAAAATTCCCATTTTTGCAGAAGCCCTAATTTTTCACTTTTTTGATCAAAGTCCCAAACTAGGGTTTGATCAAGCCTAGCCTTCTTCCCAACCAACAAATTCGATCTTGGTCTCTAAATTTCGATTTTGATGAGGAGCACCCAGCCGTGGTCTCCGATACAAAAAATTCTAACATTCTTCGAAACCCTAAATTCCCGGAGCCATGAATGAAGGTGCTCAAAATCCAATTATGTTTTGACAGAAATATGCACTTGATTGTTTCTGGTGTATCTCCAAAATTTCAGATCTATAGGGTCTGAAAATTCTTCTTGTAGTAGCCTGACCTGTTGTCTTTCCAACCCCATAGGTCTGATCTCAAATGGATTCTTTGAGAGAGATTTATCCCAAGTGTCGCAACGTGACCTGTTTATGGGATAAAACAGGAGAGCGAACTTGTACGGAGTTCCACGTGTCATTGGTTCAATTTCGGCCTCTGAAAATTGTACCTGTGAAAGTACATTCCGTGCCCTACCTGTCACATTTTATGAAATTTCATTTGGATCTTCCTAGCCCAAGTTGTGACCTTTTTTCCTAGGTCACCTGTTTATGACTGAGATCTGGAAGAGGCAGAAACCCTATATTGTACAGATCATAAATATGAAAGTACAACAAATTAGAGGCTCTCCTTTGGACATAAGGTACATGGGGATCTTATATTCGACTTGTAATATTTTTAGATCTTGAAACTTCTCCAAAATGAATTTATAGCGAAAGTTGTACGATGACTGGTTTTTGCTATATCAAGCCCTAGCTTCGCAAGTGCAACAAGTGTCATAAATGCCATACCATGCCTTCTTTCAGGCTAGCTCTGATACCATGTTAGTTTTTCAGAATTTCAATCTGATCTAGGATCTTAATTAGAGAGAATAACATGTACAACATATCTACAACATATCAATCATGGACATAATAATGCAAGCACACAAGAGACACAGAGTTTCACCGGGGAAAACCAAGAAGGTGAAAAACCCCGCAACTTCCTCAGAGATAGATAGAGCAATGATACAACCCAAGTACAAGAGATAGTCCTCCTAGCAGCAGCTTCTCCTCCTCCACTAGTGCGCCACTCTCCAATGAGTGTGTGAGTGAGAAGTGAATCATAAAATAGAGTGCCTCCCTCACTCTATTTATACTTGACTTGACTTGCCTAATAACCTTTACGAGGTCGGCCTTAAATTAACCACATAACATAATGCTGACAGGGCCGACCCCCAATAGGGTGATCTAATAATCCTTTAACCCACATGACTTATACAGGGCCGACCCCAACAAGGTGGCCTAATAACCCATTAAGCATGAGTTATGACACTTAAAATATAAATGACGACACTTCCGTATAAAGGAATAATAACATCTCTATAGGAATACAATATACATATATGAAATACATTTCGAAGTTACAAATACATCAACAGGGGGTGAATCAGTATTAGCACAGTTATCATTAGTTTTTAACTTATTTAACATATTAGCCTTTACTTAATCTTTATCTTCAGTTATGCATCAATAAATAAACATCCACACATATATGCACCAACATAAACAACACGTAACACACATAAATTTTACGTGGAAACAAAAATGGGAGAAAACCATGGAATGCTTATTTATAATGAGAAATACTACATTCAAGGAATCACCAACTTCCTGTGTTTACCAGCACCGATTTGAAGGAGCCACCAACCTCCTGGTTTTACAGGCTCCAACTTGAAGGAAGCTACAAATCCCTATGTTTCTCCAACACCATTTGGAATGAGGCACTAACCCCTTGTATGCTTGTTGTTTTATAGGAACCAACCTAAAGGAAACTCCAACTCCCTGTCTCCTTGCGCCGTCTGACCGACCTGATGTCCAATGTACGATTCTATCGAAATTCAACCTCGCACACCCTTCTGATCTTCTGATAATAAGTCTGTTGTGTGCTACCTTCATATGCAGTCGATACTCTGTCACGGAGCTTCATACATCACTTGACTTCTCATTCCTCTCAAATCACACTTCTACTAATGAATTACTTCATGTTCTGTGTGCTTTTTGATATTGTAGTCGATGCCAACGATTATCTCATCGTTCTGCTACTTGCGTGACTGCAATGACCAACTCATATTGTGCTTTCAATTGATAGTTTGTTATTATGAAATAAAGCACTAGTAACAGATGGAACTACGCACTTACTGATGGGTCCGTTCTGTTTAAGTGCTACAGTTTCTTAGACAATCTGCGACATCTTGTGCATCATGATGCGCACTTGTCTCAGATCATCTGCATCATGATGCGCACGCTGGATCCTGCTATTGTTCTATCGTTGTGCATCAAATGGTCTTCTCAACTTCGCACACTTTCACTTCTGTTCATATGCATCAGAAAGACATCTGCGCATTATCTGATAAACTTTAGTTCTATCATTGCACTTCTGTCTTTACAAAATTTGTGACTAACAGCCTATTGATTGAATGTTGTCCTTCGAAATATCAAGCACTTGCACATACTTTAGTATTTCTTCCTTTCAGTACTTTTGCATCCATCACAGATCCACATCCTCTTTCTGTGTACCATCAAAAATTCGTTCAATTGCATGTGAGCATTCGACTCCTTGCTAGATCACACTATTATTTCCTTGATCCCTTTGATGCCCCGAATATCAAACTTCAACAAAAACTTGAAGCTCTTATGCTCTCACCATCAAGCTTACATCAATGCTCGAACTTGCATCTCGATTTATACATGTCATGCACAAATTGTATGTTCACAATTTGGTCATGGCATCCCTTCTTCCATACTTTATAGATTTTGCATATGCCACGTGTCATCTTTTGCACTATTTATGTGTCATCGATTAGGTGTCAAGCGCCTTCATGGTCCACAACATAGTGGGACTTTACACCTTGGTGGTATACCTCTGTGCCCTCAATGTACCATTGCCTTTGAGGTATGTGCACATTCATACTCTTCATCTTGATGAGTTTATAACCTTTGTTGTACTATCCCTTGTGGGTATTGCACCCTTGCAATATTAATTCTTTGCAAATTCTGCACATACTCCAACATATACTTGGTGGGATTGTGACTCTTTCCTTGTCATCACTTGTGAAACTTGCGCACCTGTTGTACCGTCGACTGTGGAATTTTCTCATAGACTTGATTCAACCACTGTACCTTTATAGGACTTGTGCATGTTACACTAATTGAAAGCATATTCTCATTGGCTAGGATTTAGGTGTTCAGGACTGTCCAACCATTTTTCGGTTCTTACTATATGCGCACTTCCGACCATCAACCAATCGATGCTTATAATTTATTGCGCACTCATACCATTAGTTCAGCCAACTCCTTGGCTACTTGTGAACATGTACCATTGTCCAACCAACTCCTTGGCTGCTTGTGCACCTGTACCACTGTCCAACCAATTCCTTTGATTGCTACAATGAGAGAGTATGACTTGGTGGAATTTATATCTGTGCAAGGACCACATGCAGAAGGATACATTACTTGTGTTCTTCTTTGAACTGGATCTGCATGATGTATCATCCTTATGTATTTCTTCAAACTCATCATACATGATGTATCCTTGGACAGACTTCTTCAGACTGAATGCACTTCTGGATATGATTTATTAAACTAACATCCATGTCTGTCACCTTCACTATCTTGCGCATGTAATTTTGGCATACATATTCTTCTTCATCTTGTGCATATTCTTCATCAAAGTGGATTCCATATACTTCTTCACACTGCTGTAGGAATTTTATATCTACTTTGACATCAATTGATATGAATGACTCATACTGAATCAATTGACATCCTCGTTGACATCAATGACAACCAAAGTTCAACAATCTCCCCCTTTTTCAATGATGTCAATACCTTATGAAGCTATGGATGATATTCTTTGGATTGTATGGTTCATATGTACTTGGTTGCGGTGATCCCCCTGCATATATGATCCCCCGAGTTCTTTGGGCTGTTGGATACTGTGCCTCTCCTGTTTTTTCTTATGCTACTTCTGCGCGAACCATGTGGTCACTCTTTTTCATGTCATTTCTTCAAGTGATCTGCTTCACGCTCTTTCACGTCTACTGTAACTTCATGCTATATTATTTGTTGTTTTTATTTCCACCCCTTTCATGTTGTCCTGTTGACTTCATGCATCTCTCCATGTCTCAACTTCATGTATCTCTCTTCATCTTCATGTCAGACTCATGATGTGCATTTATGTCTCAACTTCATGCTTCTCTTCCCCTTTGAAATCAATGGCAAAGAGGTGTCATTACCTGCGCAATGGGAATTCTTCTATATGTTTTGCATTGACCTCATCCTTAACTATTTTCAGGGACAACTCCCCCTTTCTTCATGCTTTGTTTCTTTGCAGAACTTCTGTACTGGTACCTTTTCATAATTATCTTTGATTTACTTTTTGATATAGATGTTACATTGTTCCTTCATCTTGATCTCCTGTTCCTGTCACAATACTTCATCATTTCTTGCACAATGAAGCATACAAACTTCCTTACTTGTTAACTGCGTAGTGTCGAAGTCAGCCTTCTACTGGTTTTGCACTACACTTCATGTGCCTGACTGCTTCACCTGTCACATTTATTGTGCTGTCACAAGGCCTTGTTGCATTTAATGTTTTCGCATCCTTTTCCAAGACAACCAAAGATATGGCACGCTTTTCATTTATCGACCACCTCGGCATAAAAGCGAACATGACACTCAGTTCATGCAGGAACATTGACGTGTCGCTTTCGTACTCGAACCTTTTGAGGAAACATTATTCATCATATGGTGCAATAAATTAAATTTTCACCTTTTCATATTGTTTCCAAAAACTCATTCAATTTAGCATTTACTTTTGGTGACTCCACCACCTTCTTAGACTTGTGCGACATTCAATACAATTCTCATCAAATTAATTCCATACACGCGAACATCTTTCAATCAACTCTATAATATTTTTGTGAACAATGTGTGGTTCATCACCTCTTGCATCCTTGCATATCTATGTTGCATTGTTTTCTGATCCTTTCTATGATTCTCTTTTTTCCTTCCAATGGCCTTCTTCTATCACAAAATAAACAATTCTCTTGAGAATTTGTGTCATGTCGTCCAGGCTCAACAGTGAATGTTTTCATGTTTGAGAACTGATGTGGATTCCTGGCAGCAACAAATGAAGGACAACCAAATTCTTCATCAATACTCTCAGTCACAGGTGAACCATAGACATTTTGAGCAACTGATCCTTTTGACTTTTCGGGTTGATAATTTGGAGCATCAATAGCAACAAATTATGGATGAATTTTCTCATCTTCGGCCTCAGCATGCTGAACCATCATCGTCCACCACTTTGCATCTTCTTCCACTGCATCCTACTTCTGAATATACAACACTGGTTCCGGTGGATTTGGAGTTACATCTTGCGAACTAGTCAGATATGGAGCTTGATATCGAACTGCGACTATAGAATGCTTCGACATTTTCTCAATTTTGCTCTTTTACCTTCTTCCTTGTATATGCCATTCTTGGCTTCGGCATGGAGTCATGACTCATGCAACTTAGTGTTGTTCGGGATTTCTACCCTATAGTTAGGAGATGGACACTACCAACTGGGCAGGGTTGACAGGTAAACACATTTATTATACTGCATATGGTTACTGCAAAAGAAATAGGTTGGGATCGAAGGACATACCTCTTTTCGATGTTTGATCCTAGCTTTCGCTTGGTCCTTCACTTGATCTCCTACTCGAGCTTCTGCTTGACGAACTTGCAATACAAGAGATACCTTCCTCAGCGTATCTTGACCATATAACATACGATGAAATTACAAAGTAATCTAACATCAACTATAATCAAGAATTAAACCAAATAGACATGCAATCCAATAGATATCATATTTGGGATAGGAAGGGTGTTTCGACCTTTTTATTGTCAAAGAAACATAAAATTAGTACAATATACCTGACATGTAGAGATGTTTCTACAACTGGATCCTGGGCTGTTTCTCTTCACTCTGACTTGGAACTTTCCTCCAGCGAAACAATACTTCAAGCCTTCTCTCAAGATTTTATGGCTATTATGAGTATATGAGTCTATTGAGTATTATGAGTATGTGAGTGTTGAGTAACCCCTCTCATGGATCCTCCTTGTATTTATGGGACAAGGTAGGCAGTTTAGATCGAGAGGTGGTTGGATTGGGAGGTTGGGGAAGTTGCAGAACCAACTTCAACTAATCCCAATTCGTCAAATTAATATATTTTTGATTTCATCTTAAGATGTATGCGAGTTTCATACAACAAGAGTAGTGTACAGGAAGCAACTTTTAAGCTTTACAACATGCGTTTATAAATTTTTTGGAGGTGTAAGCTGGTTTCCCTTGAGGAGAGTAGGGTATAGTGCGTAGGTCTTGTGTACAGAGAGGGGTGCACAAGTGGCAAAATCAGAAGAAATTGTTAAATTCTCAGGTGAGAAGTGTACTTTTGGCAGCAAGTCATCTAAGGCAATCATGCTCTTCAATCCTTTGTGTCCTTTTGTGTGATCTACAAGGCAAGGTGATCACAGGATGGAGAAGTGCATATTTGAACTATAACAGATGCCCCATAATGTGTGAGGTAAGAGGGAAATGATGGACGAAGTACATTATAAGTCCAAGTCAAAGGAGGAGCAAGAAACCGCAGAACCAAGTCACAAAAACACCTGAAACAACGATTAAGGTCAGTGAGCAATTACAATCTTGACATCATATATATGTGTAACATGATCTCCAATACATAACTAGGAGATGTATATATAGAGCATGGCCACTGAAATACAAACGTGGATCCATTTCAACAGAGAGATCATAACCATAACAACAAACTGCATCTATGTCACATGAAGAGCCTAAATAATTAAGGATCGGTCTTGCGCAACTTGGGGGATAACATAAACATGGTGATGCTATCATAATCCCAAGGTCTTCATCCAAAACAACCCAAGGTACAAACCCTATCCATGCGAATAAATGAGCTGAAGTCAAACATGGGGGGTATCGTTTGATTACCGGTCATTGATGTATACCGTTAACAACATGAGGACTTCCATCGATAATGATAATGGGGTCCAAGGTACCTAGTACGATCCTAACAAGTGTGAATAAGAAGACTCGAAGTCGAACACTTGAGGAACCTATCGAATAAGAGACATTGATGTATTCCCATTTATTCAACAGTGAGGGAAACTGCCACTGATGACTGCAATCCCCAAGGTACTAACCTAAACTCTAAACTTCATTCCCAGAGCATAATGAGCTGAGGTTGATGGGAAGAAGTCCGCTGGAAGGGAGGCATTAATGCATTCTCCATTATCCAACACGAGGAACACTCACAGGTATGAGCTGATGTGGAGTAGGACGAGTAATAAGATGAAACAAACTGACACTAGGATGGCCGACACATGAAGTCAAGGTAAACTACAGAATGGCCAACATAGGTTGCATCCTTGAATAGTGAGCATGACACAAAGTGACTTAGGCAGTTTTCAACATAACGGGGAAAATGATATAAGTCTGCAATGTAGGAGACATAACAAACCCTCCATATGGTTGGAAGAATAACCAACTGGGAGATTAAAACTCGGAGATCAGATTCACCCTAAGGCCAAAAACTAAAACCCAACTGACATGAGAGACTCAAGCAGGTGCCGTGTTCAAGGATATGAATGACATAATTGCCTTTAAAACTGAAAGAGATGTGATACACCCTTCTTGTCCCTTATTCTTTTTGGTAAAAGAATGTTCTTCTTGTTTATTTAATGAGTCCAAGAAAATTAGAAAAATCAATAGGTCCAACCATGTAATAAGTTTAACGATCCCATGGGAGGAAGACTCAGAACCTTCTTCATTGTTTACAGAGTTCGAAGAAGAGATAGAAGAATACTCTATAGTACTGATCTTTGGATTTTAATATCGAGTCGAGATATGTTCTTTCTCACTGGTGTTTTCAATTTTAAGGAGTCTGAAAAACTTAAACAATAACTCCATACACCCACTCGTGGATTTTAATATCGAGCCCAAGTAGGTTATGCTCGCCAGTGTTTTCCTTTTTATAGAGTCTGAAAAACTTAAACAATCCTCTATTTACCCTCTCGTGGATTTCACATCGAGCCCGAGTAGGTGAATGCTCGCTTGGTGTTTTCATGTTTAGAGAGCCTGAAAACCCTAAAGAGAGGCTCCAAAAGGCCTTTTTCGTATAGTTAGTCCCCTCCCCCGAAAAAGTATGAAACAATGAGAGGAGAACTCTTCTAGCTGCACATGACTAGAGTATTCCTTTTTCGTAAGTAATCCACAAAGGTCCGGAAAAGGGTTAAACTTATACCTAAGCGGATGGACCTTCAAATCATTTAACGAGATTGAATAGGCCAAGTTTGCTCGGCAATCTTGTTTAGTTTTTCATAGTCAAAACAAGAGCTTAAAACGACTTAAAAGACAACTACTAGGATCATATGTTCATGACCTTCCAAAATGTGATCTCAATAATCCAATTAGTAAGTGGCGACAAAATTTCTCAATGACATAATAAATTATCAATACAACATCTATATTGGTCCATTAATAAAGAAACTAAGTCATAACGGTTCAATGCTTTGAGAATCTAGTGAAAATTTTAAATATCTAGGGTAGAATTGTCTCACCAAGACCTGCAAGTATTAGTGATTAAATATGACCCTTTAAGAACAATTTGAAACTATAGAATTTTTCAAAAAGTGGGTAAAAATTAAACTCACTTTTATATAACTAGTTTCAAAAATAGAAAACAAATATCACATGTGAGAATTTGAGAGCAAGAATTGGAGCAAACCCTTGATCTTCTTCCACTCATTACGATCAAACCAGAGTACCAATCAACCTTCCGCTTCCACCAAGTAAGTGCAATCCTCCCAAAATTGCATTTCCATGTCTTTTTTGTCAATTTTTATGGTAAAAAACCCTGTTTTGGAAATGCTCACAACGTGCCCTGCGTGTACGCTACTCTTCATGAAGAACAACAGCGTTCTAAACATGCCTATCTAGGTTGAAGAGCAGCGTACACCCCTGAAAGTGGCCAAAAACTTGAAAAAATGCTAAAAATTAACTATTTTTGGGCAGGATGGTGTTGGTATGGAGGGAAAGAGAACATGAAGATATGGATCGAGAAGCATTGCAAGATCCAACGACTCTTCATACACTCAGAAGGTGTGGATTACTGAAATTCTATAGAATAGTCAACATGCGGGCCCAAATCCACTTGCTAGAAAGACTTGTACGATACTGGGATGCAGATGCCATGGTATTTGATATCCGAGGTGAGATACTAGAGCTCACCATTGATGACATTTACTTCATCATGAGTCTCTCTCGTAGAGGAGAGTCGATGAATCTAAAAGGGTCTTCTAGCAAAGTGGGTGCATTAACAGTGCAAGAATATATCAATGCGTACTGTGTACCAGGAAGTAAGAAATGTGGTAGTGAAGTTCTCATCTCTACCGTTGTGAGCTTCCCTCTTCAAGTTATTCTGAGTGTTCTCAACCGAATGGGGGGAAGTGCCTCACAACACCTTGCCTCAAGGCACTATATGAATATAGGTGTTGAATGCTTGCAAGGGCATGTTTATGATTGGTGTTCTAGTCTGTTGGAGAACATGAAACTTCAACTCTCGGGGTGTAAGACCAGGAGAATGAAGAACTTCAGATATGGCAGCATTCTTTTCACCTTCTTCTTTGAGAGGGTACCTGCTATCAGTTTGGGCATGGCATTGCCCCCTGTCAACCCTCGCGAGCCAATGCTGTCCCATTGGGGTGAAATCTTCCTCTGTCAGGGTGGTGGCGAGAGCAACCTATGTTACCAAGAGGATGACTTCTGGGGTTGGTGGGAAAGACAGGTGCCAAATCTTAAGCAGTTTCCATATGTAGGCTTAGATTTCCATCATGATCCAGAGCTGATACTTCCTCTAGGAGCAGCCTGGGGAGATATGGGTATGTTTATGTTTTTTGAAAAATTATTTAATTTTTTCAAATTTATGCATATATGATTTTTATGATGAGTTCGAAATACTGAAACAACGTGTCAAATGCAGATGTTGGACCAGTGCGCCCTGAAGGACACCCATATACTTTTGTGAGACCAGTAGAAGTGGGTGCAGCTGATGCCACTCTGGGGGGCATAGAGAGGAAGATGGGTCGGCTGACCCATGATATTCCTACATACCGTATTGAGCGGATGCCAGTTGATATGCAGGAGGATGTAGTAGGTGTGCCCCCAGCCTGGATTAGGTTGCTGCGGAAAGTAGCTAGGCTGGTCATATGCTACCGGGAGGCAGCAGAGGCAGATGAGGTCCCACCTTCTCCATAGGAGAAGGATATTCTATGTATATTTTTTAGGCCATCGAGCCCAATTTTGTATCTTATGACTCTGTGACAGACTTGTGATCCAAACTCATATTATTTTTTGATACAATATCGGATATATATACAGTATCGGTTATCTACATGTGTGTTATTGTGTTTTATGCATGGATTACTTATGTGTGTGAATGATACAAATGCCAATCTAAAACATAGTTTGCAAATGAATTAGCTAATGCATTCAAGTTCCTTGGAATATGATGATATGTGATAAAATCAAATTGTCTCTCAAGTAACCTAACTCACATAAACTGACATAGCAAAGTAGGATCTCTAACCTGATAAACACCCAGTAACTGAAAAACAACTAACTGTGAGTCGAGTCGTACCTCCAAACGTGAAATGCCATTAAAAAGAGCATCTCAGAGTAGCTCTATGACTGCACTGTATTCAACCACATTACTCGTTGTGGGACCTAGACAAGCCCCTCCCAAAGATACCAATTGACCAACTGGTGAGTAAATAACCCAAGCTGCTGCGGCCAACTGACGGGTGTGGCAGTTAGCGCCATCAACAAATCCTATAAAGTGTTCAGTTGACATTTGAAACACAAAGCAATAAATGCATAAGACTACAACAACTATAAACACAATTAACTTTATAGAAATGTACAGCTAAAAATACATGAAAAAGCACAATGGCACTTCTTCAAGTAGGGTCAGTGCCTGGGATCTCATCATGAGATCAGGAAAAGATGTCACAGAAATCATTAAACAGATTGGTGTACGGAATGATCTCATCAAGATAACAATCCACTCCAATAAAGATGTTTTCGGTGACCCCTGGTTCAGTGGAAATGTTAATCAGGATGGTTCTCGCTGTACTCGTCCTATTCCATTTGGCAAGAACAACTTGTGAAGTGGAAGGGACAGAGGACCAATCAAAATTCTCACTGGGTCTCATAAAGAACTCACCTCTCTCTATTAAGTTTAGAATGGGAAGTAAATAGGAACTAGGGTCTAACTCTTCCCAAGGGTGGTCCAAGCCTATCATGGCTTCCAAAAATGTTTCATCAGAAGGAAAAACCATGTCTAAACCATCAGGAGAGTAAGTGGATTCTAGTGACCGTGCAGGAGCACAGTCCATATCTGACTCGGCAGAGACCAACAGAGTCATGATATGTTCTGTTGCAGTTTGTTGTGAATCCAAATGGGTTACCTCTGCACCAGTTACAGGCACAGATGGTTCTGATTCAGTGGGAAGACTCCGTGTATCTGTCATTGAAGAGACGGTGGAGGTCTCAGAAGGTGAACATTCTTCAGAACCAAGGAACAAGGTAGGAGTAGGTAGGTCAAAAGTTCCTATTAATGACCCATAGAGCCCTGCTCCTAAACTCTCAGTGATGGGGCCAGATTGATCAATCAACATAATGGATGAGTCCGATGAAGCCTGGTTGTTCTTCTAGGTAAAGGAAAGTTTATCCACTGTGACAATATTTCCTTTATGTGGGAACATTATGACCCGTAAGACAACTGATGGCACTGCATGCATGGCATATGTTCAGCTCCTACCCAACAACAAGTTGTAATCGAGTGGGGCATCTAGAACTTCGACCTCTACTGATACTAGCTTTCCTGCAAGTTTGACATCGAAGGATGGTAAGACTCCATGTGGATGAAAGGATCTTCCATCGAAGGCAGTGAGTATCGTGTTCGAGGGAGATAACTCAGGTTCACCCAAGGCTCTTCAGCAAGAAATCAACATTACGCACGTAGATGCGCCCTCATCCACTACAGCTCGTCTGATGGTCTTAGGACCATGGATAACCTCGATCTGGAGGGAAACATGATATGACAACCGGTACTTGATATCTTTCATATCAAAGTGTGCAAGCATGTTGGACAAATCAGCACTCCCAATCGCTGCCAGAAGAGCACTACGTTACAATGGGAAACTTTGCAGTACCTCCAAGGTGGACATGGCACGGGGGTTTGGGCCAAGTCTTCCACAACATTGTAGTTGGGAGCAGCCCGCGCATTAGGGTTGTGCACAGCCCGTTTGTAGACACCTTTCAGTATCTTAGGCAGCGTCTCCACAGGTATGTGAAGAGGAGTGGAAGATTCAGGAGTGTCCTTCTACTGCGGGTCCGAGGTATAATTCCTAACTCGAGTTTGCAACAGACCGTCTGAATTAACCATGTTAATAAAAGACTGATCATCTGGGGTGCCCCCGGCACTAGAGTTGCAAGAAGCTGAACTCTGTCCATGAGGAAAAGGATCTTTCAAGACAGCCGGTTTCTTCTCACGGATCAGCTTCTGGGTTTCTTCCATAAGAGGGCACTGGTGGGTAAGGTGGTCCCCTTGACACAGTTTGCAAGGGAACTTAGCCTTCTGTTTCTCTTTTTTGCCCTCCTCATCATTTTGCTTATTATTGGGCTTTTGTTGGTTTCCCTCCCCTTTCTTCCCTTTTATTTTGGGCTGCCGAGAGCCCTTTTGGTTTGTCTGCACCTGCTGTACAAATTTAGTTGTAGAAGGGGAGGATGCAACAGAAGTTGCTTCTGCAGCAGTTTGTTTGACTGACAAGGCATGCACCTGCTTTGTTAAGGCGTCAAACACTGCAAAATCGACTGAACCCACTATGCCATCGGCATGTGGTCCAGGTTTAGGCTTACCTAGGTCTATATTAGACCTTGGTGCATCAGGAATAATTTCATACAACAGCCCAGACTAAGCATAAACTAAGTCGAGCTGCCGAGTTCTCAAAATGGCTTCCGCCTCGGAAGAGACCCCTGAAGTGGCAACTTCCTTAGAAACATAAGGAAGAAGAGACTTAAGGTACCATTCTAACAAGAATGCTGGGGGAATGTCATCCTTTATGAGCCTCTTCCGCCTCCGCCACTCATGAATATGATCAGATAGATGAGTGGCATTGTTTTGTCGAAATGTCAACAAAAGGTCTGTACCGGCATCATACCGAACAAGAACCTAAAGGTGGTTCAAAAACACAATGGCGAAATCCCAAAAGGTGCTAAAGGCGGTCGTGGGTAGTTCAATATACCACTTGGCTGCAACACTTGTCAAGGTTCTTTGGAAGAGCCTCAACCTTATGGAATCGTCGTTCATTGAGTTGGAGGAACACCAGAGATGAAAGGTTGTCACATGGTCGGCAGGGTCCTCACCAATACTACCTTCAAACTTTGGTATGTCTGAGGGCAGTTTGGCAGGAACGGGTGGCCATGTAGCATCATGGTGCACGAGGTCGTTCGTAAGATTTGAAAGGTATGGTAAGTTTAAAGTTTCCAGAAACGGTAAGCATGGTTGAGCCGATGGAATCTGGTAAACAGGAACCTAGTATTGGGGACCACCCATGGCCTGGTTCGTGTACTGTTGGTTGGGGTTTCCCCTAGCCACCGGTTGTGAAATGAAAGGATTGAAATTTTTCCATCCAAAAGTAAGCGGATTAAATCCTTGGGCAGTAGTCCATTGTGTTTGGGGGTTAACCCCACCGAACTGCGGGTTAATGATATTACCCCCTCCTCCAAAAAACAAAGATAAGGGGACACTCCCTACAGGTATGTTCAACGGATTAACATTATAACCTTGATAAGGGTTGAAACTCAGTGTGGTAGTAGTGGATGGTGCCGTCATCGTACACATGGTGGGCATGGATGGAGAAGGGATGGATCCGACCACAGATGAAGAAGCAATGTTTTGAGTCACACCTTGCAATGATTGTGTGGCAGAATACTGAGTAAAACTCACTGCTGGTACCGTCGATAGAGGTACATTGTTGGGTCCACTAGTGGGTGTGGTGGTTGAGGCAGATGTCGAAGTTAATGAACTCGGCATGCCTAAAGTGCCAACATTGAAACTAAAGGACGGGGTCGAGGCCGAAGCATTCTGCGACGAACTCGATTGTGCAGTGTTTGAGAAAGAAGGATTAAGAATCCTTGCATCCATAGAAGTTGTGGGAGTTTGTGGAACTCCCTACTCATCTCTTGGGTTAACCATGGTATAACCTGGTGTAAAAAGATAATCACTAAACTCAGGCTGCTGGAAACCAACAGGTACCAGAAGTGGATTGTGAGGTCCTGTAAGTGGAGGATTGAAAGGAGTACTAAACTCTGCAGCAGTTAGATCCTCAACCTCGACAGTGTCCAAGACTTGTCGATCTGGTGTTCTAGGATGTGGTTCTCCAAGAACCTCTGTCTCTCCCGTAAGTTCAAAAGAACCACGGGAATCAGTTCTCCTATGTCGCGGTGGTGGTGGAGGCTCCACTATAAGTGGGGGAAGGTTTTGCAACCTTCAAGACCGATGAAGATCTTGGTCCTCCACAACTATAATAAAATAAAACTAAGTAAAAAACCTAGTGGCCAATACAACTAAGGAGCAAACAACAAACCACTAAAAATTTTCCTAAGTAATCAAACCAATCAAACGGATAGCAAATACTCTCGAAAGCAAGTCTGGGATGATCAAGGCCCAGAACAGACTAACAGAGTATCGATGGTCAGTTTTGTGGTGTCCACCAGAGGTCCACTGGGTGCAAGTGCTTGAATCACCAAACCACTTTCCCGGGATTACTGCCATAGGGTTACCTTCCACGCTTGTCCAAGGTGAAGTGGGAATAACTGCCCACTCTACCTGTGTAGAATCCTAAAGTTCTGATACTAAGGCTACCATCAATACAAAATAACCTGGGGGGACAGTCATCAACCTAGTCGAAAAGCATGGGCAGGGTAGCAAAGCCCGAAATCCGAAAGGATCCCCGTACGCGAATCGACTCTGGTTTATGGTCAAAAGGAAAGTGAGGGGATATCCTCAGCAATTCTAGTCTCCCACAGCCTCGTGCTTAGCTCTGGTTTAAGTAGAGTTTCCCAGGTCTATTTGATATAGATGGGTTTACCTAAATGAAAGTCTTACTACGATTTTTGAGTAATGAAGCCAGTTCCGAGCAGTTTAAGGTGATTTAAGCTCGAAACTCTAGCCTAAGCTAGTTGATGTCATGTATTCCTAAAAAGAAAATGTTGCTAATAAATTTTATTAATAATTTATTTTAAGGGTTACTTGTTACTCAAAGGTTGTAGTGCGGTGTGTGGAATGATCTGTTATGAAAATAAAGTACTTGAAAAGATAACGCTTTTGAATTCACAAAATTTTCTCTTTTCGTTTACAATTCTTTCAAAAACTTGAAACCTAAGCAATCCTAAAACATCTTTTTGTACTTTCTTTTTGAATATTTCAAAGCAAATAAGTTACCTCGAAATAAAGCAAGATCTTACTACTGAGCTATTGAAACAAATTTTTGTCTTTTTCTGATAACTATAAAAGAAAGAGAACTTTATACAAAAGCAAGCAAGATCTAACTATAAAACATGTGCAAGGAAAACATACAAATGGCTCAAAGCAAACGAGTCGAAAGACTCAATGAAGACTTGACTTACCAAGTTTTTGCAAAAAGAAAAACTTGAGGCTTGGAAATGAAGTGAAAAGAAAACAGGGAAAAGAGACACTTGTGACGGAAAGGCAAACCTATAAAGGTTGCTCCTAAGAATCAAAACCATAAGAAACACTAAGCCAAACAAAAAGTAAGCAAGTGAACCAAGAATGACCTAAACAACACACAGACTCAACAACAAGAAGACTAAGAGGTTTTGACTTGCTTGAACAAACTGATAAAACAATCAGCAAGTGACTGAACCAAGCAACCTTCGGAAGTGACCCTAAGGACTCAAACTTGACAGTCAAACCCTAAAGAAGGATGAGACCAAGTGAAAGCATTCTAAACGTTGCAACAGACAACAAACAATCAAAGTGTAGGTCTGTAAGACTACAACAACAACTAGGGTGAAGAGATGCAGCTATGTCCAAAAAGAATAGTGCACGAACTTCAAGAAAGGGCTTGTAAGCGGTAAAGACACTTAAACAAAGGTACAAGCAAGTAAAAACAAGCTCAAAGAGATTGGAGAGGCTTACAAGACTCAAAAAAAGCATATGAGGTCTCAGGAGTCAGTAAATATAGCAAAGCAACAGGCTGGAACATCAACCAAAGCTTGGAAGACCAACCGTAACAGCAAAACAGGCCACTACAGGAACATACCCTATTGTGCAGTGTTGCAACTAGCGTACATCAGGAGGTGTATGCTACTGTACAGTGCAAGGAGGGGCGTACATAAGCCAGCAAACGCTATTGTATGTAGGGAAGACCAACATACATGCTTGAGAAGAGTTCAAACACGCTTTGCAAACCAAAAACTGAGTTGAATCAAGCAAATAGGAAAGATGACACAGACCTACAGGGCCTCTCAGACAATCAGAACTGAAAAAATGGGCTGGAAGAAAACCAAAATTAAGTCTCCTAGAGCAGAACAACTAAGTGGTTACTCCCCAGCGGAGTCCCCAGTCTGTTGTTCAGGATTTCTACCCTATAGTGAGGAGATGGAAACTACCAACTGGGCGGGGTTGACAGGTAAACACATTGATTATACTGCATATGGTTACTGCAAAAGAAATAGGTTGGGATCAAAGGACATACCTCTTTTCGATGTTTGATCCTAGCTTTCACTTGGTCCTTCACTTGATCTCCTACTCGAGCTTCTGCTTGATGAACCTGCAATACAAGAGATACCTTCCTCAGCGTATCTTGACCATATAACATACGATGAAATTACAAAGTAATCTAACATCAACTATAATCAAGAATTAAACCAAATAGACATGCAATCCAATAGATATCATATTTGGGACAGGAAGGGTGTTTCAACCTTTTTATTGTCAAAGAAACATAAAATCAGTACAATATACCTAACGTGTAGAGATGTTTCTGCAACCGGATCCTGGGCTCCTGCTCTTCACTCTGACTTGGAACTTTCCTCCAGTGTAACAATACTTCAAGCCTTCTCTCAAGATTTTATGGCTATTATGAGTATATGAGTCTATTGAGTATTATGAGTATGTGAGTGTGGAGTAACCCCTCTCATGGATCCTCCTTGTATTTATGGGACAAGGCAGGCAGTTTAGATCGAGAGGTGGTTGGATTGGGAGGTTGGGGAAGTTACAGAACCAACTTCAACTAATCCCAATTTATCAAATTAATATATTTTTGATTTCATCTTAATATGTACACAAGTTTCATACAACAAGAGTAGCGTACAGGAAGCAACTTTTAATCTTTGCAACATGTGTTTACAACTTTTTTGGAGGTGTACGTTGGTTTCCCTTGAGGAGAGTAGGGTATAGTATGCGGGTCTTGTGTACAGAGACGGGTGTACAAGTGGAAAAATCAGAAGAAACTGTTAAATTCTCAGGTGAGAAGTGTACTTCTGGCAACAAGTCATCTAAGGAAATCATGCTCTTCAATCCTTTGTGTCCTTTTGTGTGATCTACAAGGCAAGGTGATCACGGGATGGAGAAGTGAAGCTTTGACCTATAACACTTAGCAATCATGCCCAATTTTGAATATAATGAAAAGATCCAATTTGCGCAATATCATGTCTTTCAACAGAGTTTGATTCTTCATGTAAATATTTTATGTTTGTATTTGTGCTACTAAATTGAATCTGATACTCTATGTTCTGTAATGTATCATATGTAGAGTAATCTACAACCACTTAATGTATGCATGCACTTCCCTTTTTTTGCGATATTATCAACTTAACATAATGAACACATTCTAACCTTAGACACATTCTGATTAACATCATGCTTCATAACCATAGGCCTAACTCACATCCACTTGAATTCCTTAAGATGCATCGTGTTGAACTCAAGGGTCTCCCATAGTCCTTATGGTACTAGCTAGAGAGGCATCAATTTCTTGTTGCATTAGATGCACCTAGATTGTTTGCATATTAAACGCACTTTTGAGTAGCTTTACTTACCCAAGCCTTGTTGTCCACGCTTCTATTTTGATTTTGTTCCATAGATTTTCCACTGAAGTCTCTTTGAGTGTGATAGATTTTGCACAACAAATCTTCATCCTGATAACTTACTGCTTTTTGATAGTACATGGCCTTGTGTCCAAAACCATCGCATGCATAACATCTCATAGTTTGACAATATTTTGCAACATGGCCAAAACGATTGCATCTTGCGCAGTTCACCCTACTGATACTTCTTCGATTGGTATATTGAAAAGCGTTATATCTGAAGGAATTATCATACCTGAAGGACTTATCATGATTTAGGGAATGCTCTCTATCGCAGACCTTCCTTGGTGTCTTTACATAACCAAGATGTGTTTTGTCTTCTGGTGGTCTTTGATCCTTCAAAATCCTGTTCAGTATTTTCGTGTTATCTTTTAACCTGTTCTTCACTTCATATTTATATTTTGTCTTGTCACTTTCTGATTGTGTGCATATAGGGTCGCTACTTGAAATATGTACTTATTTCTTTCCCTTTATCTCAATCAGCTTATATTCTAGATGATATATCTCTTTATCCTTTTCTTCAAGTTGATTTGTCATCATCTTGATTTTTTGCACCAATTCCTCTAGTGAGGTTCTCAATGCAGATTTCTCTTTCTCAAGTACTTGAACATTTTCTTGTGCGCAACTCAGTTGAATCTCACAGCTAGTTATCGTTTCACAGATATCTATGTCAACGGATGGTCTGTCCTATTCTTCATACTTTGACAATTGATCCTACAAGAGTTTATTCTTTTTCTTTGACTTTTGTAACTCATCCAAGGTACTAATCAATTCACCTTCCTATTCAATGTCTGCAGTGTCTTCATCATCAAATTGACTGTCACACTTGAATTCTACAACAGGTTTTGGAGGTGTGGATGGATTTGGAGGTGTTTTGAACGATCCACTGAAGAAATACTTATCTAGTGATCTTGGCTTGCTTTGCACAACTGGAGTGTTCTTCGAACTGGTCCTCTTCTTTTCATCTTTGCTCTCTTCTACTACATGGGCCATGGAGAGTACTTCTTTAGGATATTCATTGCAGTCACTTCCCTCATATGTATTACTTCCTTCTTCGGTGTACAGACTCTTTCTCTTTTTTGGAATCCTCCTTTTATTCCCATGTTTGTGTTGTGAGCACGTAGTCTTCTGATTATATGGAGTAGATTCCTCATCACTATCTCTATATCCAATTTTCTTGAAAGGACACTTCGAGGCATAATGATCTACTCCTCCAAATCTGAAGCATTTGAAGGGTAACTTTTTCTTGTACTTACCTCGTCCTCTTTACAACTTCTTGAAATTTTTTATTCCTCATCATCCGACTCATCACAAAAATATTTGTCATGATCATGCTTATCCTTTCCCGTGGATTTAAAATCAGCTTCCTTTTTTATGGGAGTCTCTTTCTCATTTCTCATCTTGTATGCAGTGAGAATTCCCTGAAGCTCATCCTTTGTTAAGTCGTCAAGATTAGCTCGATCTTCTAGCACATACACTTTCACAACATATCTTTGAGGCAGAGTTCTCAATATATTTTGTACCAATGATTCTTCATCTAGAGTGACCCCAAGACTCTTTATAGCATTAACTATCTCATCTACTCTTAAGAAGTAAGATGTAATGTTCTCTTCATCTTTCATTCTCAGAGACTCAAAATTACCAGAGTAGTTTTGCAGCTTTGATTTATTTACCTTATCGTCTCCTTCATATATACCTCTGATTTTGTCCCAAACTTCCTTAGCTGATGCACAATGCATAACTTTGACAAATTCGTCACCCATCAAGCCACATAGCAGAGCATTTATGGCTCTAGCATTGTTTTCATAGATTCTCCTTTGCATTGGATTAACTGGTACAACCGCTAGGACAACATAACCATCAATGATAGATTGCCAAACATATGCTCCCAACGATTGCAAACAAACTTCCATATGTACCTTCTAGAAAATATAATTGACGCCATCAAATCTTGGTGCTCTGTTGGTGGAAATGCCTTCTTGATTATCCATTTCTGCGTAATGATCTATCTTCCAGATGTTAATCTTATAATAAAGACACCTGCTCTGATATTATCATTAAAAACACAAACTAATCTCTTTTATCTCCTTAGTTGACCTTAGGTATGACCAAGATGGTACAAATAATGTGCCATTTTAGGGGCCCATCAATAGTTAAATGACTTTGGGTTAAATATGTTAATGAAGACCAAGGACATTAGCCAAGGTCATTTCCCCTTAGCCCCTCTCACTTCCCCTACTTGTGGAATCAAATCCCCCCTTCTCTTCTTCGCCTTTCTCCAATTGCATCTATCAAGGATTTTTATATCAAAATGTATGCACAATATTTACAATATCCATGGCCTCCTAGACAGTATAGGTTTGACATATAACCTTTACATCATTACATAAATATTCCCATCACAGGGTAAAAAATGAGGTTTTACAGGTCATAACTTCATGTATGCTATGAAAGCAGTTGCTTCTTTAGTGTTTTGTCTCATGATGTTCCCTCATAATGGAAAGATATCTACTCTTGATAAACTTACCTACCATGATCTCAATGAGCTATTTAATCTAGAAAATTATTGCATGTGGTCATATGTAGCCTTTCCATGCTTTCATTCACTGGAGTTGGTCCTAGAATATTCCAAGAAACCTCTATAATTGGAACCTTTTTATGGTATCCCCTTCTTACCACCCAAGAGGATGTCTCAAAATTATTTATTACTACCTCTGAGATTACTTCTTATCAAAAATAGAATTCCCTAAATTCTATCCCCATGGGAGGACATCCATGAGTATGACTTTATATCCACCAAGTATTGTTCCTCTTCCCTTCCCTCGGGATTGTTGGAACTCCTATGATGGATATTCTTAACCTTCCAGGGTTTATGTTAGGCCTCCCTATTTCGTACCTTTCTACCAAACACCCAACCCATATCCCAAGATGTTTTAAACCTAGTTAAATCAGTTGATACCTCTCATGCCCCACCACCTATCGTTATGGAGGAGCCATATCTTCCATCCAACCTCCACCCAAAAAGAAGTATGGGGGAAAAACCAAGGATGTGGCAGTCTAATCTACCCTTGGGATGGAAATTACCACCCTCTCTACAACATCTCCAGGGAACACATGACTTATGCCATATGTGATATACTTGGCCATGCCATCCATTAGTGTCCAGAGTTACATATTTTTCATATTCATATCCATGCACATGAAGAGAACATTGATGCAAACATCCAATTGTTCACATTTCTCTTCTAACACTACCAAGAAATGTAACAAGGAATTACATACAAACCACCCATGTGCATTATGTGGAAGTTATGGCCACTATTCACACCATTGTATGGACCTCCAAAATTTTCATGAAACTTTAGATGAAATCCAATGTAGGTCTATAGACCCTCAAGTCATCATTATCAAAGAGGTACCTCCACCTGACCAACCAAATGAATGAATGCAATCCATCGATTACATTTCCTCCTCAGGTGCATCATCCTCTTTATCCCCTTTGTCATCCTTGTCACCTTGGATGGTGTTGGAATCCCCTAACCTTTATACTCGTACCTTTCATAGCGATGAATACATTTTGAATCCCTTACCAACCTTGTTTTCCTATGGGATGATATGCATCATTGAGCATACATCCTCCCATAGGAGCCCCCTTCCAAGAGTGAGTCTTCAAACTAGTTCTCCATCGAATTGAAATATTTTATTCCCCTAGGACATGTTCATTGGTTCAAAAACTTGATCCTTTCTTAGGATATATTTGAGTAGGGAAATATGGCCAATATCTCTCCCATTATATCAAATTGGACATCACAATTAATCCTATTTTCATTGGAAACATCTTGCTTATGAACATTCAATGAGGTTACAATTTATAAAACACTCTTTCAAGAATACCATGATGTCTTGCATTCTTTTATGCCAAGATACTAGATCTCAACCTTGCCATATTGGAGCATTGTGTTGGCAGTTGGCCTAAGGTAGAACATGTGCACCAAAAACAACCATTAATGTTGATATCAAAAATATTCATAATATAGGTTTCATATACCCGATTGCATATACCGCCTAGGTGTCCAATTTGGTGCTAGTAAACAATAAGCAAGGAAACATTCACATTTGTACCGATTTTCATAATTTGAATAAATATTGTCCCAAGGAGAGACCTCTAACATGTAATTCACGGAATCCAAATCTAATAGATGGAATGAGAGAAATATGCACCTGAAATTCAAGGCTCCAAGAGCTCCTCCAATGGTGAACAGTTAAAATAATACCTAATTGCATGGGTCCACCATATTTATAGAATTTGGTTAATTTTTCTCCCACTCCAGTTGACCACATATGACCTCCATTTGATGCATCATTCGTGCCATTAGATTACTAGTTTTGTGCTCTTCTTGGTTGCATAACTAGATTTGTGTGATTAATATTTTTTTCTGGGGAGCCCTTGTTTTCTCCTTATTTTAATGCATGTACTTTAGTCCTTTATTCTTTGTTATATGCTTCTTGTATTATTGGGTTTATCTCCAAATACATTAGTATATGGTGGTATTTTTTCCATGTGTATAAGTATAGGATGCATCGAGATCACAACATTTCTCCCCGTGTGACCATCCTTACAATTATACTTCTTCGAACTAGCATATATGTAATATCCCTTAACAAGCATATTTTGCATTAAACTTGTTTTATTCCATTACACTTGTAAGATCTCACCCTCCTTATTCGAGAAAATGGTCTATCCCTTCCACCCTTGCTTGGTAGTAGAACCTTACATACATGGGTTACAATTCATTATTACCCCAATTGAATTTTGCTACTCATGTTTCCTTTTCCCCTATAGAAATATGAGACTATATAGTATGGGATACTAAATTTATCCTCATATCTTCTTCATTCTTCCTTATTGGCCTACCCTCATACTCCTACATTGTGACATGTTACGGTTAATTTTACATTTCACAAGCCCGTCACTTTCTCCACACTATAAAAAGCTATATTATTTTTACACCAATCTACACCCAAGGAGATTAACATCAGTGTCCTAGTCCTAGTCTTTTCCATTTTCTATCACACATTCTATGTATTCATTTGGTCATATATTGGATACTTATCTCCTTGACCCCTGTTCTCTCAAGTACTTGAGTAATAGGAAACCATTTCAATAGTGTTACTTAGCATTACTGTAGACCATATATGATCTATAAGGGAAACAACCTTGGTCACCTTTTATTAGATAATTCTATTATGTGTCACCCATGGAACCTTTCTAATGTCAACCTTCACTTTTTTTACCTTAGTACCCTCTCATCCCCTTCGTGAGCATTGCCATTGTAGTTATGTCCCTTTGTCATCCCTTTGTACCCTCCCTTAATATTATCAAGAGTTATACATATGCCTCTAGCTTATCCATGTCTTAATGCTATTAACAAAGGAAGTTTTGAGTCCATTACTCCATGACCCTCCATTCCCCCTTGGTGACTTAGTGCTTGCTTATTTCACATCCTTCTATCATTCTTGTGTTAATAAACAAAAACCTACACATTGGTTTACTTTCAATGAACATCCCTCTATCAAATTCACCACCTGTATTCTAGAGGGAAGGTCTAGATGCATTATGTACCTTGGCCCCATACCCATTATTGATGGTTACCCTTATACCACTTGACGGTATACCTCATTTCCCCTTGTATTGGTTGGTTCTCATGTGGTTCACTCTAAGTCACTATTGCACTATTGAGAATTATATAGTGTGGTGGTTCCATTCTCCCAGTTTGGTAAAAGACCTTAGACATTAATGACTCCCTCCTACTCTTGATTCTATATAAGAATCCCTTTAGTTCATAGCTTCATGTGTTGTTCAAGCTACATTGGTGATAGTGATATAGTTTCAACTATATTCCCTAGACCTATTTAGATATTTTTTTCATAATTTTGAACTACAACTTAGGATTTTCTCATCCTATCACTCCTTTTCGATCTTGGGTCCATCCATTTTCAACAAGGCTTCAATTATTGTGATATTCCATTGCATCAAGATGCCATTTTTCCTACTCATATACTTCATTTAAAATATCAATTGGATTATATTTATGTACTTGGATTTGGTCCCTCTGGACCCCCATGATGTTTCAATAGCTATTCAAGTTTATTGATTAGAACCCTCTTGGTCTTGATACCATGTTGCATTGAGACATTGCTACAAGTATGGGGATTCCCACCTCATTTATATCTAATATTTTATATACCTGATCCATTTGGTCGGTTAGGCCTCTCTTGTTGATATTTTACTTAAGCAGTTATGTTATTCAGAATTATTTAGACTTTAATTCAATTTATATCATATCATAATAATTGCATGCATAAGGATCACTGAAAGAAAGACATTCAAAGCATACATAAATATTTATCCTGGGAAACCCTCTTTGGGAAGAAAACCAAACAAAAATTATTCAGTATAGATTCATCAGCAAAGTACAATGTCAATACAATGAAGAGCTAAAGCTCTCTCATAGAAAGATACCCTAGATACAAAGATAAACAAAGATAAGATAAAACCTGAGATATTAGTCTTCCTCATGCTACTGCTTCTCTCTCTTGCGCACTTGTCTTCTTGAATTGATGCAAACTTACTTGATGTACAAATGAGGTAGGCATCCTTCTTATTTATACCTTCATTTCTAGTTCCATGTTTTCTGGGTATTTCTAGAAAATACTGAAGGGTTCCTTTCTAGAACTTTTTGGGGTTTACTTTCTAGAACTTTCCAGGGGTTTCCTTTTTAGAAATTTTTTGGGGTTTCCTTTCAAGAAATTTCTGGGGCTTTCCTTTCTAGAAATTTCCAAGGGTTTCCTTTCTAGAACTTTCCAAATATTCTGGTCCGACATAAGAATATATTATGAAGCTACATAAAATATCAACACTCCCTCTTAGCAAGGAAGGTATTCTTCTGACGTGATCTTCAATACTGCTTTCGCTGACCCGTACTTGACCATTTAATTGTTAATCTTCCATGAATCTATCCATCACTAGATGTTTTGTATGAGCAAGCTATCAACCATGTCATGCATTCGGGGCCTCAACACCATATATAGCATCTCACTAGTGGGCATAGCCTCGTCGTCATTTCAGACCTTATGGCTCTCAACCTCCTTTCGGACCTTATGTCATTACAAGAATTCATCTAGGTCACATAGAACTAGGAATCTATCTCACACATAATTTAGGCATCCAACTCACATAGAACTAGGAATCCAACTCACACATAATCTAGGTAACTATCAAGCTCACACATAATTGGGAAAATAGCTTGAAAGCTATCCCTTTTGGTTGGCACCACCAAGCATCCATTCCATAGTGACTGGGAATCTAACCACAAGGGTTAGGTGATCCATTGTGAACACACCATCCATCTAGCCTAAGGATAGGAAACCTCCAACCCACATAGGTTGGCCCTCTAGTCTGAAAGATGGGAATCCACCAGTCCAAATGACCTGGTCTTCCAACCTCGAATATTGGGTATCCTGACCCTATGCGAGGTTAGGATGACTTGTGGCTCAGTCGGTAACATGCCTGTGAATGAAGACCCACTGTTGCAACACTCTATATGCTACTGCCCCTAGAATTGCATTTGTATCTCAACACTTCCTCTGAGGGAGGGAAGTCGTTATGCACCACGCCAAGCTTGTCCCTGAAATAATCAAACTTTATCTTCAACGGAGGATTGGTTAACACATCTTGTATCTACTCATCTATCACATTATATTGGAACTTTACAACTCCCTTCTGCACCATGTATCAAATATAATGGTACTTGATTTCAATATGCTTGGACTTGCCATGAAACAAAGGGTTCTTAGACAACTTTACACAACTTTGGTTGTCACAAAAAATACAAGTCACCACCATCTCGAGATCAAATAGTCCTATAAGCAACTTCAAAAGCCACACAACTTCGCTACTAGTTGAACATGCTGCTATATACTCTACCTCGGCCATATTGAGTGCCACACTAGTCTGCTTCCTGCTGAACCACAAGATCATAGTTGATCCCAAACTGAAGCAACATCCTGATGTACTCATTCGATCTATGGCACTACTAGCCCAATATGAATCAGTATAACCTTGCAGTATTATATCACAATCCAAAATATATCTAAGTCCATATTCAATTGTACCTTCTAGGTACCTTCTAATGTGTGTGTTTTGTTGCAATCAAGTGAACATGTCTTGGATCAATCATATACTAACTCAATGTGTTCACCGCAAAGCATATATTTGTCCTAGTGTTCATAAAATACATCAACGAACCAATCATCTGTCTATACATGGTGGAATCCACTATATCTAAAGAGGTATCAATGAATAACTTCAAGTTCGTTACCATTGGTGTAGGCATGTGTTTACAATCCATCATCCTGAGTCTCTTTAGGATTTCTACAACATATTTTCCTTGGCTAAGGAAAATATCATTATGTCTCTTCCACACCTCTATACCTAAGAAATAGTGCATCATACCAATTTATTTCATCTCGAACTATGTAGTGATCTCCCTCTTGCACCTTGCAATGAGCTTCTTGTCCCCTGTTAGAAACAAGTCATCCACATAGAATAGTAATATCACTGCTCCACCACTCACAACCTTGTAGTAAAGGATGGAATATGCTTTACTCTTAGTAAATCCCAAGCTCATCACAAAACTATCAATTATACCATACCACATCCAGGGAGCCTGATTCAATCCATATATGGCCTTCTTCTCCTTGTGGCTACTCCACGTACACTTCCTCTTCCACTACACCATTTAGAAAGGTTGTCTTTACATCCATCTAATGTAGCTTCCATTTCATCAATGTAGCTGCCTCTTCATAATATATTCCTTCTTTATGGGAGAAACCATGAGCCACAAACCTTGCCTTGTAATTCTCGACACTGTCATCTTCTCCATGCTTCATCTTGTAGATCCATTTGGAAGTCACCACTGACTTCTATTCAGTCTTGGAACCAAATCCCAAACATCACTCTTCATAATGAACCTGGTATTCCTCGATCATGGCATCCTTCCATACTTTCTTATAAGCTATTTCTTCACAACTAGAAGGCTATGCATCAATGATATCACATAATAATGCCATGTAGCTGGAATATGGTCGAGGTCTCTTGATCTCTCTGAAAGACCCATCTAGAGCAACACATTTCTTTGCATCTTGAATAATATCCCAAGCCCAAGCTAATCTTCTTTTATATGTAATCATTTCTTTGGGTGGATCTATAGGTCTTTGCAGTTCTACCATATCATAGTCCTCCAGAACATGCACTTCTAGTACAACATTATCTTCTGTACCAGTATTTGTGACTCTAGGAGCTTCAGGATCCTCATCATGGACCTCATATGTATGAGACTTCCTTGATCTGCTAAAAGTTGCATCCTCATCGAAGGTGACATCTTTGCTTGTCTCAATATTCCTGTAACCATGAATGTAGACTCGGTATTCCTTTGATGACTCACTGTATCCAACAAATAAACCTTTCTTTCCTGAAGGATCCAACTTCGTTCTCTTATCCTTGGGAACATGTACATATACATGACAACCAAGTATCCTCAAGTGGTTGAACTCTAGCTTCTCTCCTGTAAACATCTCTTCTGGAATCTTATTCCCAAGGTCATGGTGAGGAATTCTATTATGCACATATATGGCGGTTTTGGCCACCTCTTCCAATTGGTGCAATGGTAAATCTTGATCATGAATCATAGCCTTCACTGCTTCCATGATCATTTGAGTCTTTCTTTCTACCATACCATTCTATTGAGGATTGTAGGGAGTGTGCATCTCCCTCTTAATCTCAAATTCTATGCATAATGTCTTGAATGCATCTGATGTGAATGTCCTTTGTTATCTAACCTTAATGTCTTTATCTTCTTTTCAGAGAGATTCTATACAAGGGCCTTGAATTCCTTGAACTTTCAGAACACTTCACTTTTTGCTTTCAAGAAATAGATCCAAGTTTATGTGAGTAATCATCAATAAATGAAACAAAATATACATACCCACTAAGTCATGTTGATGACATTGGTCCACACACGTCTGAATGCACTATGTCCAAGATTACTTTAGCTTTGTTTTCATTGCTTGGAAACATACTCTCCACATTCCTTCCTTGTGCACATCCCTTGCATATACCATCATGATTCACATGAATCTCTAGTATACTTTTAACCATCATGCTTATGATCGAAAATGTTTTCTAATGTATGTGAGCAAGTATTCTATGCCATAGCTCACTTGGATTCAAAGTGCTATGTACCAATTCTTGATCTGATTGTCCCTTCATCTTGTACAACCATCCCTCTTGAACACTAATCATGATAGAATCATCAATAGTATTTCCCTTTGGCCACATGAGAACTTGGCCATCAAGAAAGAAACTCTATATCCATGTTCCTTTGATGTTGAGATGGATATTCTTCTTCAAACCAGGTACATACAATACAACTTTCATCTTCACAGGATTTCTGGAATCCAACTTGTAGGAGGCTTCTCCTACCCCTTTTATGGGATACCGGTAATCATCATTAAGCATCACCTAATGAGGTGAATATTTTTGGACCAAATTTGTGAGAGAATTCTTGTAACCGTTCATGTTCTTAGAAGCACCACTATCAACAATCCATGTGTCACTTCCATGAGTGACTATCCCTATAAGAGTTGATATTAACACATATTCTTCACTTGAATCATCTTCTCTTACTTTCTTATGAACATGTTCATCATATTCTGCGGCATGAGGATGATGTCTTTTATTATTCCCTTTTCTGATCTAATCTTTTATGTGAGGACAATTTCTTGCAATGTGTCCCATCTTCTTGCAACCATAACATTTGTAATTTGAGTAAATGTTTGTGTCTTTTGTGTATTTTGAAACTTTTTGCGAGAATGGGATTCTTTCTTGCTTTTCCCTTTTCTTGCATGTGCTACTAGTGCTTGATATTGATCATCATCCAACATTTCTTCTCTTATTACCAATCTAGTTTCTTCTTGTGTACACTCTTACCATAGCCTGTTGAACTTTGTTAGCTTCCTTCTAGAACAAATCCACTGTATAAATGATTCCCAAGAACTTGGGAGACCATTCAATTTAGTCATCACTATCTCAGCTTCATCAACTATTTATATAATGGCTTCAAGTTGTTTTTTGATTTGAGATTCCCTTGTGAAATAGGATTGAATGGTTTCTAAATTCTACATTTTTACATTCTTGAGTTGTGTCCTCAATGTCATCTTCTAGTTGATATTATTGCCTTCAAACTATTGGGACAAGGCATTAAACACATTCTTCAGAGTCTTCAATGATGAGACATGAGGGATCTAGTAGTCTTTGATAGAATCTACAATGATTCTCTTTGCTCTAACCATGTTCTTCTTGTGTCTTTCCTTAGCCTCAACTCCCTCTAGCTCATCAGCCTCTTCTTCAACATATTTTTCCAAATCATTCTCTTCTAGGATGAGAAGCACCCTATACTTCCATGCTTGGAAGTTACCATCCCCTTTAAGCTTCTCATCGAGCTTGGCGCTATTCGTTATTTTGTCCAAGCTTAAAAATATGACAAAGATGAAATTTTTCAGAAATGGAATTTGGACTTACCAGTCAATGTGCTATGCCAAGGTGATCTTCACAAGCCAAAATCAGCTCCAATGTCAACCCAAAAACTGCTTAACGTATATCCTCTGGTTTTACAAGGAAACCCTAATTTTTCCAAACTTTGAATTTGGAGAATCTCATCCAGGGAGAAGAAGCGCCCTCCCAAGGATAGTTGAGCAAACCTTCTTTTCAGTCAAATATGTGGACAGATTAGGAAAAAATTGGAAGCCTTAGTTTCCAACTTTCGATAGTTGTAGCTGTTGCAATGACTTCTTTTAGCACTACTCTAATCCCATGTTGAGATTTTACTTAAGCAGTTATGTTATTCAGAATTCTTTAGACTTTAATTCAATTTATATCATATCATAATAACTGCATGCCTAAGGATCACTTAAAGAAAGACATTCACAACATACACAAATATTTATCCTGGGAAACCCTCTTGGGAAAGAAAACCCAACATAACTTCTTCAGTATAGATTCATCAACAAAGTACAATGCCAGTACAATGAAGAGCTAAAACTATCTCATAGAAAAATACCCTAGATTCAAAGATAAACAAAGATAAGATAAAACCCGAGATATTAGTATTTCTCCAGCTGATGCTTCTCTCTCTTGCGCACTTGTCTTCTTGAATTGATGTAAACTTGCTTGATGTACAAATGAGGGAGGTGTCCTTCTTATTTATACCTTCATTTCTATTTCCATGCTTTCCGGGGATTTCTAGAACTTTCTGGAGGGTTCCTTTCTAGAAATTTCTAAGGTTTCCTTTCTAGAACTTTTCAAGGGTTTCCTTTCTAGAACTTTCCAGGGGTTTCTTTTCTAGAACTTTCCGGGAATTTCCTTTCTAGATCTTTCTGAAATCATCTAATCTGACATAAAAATATATTCCGAAGCTACATAAAATATCAACATCTCTAGCCTTATTGAGGGACGGGGCTCTTTTTCTTTACTCATCCTTTTTTCTTGTCCTAGTGCTCATGGATCCCCATGGATTGAAATAGGAAAAACATATCATGTATTTCAGTCATACGATGAACTAATCTCACACACGATGGAAAAACCATTAACAACCTCATTTTTCTCACTTGTCTTATCATGAGTAGCATCTCTAGTGTACACCATTCTTCATAGTATTAGCCCCATTTCCTTCACATCTACATCCATATGAACTCAGAAATGCGACGAAAATTTGAATGAAAGCCAAATTCTGACCTTACTTTACATGTTGTATATTTTCCCTAAAATTGCATGAGGTATGCCACACCAAAATATCTGAAAACTACAACAAAGTCCCAAAACCATAATTTGGTTACTCATAATTGTCTTGTGACTTCCAAAAATATGTACTGGATGAAAGTGGACAAGCCCTAACTATTATGGTTGAAAATAGTTGTTGATTTGGTATCCAAAACCCTAACTTCACCACCAAATCATCGATGAAAGGGGATAATTCACAATGGAGATAGATCTAAGTATGTACCACAATATTCCCTATAAATACAACCTCCAATGTCACCATTCCATATCCATAAACATAGTGAGGTTATGCTATCAGATTTCATACTGAAAGCAAGAGAGAACCATTGTCCCTTGCTTTATTTTAGCATTTGGAATCAACAACACAATCACTTGGCTGGAAACCTAGGCACAAAGGAGCAATAAAAAACCTCCCTTGGGTATGATACAAATGACCATTACCATCTACAACTGATACCAGGGTGTTGTTATCTCAATTCATTCTTTGTGTATTAATATATAAACCATTCTTTACATGTGTTGCATCTTCTCTCTTTGGCTAGTTTTCTGATTTATGTTACATGCATAGTTAAAGAAATTTATTAATTTATTTTAGTTTCTATTCATACTTTGATATTTTACTTGACATAGTAAAACCCTCAAGTAATTACTTTTGGTATGTGTGGATCATAAATAAACTACACCAACTTGGTTGGGAATAAATTGGTTGGGAAGACTAAGTGGGAACACATGGTTGGATGGATGTTGGCTGGGAGCACTTGGAGATATGTCAGAAGAGCATACATTGGATTCATGCACTTTTTGGGTGCAATTTCATGGGTGCACTTGGGAAAAACAAAATTGTGTGCACTTGGAGGCACCTTGTTGGAAGCAATTTCTTGGCACAATTGCAATGGATGCATATGTGAAGGGCACACTTGCCATACATAGATGTGATGGATGTAGATGTAATGGGTGCACTTGTAGGCACTTAGGTGTCCAACATACTTGTGATTGTGATCGCATGTCATAGTGGGAATGGGACCATTGGAGATGAACATTAGTAGACAAGTCATGTGGGAAAAATTGATTTGCAAGTGGGCACTTTTGTCCACTTATAATTGGAGGGGATTGCAATAGTTTGGAAAGAATAATATATACAGTGGATGCATCAAAGTGGCTAAGGAATTCAAACATCTTGGAAGTGATTCACACAAGTTCAAAGTGAGCTCTATGATTGTGTTATATTATGGGTTCAAAATAGTAGGGTGAATTTGGATTGGCTAGGTGAAAAATGAAGAGGTGAATAGAACCTACAAGAGGCAAGCCTACAATAGCTTTAGGGGTTGGTTTGTACATAACTACTGGGCATTGGAAGAAGGCTATTTTTTGTTAGGTTAATTGTAATTTTATAAAATATGGGAAAGTGTGTGGGTTCCCTCCCATGTTTTATATTGTAAATATTCTTCTCATAAATAAAGTTTAAGGCATTTTCCTTGGGTGCCACTTGTATATGTGCATGCCATGTATTGTCTCTTGTTTATCTAAATGAATTCTATTCTATTTCTTACAGTATATTAGTTAACTATTAACATTGGCTAAGTGTTGAATATTTTTAAGAATACGTGTTGTTGGGATGTTTTAATGGTTTTAGTTGGACACATGTGAGTATGACTTAATTGTATTGGATGCTTTTTAGTCTAAGGTGAAGTTATGGGCATATCTTAGGTGAATAGGAGTAGTATGGTTGTAGTAGGTGTAGGATGGCTAAGCCCCTATGGATTGGGAAAGGTAGTTATACATGACCTCAAGTGTTGAAGTGATGTTGGGAAACCACCAAGTTCAAGGAAACAACATTGGGAAGACTGTAAGTCTATAACACTCAATATTTAACATAGTTAATACTTGTATAGGGATAGGGTTAGAATTTTCTAAATCATCAACCCCCAATTAGTGTTAGGGTTTGGACCCTCTAGAATATTCTTGAAATCCCATTTGTGATTAGGTCCATATGTGTGAGCAATGGAAGATGAGATAACATCCACATGATATAATGGTGGCCAAAAAGAAAGGTCAACTTGTGGGAGGCATAAATTTTACATATGAACTTCAATTGAGGTTAATTTTGCACCATTGAAAATATCTTGATGTGTAAAACAATGTTAAGAGGCTAGGAGTTAGGATTCCAATTTTTTTACCCCAAAATTGATAATTTAAGGCATCAAATGATATTTGTAGGGTTACCTGCCCATAAAATGGGCCCTACAAGCCAACACCTATTACGTTTACACCTATAAAGTGCTAAAATAGATGACAAGTTATATAATTACCCATTCCTAATCATCAAAACTTGGCATCCATATCTCATTAAGTGATGCCTCTAAATCAATATTGATCATCATAATTTGAAGTATTTCCTAGCCTAGAAAATGTTATCATCTTTGGAATAGCACAAGTGGGTTACAAAGATGATTGGGTATGGTTATGATATCTTATATAATAAATGAAAAGATAATGCAGTGGCTAATGCTTTATCATGGAAATATGAGGAGGAAGGATTTTTCCATGCCTTATCCTTACCCATGCCTAGTTGGAATGTCAAATACCATCAAGAATGGTTGGAAAATGACACGTTGGTTCCAACTCACGTAAATTATTTAGGGTGATCCAATCCCCCCTTAGGAATATATGTGGTAGCAAGTTACCTTGAAGTAGAAAGAGTGCATTTTATTGTGCAAAAATATTCTTTAAAACAAATGATGCTAGAGGAGTTACATTCATATCCCATTACAAGTCACTCTACCTTTAACAAAACCTATGAATGCACCAAGTGATCTGTTATCTCCCAAATTGACCACCGTCTTTTTGGGTGATAGAATGGGTAAAATTTTTTATTTTTGTGAGTCTTGGGTTTCAAAATTCGAAAATTTAAGCTTTCAGCAGTTAACTGAGTCTGTGGAAGTTTGCTTAATGGCCGAAAAGGATTAGTTTCCGCAGCTAAGGGGGTTAACAGACAAAGCATAAGTTGCCGAAAATGTTTCAATATGCAAAAAATAAAATCCTGCTTTTGCACGCTCCAATGTCAAGCAAGCCTGATTCATCATTGCAGTTGAAGAACAACCAGTCTTGTGGAGAGGATCAGTTAGATTAAACCTTGCCTCTATCCATTCATTGAGTTAAACTCCAGCTAGTGTGTGACTCATAAAACAGTTGTTGTACTCTGCCTGTGACTCAACTTACAGAGGAAACATATCTTCTGGTTGCACAGATCATCTCCAGGTATTAAGTGACAGTTCATCATTTCATGGTGAAAACAAATCTTCCACTGAGGACAGAGTTATAAGGGGTCTGGTACCTTAAGTCTCGCCCACAAGTGGCCGAGTTTTTCAAATCTGCAAGTGTTTTCGAAGAACAACAAAGATCGGCAAAGAGGAATTTTCTGCTGAAATCGCGTGATGTTGCGGGGAAATTTCGACGGCCTTCCCGAGCTCCAAATCCAAATCTAAAAGCACCAATGGATAGCTTATGATATGTAGATCAAAATCGACTATTCGAACATGCAAAACGGACATCGGACGGTTGAGAAAATCGATTTTTTCCAAAGGCAGTTTTTTCAGGAATTCTACAGGTTTCGGCAGCTTAGACGAGCCCCACAGAGCTCATTAGCTGCCGAAAGGTCTGACTTCCGGCGGCTAAGGCACGAAATCAGCAGAAGGCAGCGTTTTGGGTTTTAATTTTTGAAACAGTTACAGCTTTCGGCAGCTTAGGCGAGCCCCACAGAGCTCATTAGCTGCCGAAAGGTCTGACTTCCGGCAGCTAAGGCACGAAATCAGCAGAAGAGTTAACTGCCGAAAGCCTGTTTTTTGCCAGTTTTCTCTATTTTCGCCCAGATCGCGGATTTTCTAGTTGGAATGACAGGAGACCGGTCAAAACAAATGAGTTATGAATTATGCTATCAGTATCTAAAGGAATTTCAAACGAGATCTCAGTTAAGTGGTCATTTTGCTTTGTTTTTGGCATCTTTTGAGGAGACAAGTTGAAGATCTCGTGCCACATCACTAAGGTCGAATCTACATGCACTTAATTGAAGTTCACCTAGCCTTGGGAGGCTACTTCACTTCATCAAACACCGAGCACTAAAGGAGGAGATCACACTCATCATTCCTTGATTCAAGCAATCACATCTATCTCTTGCATTTACACTGTTTTAGTTGACTCAAACAGATCCACGTTTTTAGGATCTGGAAATTGCTTTGTAAAGGCTATAAAGTCTGAGAACCAAGACATTTTGAGGGTTCGATTTTGGATGGAATAATTGGCTATTATATTCGATTTTCTTATGCTAATATAGATCACAGGTTTCCTTCAGCTTCGATATCAGTTTTCATTTTCTCTTTCACTGTATCAGTGTTGTCTAGCTTCGAATGTGAATGTTCTCTTTACATTGTTTAGCTCACAGCTTGATTCCAGTTCTTTGAATGTCTCTCGAGCCCTACTTTGTACTGGTTTGGTTACATGTTTTCTTCATCCATCTTTGATATTATATGCTGATCAATCGTTTCTTGAAGGCACTGTTTCATCTGTTTACATGCTGAATGTCTGAATACTGTACTCTGATTTAGTCATCCCATTGATCCACTTTTTTTTCAAAAGACACAAAAAATATGATTTCTCAAGTTACCAAGCATACTTAGCCATAACCACTAAGTAGTTTCTTGGAGAGCTAACAAATTGGCGCCGTTGCCGGGGAGCGAGGTGAGAAGCTGATCTTCCTGGGAGACGACATAGATCTACTCTTTGATGATAGACAAGGAGTAGACACTTACTGGTTATAATCATCTATCTGGCGACTCCATGAAGAACGAACTCAGTGGCGACTCCATTGTTCAACATCTGTTGGTGACTCCACTGGGATGACATGAACAGAATCTTAGCCAAGAGGTATGCGTTCTGTGATTTTTCAAATATTGTTGGTTTCCCTAATCAAGTACCTGCCAGAGATGAATGGGACAACAGTCTTCCTAGATTTCGAGGAGAAGAGGGGGAAGTGCCAGCTGAACATTTGCTGGACTTTCATGACTACATGCATCGGTTGCAGGTAGTGGATGAGGATGTTCAGATCCGGCTCTTCTGTGTTTCATTAAAAGGGATTGCCCGTGACTGGTATCGGTCTTTGCCTAATGCTAGTATCAGCTCTTTGGCTGATTTTCATGCTGCCTTCCATGTGTTTTGCAATAGGATATTTCCAGCTGATCTGCTCTACCCAGAATGTTGTCATGAATTTAGTTTACGGTATGAGGATCCAAACACTCAGGAAATGTATGTTGCAGCAGGAGATATCTCTCATCATGATCAAGAAATTGCTGATCCACATTATGATAGCCATGAGGATGCCTTTAACACTGTATCAAATTCATCTATTAAAAATGACTGTCATGATGATCAGATTGTTTCTTTCAAAACCTTTAAAGATGAGGATCAGATTATTCCTTCTGAAAATTTTAAAGATGTTCAGCATATAGATATATTAGAAGAAGATAGCTTCAGATATGCAACAGATAATAGGGATAGTTTTCAGTCTTTTGATTCGCAGACACAGGGGGATTACAAAATACGTAATGCAGAGGAGGAGGACAGCCTACCATGTCCAGATTTGCAGGGGATGTCTAATCTTCAGCTTGAACAGGTGAATCATGATCCCGGATGTGTTGATGTAGCAGCAGCAGATGTTATGAGCAGCCCACACCTTCCAGATTTGCAAACGAAGATAGATTTCGGCAGACATTCGAAGGAAGGGCAGCAGAATGGTTCAGATCAGCAATTTGTTTTGTATGTTTCTCCAGCAGATTTTGAGCAGCCTTCTCCAGCAGATCTTGAGCAGTTTATACACATCATTGAGATCAAGGAGGACAGCCAGCCACATCATCTTCGTTTACAGTCAGAACAGGAGCTTGAAGAGGTATTCCATTACTTTTTTATTGATCCTATTGCTGCTTTTCTGGAATCATTGAGCAGTATAAAGGTCAGGATATTCTTATCAGATAAAGGATGTTTATGTCATTTTTCCAGAACATATCTCTGTTGGCTACTTATTCTTTTATTTTTGGGATCAAGATCAAGAATTTTGTCAGCAAATAAATTTCTTACATGGTTGTGTTGGAAGTGTGCTTTTACTTGATGGATCTACCTCTATTAGTTAGTGTAGGGGTAGATAGATGAATAAGCTCATTTTATGAGCACGTAGATCATTTTTAGTTGTTTTTGAATAAGTAGAGAAGGCTGCATGTAAGCTACAGGTGGAGACAGGTTTGCAGAGGGATCAGTGTTAAAGACTTAATGACTCCATGCCCAATGCTAAAGGCTACTGGAACTACTTGGTTCTGGGATTCTTCGGAACCTCACTGGGAGGATTCCATCCCCGAGTAGGAGCCAGATGTTATCTCCCAAATTGACCACCGTCTTTTTGGGTGATAGAATGGGTAAAATTTTTATTTTTGTGAGTCTTGGGTTTCAAAATTCGAAAATTTAAGCTTTCAGCAGTTAACTGAGTCTGTGGAAGTTTGCTTAATGGCCGAAAAGGATTAGTTTCCGCAGCTAAGGGGGTTAACAGACAAAGCATAAGTTGCCGAAAATGTTTCAATATGCAAAAAATAAAATCCTGCTTTTGCACGCTCCAATGTCAAGCAAGCCTGATTCATCATTGTAGTTGAAGAACAGCCAGTCTTGTGGAGAGGATCAGTTAGATTAAACCTTGCCTCTATCCATTCATTGAGTTAAACTCCAGCTAGTGTGTGACTCATAAAACAGTTGTTGTACTCTGCCTGTGACTCAACTTACAGAGGAAACATATCTTCTGGTTGCACAGATCATCTCCAGGTATTAAGTGACAGTTCATCATTCCATGGTGAAAACAAATCTTCCACTGAGGACAGAGTTATAAGGGGTCTGGTACCTTAAGTCTCGCCCACAAGTGGCCGAGTTTTTCAAATCTGCAAGTGTTTTCGAAGAACAACAAAGATCGGCAAAGAGGAATTTTCTGCTGAAATCGCGTGATGTTGCGGGGCAATTTCGACGGCCTTCCCGAGCTCCAAATCCAAATCTAAAAGCACCAATGGATAGCTTATGATCTGTAGATCAAAATCGACTATTCGAACATGCAAAACGGACATCGGACGGTTGAGAAAATCGATTTTTTCCAAAGGCAGTTTTTTCAGGAATTCTACAGGTTTCGGCAGCTTAGACGAGCCCCACAGAGCTCATTAGCTGCCGAAAGGTCTGACTTCCGGCGGCTAAGGCACGAAATCAGCAGAAGGCAGCGTTTTGGGTTTTAATTTTTGAAACAGTTACAGCTTTCGGCAGCTTAGGCGAGCCCCACAGAGCTCATTAGCTGCCGAAAGGTCTGGCTTCCGGCAGCTAAGGCACGAAATCAGCAGAAGAGTTAACTGCCGAAAGCCTGTTTTTTGCCAGTTTTCTCTATTTTCGCCCAGATCGCGGATTTTCTAGTTGGAATGACAGGAGACCGGTCAAAACAAATGAGTTATGAATTATGCTATCAGTATCTAAAGGAATTTCAAACGAGATCTCAGTTAAGTGGTCATTTTGCTTTGTTTTTGGCATCTTTTGAGGAGACAAGTTGAAGATCTCGTGCCACATCACTAAGGTCGAATCTACATGCACTTAATTGAAGTTCACCTAGCCTTGGGAGGCTACTTCACTTCATCAAACACCGAGCACTAAAGGAGGAGATCACACTCATCATTCCTTGATTCAAGCAATCACATCTATCTCTTGCATTTACACTGTTTTAGTTGACTCAAACAGATCCACGTTTTTAGGATCTGGAAATTGCTTTGTAAAGGCTATAAAGTCTGAGAACCAAGACATTTTGAGGGTTCGATTTTGGATGGAATAATTGGCTATTATATTCGATTTTCTTATGCTAATATAGATCACAGGTTTCCTTCAGCTTCGATATCAGTTTTCATTTTCTCTTTCACTGTATCAGTGTTGTCTAGCTTCGAATGTGAATGTTCTCTTTACATTGTTTAGCTCACAGCTTGATTCCATTTCTTTGAATGTCTCTCGAGCCCTACTTTGTACTGGTTTGGTTACATGTTTTCTTCATCCATCTTTGATATTATATGCTGATCAATCGTTTCTTGAAGGCACTGTTTCATCTGTTTACATGCTGAATGTCTGAATACTGTACTCTGATTTAGTCATCCCATTGATCCACTTTTTTTTCAAAAGACACAAAAAATATGATTTCTCAAGTTACCAAGCATACTTAGCCATAACCACTAAGTAGTTTCTTGGAGAGCTAACATGATCTTTCCTTTGGGAAGGCATGTTGTAATTTACTTAACCCTAGAATTACATAGAAAAATAACATAATGCAATAAAATTCTAGAACTAAATAGAAAACATAAGAGAGAAATATATAGAACATGAAAAATAACCCTTATATTAGTGATGTGTTAAATAGAGAGCAATGTTCACTTCCCTCTTTGAGGGGGAAACCTCCTATGAGAAAAGTTCGAAATATAATAACAACCCTTGATCACATTGCACAACCTTCTACTCTATATATAGTGCATCGATAGAATAGAAAATCCTAATTACATGTGATGTTGGCCACCTAGTGGTTCTTAATTAATAAAGAGACCCTTTTACATTGATTGACTATCAACTAACTATCTAATAGGTCCTATTCAAAGGCGATGGCCTCGAAGATCAATAAATTACTCCTCAAAATCCTCAAACATGAGGCGTTAAGATAGGACCCTAACATTCCCTCCCCCTTCAAAAATAGCCTTGTCCTCAGGGTTGGAGATGGGGAAACTAATACAAACAAGATAATGATTTCCATGTAACATATTTTAGCTGCATATCCTTCCATTGAATGGGAACTTCTTGGATAGTGTGATACCAGAGGTGTTGCTCTTATGTGGCCAAAGTGGATTTTGGTTAGAGATAAATGGATCCTTCTTCATAAATTTATGGTAATGTAGTTTGATTATGGAAATTTTACTCCACAACCTTTTTAAAACAAGAAACATAAAATATTGGAAGGATCGTGGAGTGTGCTAGAAGAGCTAATTTGTAAGACACATATCTATTGTGTTGCATAATATGATATGGGTCATAAATTTTTGGTGCCAACTTCTTATAACATTTATCTTAGAGATACGTCTACTTACAAGGATGGAGATTAAGGAACGCCTAATCCTTGACTTCAAAGGAAATTTTGGATTTATGTTGGTTCGTTTGTTGTTTCTTAAAATTTTGAGCCATAACAAAAAACATTTAAGTGTGCAAAGAATTGCTTCACGATTGTGAAGCATATTATCCATTACATGCACCATTATGGTCCTTGAGATATATGAACCTATTGAATGTGGTTGTTATCCATAGACTTCTTGATATGGGGTCATTTTTGTAGCATGAATGTAAGTGATATGGTACCATCATTCAACCAAAGATAACCAATACATACATGGGTGTTGATTTTCTAAACAAAAAACATATAATATATGATTCTAGGTACTTGTTGACATATTTTTCTTAGCCATATGTTTGGGGGATGATATGATGTGCTCATTTGCAACTGGGTGCCATAGAGTTTTAACAACTCTTTCCAAAATTTTATGGGGAAAGTGGGATCCTAATCCAAAAAAATTGAAGTAGGCATACCATGGAGCTTACAAATTTGATCCATAAAAACTTGGGCAACAATTGCTAGAGTATATGACTGTTGCAGGGAACACAAGTGAGCATATTTAGAAATTTTATAAACTACTTGTAACGTCCCTGATCCCCTCTGTTCCCTTTAGAGGTGATGGGGGAGCTCCTTAGAAACAACCTGCTAATTTTTTTTCAAAGATTCTGAAACTCTGCACTTTTACACAGCTGCAACAACTTCAGTCCGCAATCCGCAAGCCGCAAGTCGGAAGTCAGAACTCCAAATACACAACGTTGAAGAAATACGCCTTCGACTTCCACAATCCACAATCCATAGTGTGGGAGTCGAAATTCGGAACACCAAATATACAGTGTCGAATAAATATGCCTCCAAATTCCGCAATCTTCAATCCACCTTGCAGGAGTCAGAAGTCAGAACACCAAATATACAGCGTCGAATAAATACGCCTCTAACTTCTGCAATCCACAATCCACCTTGCGGGAGTCGGAAGTCGGAACACCAAATATACAACGTCGAAGAAATACGCCTCCGACTTCCGAAATCCATAATCCACCTTGCAAAAGTAAAAAATTCGGAACTCGAACGCGCAACTCTGAAGAAATCACCTCTCCGAATTCCGCAATCCGCAATCCACCTTGCAGAGTCAGAAAGTTGGAAGCACAACATGCAACTCCGAAGAAATCACCTCTCCCACTTCCTCAATCCACAATCCTACTTGCGGGAGTCGGAAAATTGGAACCACAACGTGCAACTCCGAACATTTACGCATCTGACTTCCGCAATCTGCAATCCGTGATGCAAGATTCAGAAGTTGGAACCCCCAAATTATCAGCTTCAAAGAATCATGCCTCTGAATTCCGCAATCCGCAATGCGGGAGTCGGAAGTGGGAACCCCAAATGCACAACTCTGGAAAAATCACCCCTCTGACTTTCGCAATCCGCAATCGTCCATGCGGGAGTTGGAAATTTGGAAATCCAACGTACCACGCCGAGAAATCATGCCTCTGACTTCTGCAATCCGCAATCCGCAATGTGGGTTCGGAAAGTCGGAAGTCGACCATATACCCCTGTTACTCCCAACTCCTTAGGCCTATATCTTTCTCATCCTAAGTCCATTTTTGGAAAACTTAGTATCATTGGAAAGCTCTCGGCAAGCTTTATGCAACGGTGTGATCCTCTGCCACACCTAAGAACTCTAACTTTTCCATTCTTCCAATCAAATTTTTTCCCAAACTTCATCCATGCCTCTTTACCACTCTGTAAAGAGATCTGATCCAATTTGTCATGGCCCCCTCCCTTCATCTAACCCATAGAGGGAACATGAAAACAACAGGGGGTGTCTATTTCTCCCCCAAATCCCTGACTGAACATTCTTAGCATTCCGGGCCTTTACAACACTTATCCCTATTCATCAATGAACATATTCATATAAGTACAATCACATGTTTTCATATGCTTAATCAAATAAGCACAGTGGAATGAAACATTATCCACACACATATCTATCATGCATTCAACATATCAATAACAATCATCAATAATTAAATCATTACAGAAGTAAAACACTTAGAATACTTATCTTTAAGGTGAAATCACCAAGCAACTGGCTATGGAATGCTATGGAATGCAACGTTCCATCCCAACCATAGGTCTCTTCCTAGCCTGTATTCTTTCAACACTCAAATACCACCCCCGAGTTGGGGCTATGTATCCACTAAGGAGGATCTAACATGCTCACTCACAGCCATGGTTTCACAATCATTCAGGGTCATCCAGCGCACAGTTGGCTCTGTCAACCAAGTGGGGAGATAGGGAAGGAGGTTTCTAATTCAATGATCTCAATAGACAGAGCTACATGCATATCCAATTGACTTCAAACAGTCCATGAACCCCCATCACCTCCACTCTCATCCTAAGTAAGGTCCTCTTATCTGCTACACAGTCCCTATGGCGCCCCTTCCCTCAATGCTAACCTGGGAAGGTATGGATGGTCCCGAATTCTAAACCAAGGATGAATGATCCCTCACTGGCTCTACCATGAAGTATGGCCCCCTGGTCTCTTTCCCACTACGATCCACTTTGGGATATCCTCAGCGTTGCGGCCGAAAGGCTTTGTCCCGCAACTGGATTTTTGGGCGATCAGATTTGTGTTTCCGTATGGATTTCTGGCCATCCAACCCTCTCAATTTATCCCCAAGGTTCAGGTCTATGGATTCCCCAAGGGATTTCACTTCCCACACAGATTTATGGGCTTGTTTGGCTCTGCAAATAGTGGCTTCATTCCAAGTCGTAATTTTCGGTTCTTCTCACTGTTGGGCCTGCATTCTCCCCCAAAACGGATGCTTCTCCCTTCCACAATGGAACGGGGAATGATGAAAACGTCCTCCCTAGAGGTGGAGTGACTTCTGGGACAAGCAAAACAGACCCCATACCCTACCTCACGAATTTCAAGGCTGCCCATACTCCATCATTCTCATGGACTAATTTCTGAAGTACTTCCTTACACCATAAATAAATGACAGGAAGGAAATTCAAAGGTGGGTTCTCAAGGTGACATTTGGTAGCCTAGGGTTCAATCCTGCAACCCCCTCACCTATCCCTAGTGGATACACATAGCCCCCTCATTTTAGTTGCATCCATAGCCATTCCCTTGGTATTTTATTTGCATTATAATCATTTACATGTTTTTACACTTTCCATGGCTTACTAGCACATGGATAGCACAACATAAAATACCATCCCTTCAAGGCCGAGCATTCACTAGCGAGACCTTGGCCTTGAGCTCCACACTAGGAATCACACATAACATATATACAATGTTTATTTTAAAAGCCAATACATCCAAAGGGTAAAAATGGGGGTATTACACTACCACCATCACAACTAATTTCTTTCTTTCTTTTTGAAGACCTGCTATTAAATACATGGATATGTTATCCAAATAGTATTTGGGATTGGTAATGGTTACAGTTCCCATGGAGTCTTTACTATCTTAGCTTTGTTTCTTTGACATTTGTCACATTCAAGCACACAAGTTTGTATATCCTTTTGCATTTCTCTCAAAATAAATATATCCCAGTGTATTCATAGGTTTTCTAAAATCCTTAATGACCTACTATTGGACATGAAAGTAACTCTTCAAGTATCCATTATTTCAAAGTTGAATTGGGTACTAGGAAAAGGTAACCTATATACTGCAAGGTCTCTTGTTTCCATGTGTAGGATTTGAGAGGATTGGGGTCTTCTTGAAGTTTTTTGATGAGCTAATACATCTCATCATGGGTCAACCACTCCTGTCATGATTCTACTAACCATTCCAGTACTAGTAAGGTTAAAGAAGATAGCAATCCATCTTCCTCATATTTTATAAATAAGGCAATTACGACCACATTGTGTTTTCCGTTTTTATAGGTTATCTCATAATAATAACCTAACATATTCATGACCAAATTGTGTTTCTCTAAAGATGATAAATTCTATTCTAAAAAATACTTTAGACTATGATGATCTATTTTTATTTGAAAGTGTCTACCAATGAGAGAGGGGTGCCAAGTTTCAACAGCATGAAGGATGTGCATCACCTCTTTTTCATAAGTGGATTTACCCTAATTTTGACAACATAATGTTTTACTAGTGAAGGAAATGGGTGCCCTTATTGCATAAGTATAGATCCAAGACCATGACCTAGTGTGTCACATTCCATTACAAAGTCTTTTGTGAAATTAGGTACTACTAAGATTGAATTGGTACACATATCTTCTTTCAAAGATGAAAAGGCTTGATTTGTGTCCTTGATCCAAAATAAGGCATTCTTTTTTAGTAGGTATTTTAATGGGGTAATTGTCTTCCCATAATTATGCAAAAAATTTCTTTAGTAACCTATGAACCCAAGGAGGCCATGTAATCCTTTCAGTGCTTTAGCTTGTCACCAATATTTTATAGCCTCAATTTTATCATGATCCAATTCCCCCCAATGTTGACTAACAATATGACCCAAATATTCAACCTTGGAAGCACCAAAAATGCACTTGGAACTATTTAGAAATAATCGGTTATCCTGTAGTAGTTGTAGTACATTATCAACATGTTCCTACCCATTTTCACTATGGATCAAGATATAATCAAATAATACCAACACAAAGAAGCATATGAATGGTATACAAATATTTCTCATGAGTATCTAGAAGGTGGATTGGGAATTTCAAAGTCCAAAGGGCATTACTGGAAACTCATAATGGTATTCATATCTGCACAAAGAATCCTTGGGGATGTCATCTTCTTTCATTTTGATTTGGTGGTATCTAGGGTGAAGGTAAAACTTGGTGAAGAAAATGTCACCATGAAGCTCATCTAGGACATCATTGATCACTAGGATTGGGAATTTGTCCTTTATTGTCAATTTATTGATATAAAAAAAGTATAGAAACATGTGCTACACACCTTCTTTGTCCAATACCATGACCAATGGTGATGAAAAAGGACTAATGATGGGGAAGTGTGACACCTACCTCCAATAGTTCCTGAATGATATTTTTAGTTTCATTCTTTTGTGCAAAATGGTGTCTATAAGGATGCACATTTGGTGGTTCACTACCCAGAATTTTTGAAATACCATGAGCATGCTCTCCTCTTGATGTGGGTAAACCAATCCGTGTCTCAAATACTTGATGATGTTTTTTCAAAACCTGCTGCAAGTCAAGGTGGATTTATTGTGTGGGATAATCCATATCATGTATGGCATTGAATTGGGAAATAATTCTAGAGTGACATTTCTTTAATTACTTCTCCATTCAATGAGAGATAATGATTTTTGAGGAGCTTGACTGAATAGCTTTTATGTATGTGTATGATCCACCATATTAAACCTCATTTATAACATGAGAAAAGACATAAAGAATTATGTAGCTACATGTGACACTTGTCAAAGGAACAAAGGTAAGATGGTGAAGAATCTCGGGGAATTGAAGCCGCTATTGATATCAACCACTCTTTGGACTTAATTTCAATGGAATTTATTTTGTTCCTCCCAAAATAAAGCAAAAAATTTGTCATCGTGGTGGTAGTTACTCACCTTTCCAAATATTCTCAATTAAGTTCCCTACAAAACCCATATACACCCTGCATAGTTACACAAGTTTTCAAGGATCATATTTTTAAGTTACATGGGATGCCCAATTCCATTATGTTGGATCAAGATCCAAAATTCAGTAGCAAATTTTCTCAAGAGATATTGAAAATTTAGGATACACAATTGAAAGTGAGCACTTCTTATCATCCTTGAACTAACGATCATATGGAATTGGTCAACAAGTTCTTAGAAACATATTTGATATGATTTACATTAGATAGATACACCAATGAGTACATTGGTTACACCTATCATAATGGTCATAGATTAACAATTAGGATATTTAAACACATAGGATTTAGTTAAGATCAACATGGTCTAAAGTGTCTTTAGATAAAGTGTGTTTCTTTAGTATGCATTAGTATTAATTTGTACTTACATAATTCAACGATTATGATATGCTTTAAACATAGAGTGATCTGATGGTTCATCTTCACCTTGATATTGACGACTATTGAGTTGTGGCTTAGCACCTGATTGGTCCATGATATCTATTTAAAGAGCATGGGGGGTCATTTTCTTGATGATTGATTATGAGAAACTCATGTGAAAATATTTTTTCCTTTTTCTTTAATATATTGCCTCATGTGGATTTTTGGATGGGGATGTGGAATGTTTCCTTCTTTCAGGGTTTTAACCATGTAAAACATTGGTGTGTTGATTTGTGATTTGTTTGCTTGAGTAGTTTCTTAAGGTGTTCGACCTTGTGAAAATACCCAATTTTAGTCAAACGTGGTATAAGAGTGCTTCTGAAGACTCACATTCATTGATGACCGAGATCTTGAATAAGTGTATCCATGTGCATAAAACGATTTATAGATTCTTCTATTTTATCATATTTCTAGGTTGAGAGAGGTGTTCCATTACATACAAATCCCTTCTTTTAGTTGGAAATGATTTCCACTTCACTCGAAATGTTTTGTTTTCCCAAGATATGACCATTTTACCAAATAAATAAGTATACTATTTACATTTACATATTTTATAAAAACATCTTTCTTGTATTCTTTCACATTTTGCCTGGTTTTCAATTTTTTTTTTCCAGTTTGCTACCTCTTCGGTCTTCATATGCTCTATTTCCATGCACTCTATGCAAACTCAACAAATCGTAAACGAAGCAGAAAGGATTTTCTTGACTTCTTATTCTATTTTTCATGCGCCTTGTGTGAACTCAATAAACCAAAAAAATTGAAAAAACTTACATTTTGTGGGTAAGCTAACTAAAGGGCTAACCCCAAATTTGCGAAATTTATTTTTTATTTTTTTGTTTTGTTTTTGTATGGTTGTGTAAAGTGTGTTGTAGATAAAAAATAAATGATTTTGGGTAGATATGGTCTCCCACCACCACAACAACAACAACAACATTCTCCTCCATAACATGATCAAACCTTTTGTTTAACTCACTTGGTAGAAAGTTACTTTAATAAGTAAAAGGTATTGGGTTCAAGTTATTTTTTGTTACTTTTTTCAAATGTTCATGTAGCTTTAATTTATAAAGTAACTACATTATAAAAATGCTTCCCACTTGTTTTATAAAAGTTGGTCACTTATTTTATGGTAACTTATTTGTAAAAGTGAGCTTATAGGAAAAGCTAGTAAGGGGATACCTATTTACTACATTTTTTGTACCCATCGCAACGTGGTTCAACCTCTCCCCTCCATGTGGATCCCTAGTTCCATTTATGCCTTTCTTCAAAAAGGAATAACTTTGACATTCAAAGTTCATTTTTAGTGCCATTTTTTCATAACCGTTCATTTTTTCAAGATACTTTATCTAAGTTTCTTTTTTTTGAAGTCATATTAATATGGATATTCCAAGTGATATTTTTCTTACCAATACCAACTAGTTCTCATGGAAATACTGCATGGAATCTGTTCTATGGAGCAAGAGAATTTACTAGATTACTATGGGAAAAGAAACTCCCCCCATTGATGTCAATACAAAATAAAATGTGATAATAAAAGTGATGAAGCGCGTGGATTAATTGGGATGTCCATCTCTAATGAGTTAATATTTCACCTTCAAGGAATTGACACAACAGATGCAACTTGGGAAAATTTGGAAACTGTAGTTGGTAAACACAATGAGATTCAAGGTTGCCAGCTTGAAAATGAGTTGGTTTCTTTAAATCCAAGTGATTTTTATTTCATTCAAGGCTATCTATCTAAATTAAAAACCATTAGACTCTTAGTTGAATAATGCAATATATCTAATCCATAAAAGAAATGTATTTATGGTATTCTATCCAAGCTTGGTCCTACTTATTATATTTTTGTATCTACTTTTTAATCCATTAAAGCAACTCTAGGGTCTAATCATAAAGAACCATTTCTTAAATATTTTTGTAATTGTTTGAGTAGAGAGAAAGATAAGCTCGTGAACCTTAGATTAATCAACATTACATGTACATCTAGCAAAGATTTAGTGGCATAATAGAAGGATAAAACCAAGCATCCCAAGAAGTAGCATCCTCACAACGATAAGAAAAACAAGGGTACCGAACACTCTCAACCAACTCATCCTTCCAATGGTGACAAGTGAACCAAACCAAAAGTTAAGAAGACTAAATTCCAATGGTGACAAAGGAACTAAACCAAAAGTTAAGAAGACTAAGTGCCGCAACAATTTTGTGGGAAATATGTTCATGTGGAATCTAAGTGTTTCAAAAATATGGAAGCCTTGGAAGAACCAATGAAGAATCACACAATCAACCTTCATTCTTCGTCCAACTCTACTTCTCATGGACATGCACTTTCTTCTTCTGGTTTTTCCTTCAATGCATATTCTTCTTCTTAATCTAATGAGTGGCTCATTGATTTTGGAGCATGGTATCATATGGATAAGGGTAAAACCATTTTTTTATCTAAATGAATGTAACAACAAAAAAATATTTGTTGGTGATGATAGATATCTTAATGTTGTATGATCTAGAACAATTTAGCTAGATGATGGTCAATTCAAATAATTTTTATGTGTTCCAATTCTTTCTTACAATTTGTTGTTAGTCGACCAGATCACTCATTCTGGTGAAAGTAAGACTATAGAGTTTACACCTCACAAAGTTATAATCAATGATTTCAAATATCTTAAGCATGTCCTAGCAACTAGAATTGTTGATGATATTACTATGTTGTACAAATTCCAAAACTTTGGTCATCACCTTTTCTGCCAATTTCTATTGCTCATAGCATTGACTTGAACAAAGTTTGGCATGAACAATTTGGTCATTTAAACTATTACTCATTACAACAACTATGTAATAAGAAAATGATCATTGCCATTCCTCTTGTTTCTTGCAGAGATGCTATTTTTCACCGGTGTGTTCTTGGAAAACATCATCGGGACAACTTTGACAAACTTACTCTTGACATGCCTTGACCCTCTTGTAGCTCGTTTACAGTGATTTGCACCATTTGCTTCCTTCCACTTTTTTGTTTTTGGTTTCAAGTACTTCTTAACTTTCACTGATAACTTCTCCAGACACACTTTGGTTTACTTTTGAAAACTTAAGAGTGAATTTTTCAAAAATAAATTGGCCTACAAGGCCCTTGTAGAAAAAAAATCTAGACATAAAATAGAAAATTTAAGAACAAATAATGGAGGTGAATATGTAAATAATAAATTTACAAACTACTACACTGCACATGGAATTCATAAGCAACATACTATTCCCTATACACCTCAACAAAATGGTGTTTCTAAGAGGAGGAATTACACATTCGAGGAAATGGCTAATTGTATGATCTAAGCTAAGGGATTAAGTTTTTATTTTTTGTTTTGAATCCATTAATAGTGTTGATTACATAGTCAATTGCACTCGCTCAAAGGGTTTAAAATATATAACACGAGAAGAAGTATGGAGTAAAAGTAAACCTAATGTAAGCCACTTTCTTGTGTTTGGTAGTGAAGCATGGTCTCACACTCTGATGAAAAATGGAAATGATTACATTGTAAGATTGAGAAGTGCATATTTATTGGATACTCTAAAGATGTAAAAGGTTATAGAATTCTTCAACCAAAATACAATGACATTAATATTAGTAGAGATATTAAATTTTATGAAAATATCTTGGCTTGTGAGCCTAATTCGACGTTTATGACATCTTCGCTTGCAAGCCATCTTTGGAATTTGTTCCACTTTCTATTCACAACTTATTTTTTGATGATCCTACTTCAGTTTCTTCTGCAAATGATGATATTGAGGATGAAAATCCACCTTTGACTACTCATAGTCCTTCAGTTGGGTCCATTGAACAAGAATCTATGCCAACACCACTGCTTCCTAGATGGTTCCGTTCAACATATGAAGTAGCTAGGGATCCCAAAGATAAAATCTGAACATGTTCATAGTTATAGAAAACCTCTTCTCTTTCGGCTCAAATTTTAAAGACTCATGATCCATAGACATTTCCAAAAGATTCTAGCCATCCATATTGGGACACATTTATGAATGAATTATATCATTCCTTAATGTTCAACGATATTTGGGATCTATTACCTCTTCTAAAAGGAAGAAAACTTTCCAGATGTAAATAGGTGTATCAAACTAGTTATGCACCTAATCAAAGTATTAAAATACTTAGGCAACTTACTTTCCAAAGTATTTTCCCAAGTTGAAGGAATTGACTACAATGAAATCTCTACCCTTGTCTCCAAAATGAACTCCATCTTGTTCTAGCTCTAGTTTCCACTTCACATAAATGGGAGGTCCATCAAATAGATGTCAAGTCCACCTTCTTGCATCGAGATTTAAAAGAATAAATTTACAGGGAACAACCTCTTGGTTATGCTAAGAATGAATCCAATCTTGTTTGTTTCCTTAAAAAAGGTCTCTATGGGCTTAAGCAAGCTCCTTGAGCTTGGTATGACAAAATGGTTATCTTTCTCTTTAACATTGATTTTTCTAGATGTCATTTAAACCCCAATGTCTATACAAATAAAGTATGAAACCATCTCATAATACTTGTTCTTTATTTTGATGACCTTATTATTACTGGTAGTGACTCTAAATTTTTAACCCATGTGAAATCAATCCTTAAAATGAAATTTGAAATGAATGACATAGGAATTTGCATTATTTTCTTGGTCTTCAAGCCTTACAAACACAAGAATGGAATTTTCTTTCTTAGTCAATTATTCTTGTGACCTTCTTTGTCAATTTCACGTGGAAAATTGTAAACCAACAACTTCTCCCTTCCATTCTGGAGTCAAAATTTCCGCCACCTAAACTACCCCCTAAGTAGATGCTACCTCATTCCATCAGTTAGTTGGTAGTCATTTGTTCTTGACTCATACCCATCCTGATATTTCCTTTGTTGTTGGTCTTATTTTCTAACATATGAAAATGCCCCATGAATGTCATTCAAAAGTAGCAAAAATTATACTTTGGTATATTTGGAGTACAATTTAGTTTGGGATTCATTACAATTAAAGGGGGATTCCTTTTTTGGATGGTTTCACTAATTCAGATTTTGTTGATGACCTTGATGATCAGAAGTCTACTGCAAGTTATGGTTTCAGTCTTGGTTCCAGACTTTTCACTTGGGCTTGTAATAAACAACAATCTCTTTCACTTTCTTTAGCAGAAGTAGAGTATTGAGCCATAGTTAATGAAAGCAAAAAGTCCTTGTAGCTTTAACATATCCTTTCATATTTTTTATTTAAGAAACAAATTTTGTCTACCCTCTAGTGTGATAACCAGAGTGCCATCGATCCCACCAAAGATCCAGTTCAACATCATCAAAACAAACACATTGAGGTAAAAATGCACTTTATCCGAAATCTTATTCATGATCACATTCTCATAGTGCCCTTTTTCCCTACAGATGATCATGTTGTAGACATCCTCAAAAAGTGTATGTTAAGAGTTTAGGAAATTTTCATTAAGGAGGCAGGTTCTAATTCCTCCTTCCTTCTCCTATTGTGTCACCTTTGTAAATCCTTCAATCCCATCCCAAGTTGTTCTTAAGGAGGGATGTTAAGATATTGGACACTTAGGATTTAGTTAAGATCAGCTTGGTCTAAAGTGTACTTGGAAAAGTGTGTTTCTTTAGTATTCATTTGTACTTATGTAATTAGACAATTACAATATGCTCTAGACATATAGTGATCTGATGGTTCACCTTCACCTCAATATTAATGGCTATTGATCCATGGCTTAGAACTAGATTGGTCCATGATATCTATTTAAATAGCATGGAGGGTCATTTGCTTTGATGATAGATTCTGAGAAACTCATGTGTAAATAAATTTTCCCTTTGGATTAATATATTTCCTCGAGTATCTATTTGGTTGGGGTTATGGACAGTTTTCCTCTCTGAGGTTTTTATTGTTAGAACTATAGAGATAAACTAGCTTACCTATCTTAGAAATCAATAACATATCAAAGTAAATAAGAACAAAAAGAGAACAAGGAAAAGAATACACCAGATATACGTGGTTCACCCAATTGGGATACATCCACGCGAAGGTTGTCTTCTATTATCTCCAGAAATCTCCTTCAATATTACAAGAGAGAAACTACAAATAACCCCAATACAATATAGCAGAGCTTGTGATCACAATACCATGTGTTGATACTATCTATGAGCATATACCGCTATACCATCATGTTGTTCACTATGTCATTGTAATTATGAAGTGACTCCCTTGACCCTATTATATATCAAGAGATGTGGAGGAATTACTCTCACATATTGCATGTGGGATAATATAATTCTCCATAATAACATATCTTTGTATAATAATGGATCTCAAGAGTATACTTTACCATAATGAATATGGGATATAATGTATTACTCTTTTACATAAGATTGTGGATAAATTCCGACATAATACAAAGACATTATTACCTTCCAAGGAATATAATTAATATATTCCAACATTTACCATGTAAAACATTGGTGTGTTGATTTGTGATATATTTGTGTGAGCAATTGCTTAGGGTGTTTGACCTTATGGAAACACCTTGTTTTAGTCAAATGATACCACCTATCATGGTTTTACCAAAATAAGACCATATGAAGTTGTCTATGACCAAAAAAATCCCTTTAGTGACTTCATATTTACCATGTGCATCCAAAGTTCACAAAGTGGATCACATCCGTAACACCGGAGAAACTATTCTCCACATACTTAAGGACAATCTAGTTCCCACTCAAATCAAATGAACAAACAAGCCAACCAATATCACTTTGAGCATTATTTTGTAGAAGGGTATTAAGGGTTTCCTTGAATTCAACCCTATAAATAAATAACTCTAAAAGAAAAATGCCACAAAAACATAAGTTCTATGGATCCTATTAGATCCTTCAATGCATTAGACATGTTTCCAACAAATTGGATCTCCAATCCCACTCCATGATACATGTAGTCTTTCATGTGTCTTGATTGAAGAAGGCCATGGGATTGAATTTCAAGTTACGCACTAGAGTTCTAAATCTCGATGAAGAATGGTCCGTTTGGATACAGTTGGATGTAGTATTGGCCACTAACGAGCATCAACTATCTAAACAAAATAAATAAGAAGTCCTAATCTAGTGGAAATATATGCAACCATATATGCAATCAAAAGATGCCATTTGGGAACCAATGATGATTTTAAAATAGTTTTCACACCTATATCTTTGAAGACAACACAACTCTTGAAGGGGAAGGGCATGCTAGAGTCCTACCCTAACTTCCCTACTTTGGGGTATGTAGGAGTAGTAAATTAAGGTACAAGGCCATGTTATTTGAATAAATCCCATTAGATAGTTAGTGGGTAGTTACTCAATGTAGAACAATCATGTTTATCAAATACAACCCACTTATTGGTTATAAGACCACAAATATTTATGGTTTGACTATTTATTGAGTGAGAAGGCTAGATAGAATATTTTTTCAAGTGTTGTGATTGTAATTGGATCTCTTCTCATAGAGGTTTCCCCCGTGAAGGGGCCCGAGAACATTGCTCTCTATTTTGGAATACTATCATTGATGCAAGGATTATATTTTACAAGTTTAATCTTACCATCTATTGTAACTAGTTTTATGCATTTATACGTCTTTGAATATCTTTTTTGTGATTCAATTTTAATGATTAAAGCTAAGTACATAGTTACATGAATTGATGACTCACCATTAAGGTTATGGGGGGATTTAGTATGAGGTTTGTATTAAAAGGTGGTTGGTCCCCTCATTTGTGGTAATTCATTTAATAAATTATTAATCAAACATGTTATTTTCATTTGTATTATTACATGGAGGTGCCTTTGTTAATATTTTTAGGATTTGTTGGTCTAATCCAACACTAGTTGTGCAAGTGACATTAGTTTTCTTCTCTGTCACTTTTGTTTATGTACTTTTATTGTTGTTTTATAATGTATTTCTCATTTTGGTTATATGAACATTTCAAGGTGGTATGAAAGTTAGTTCTTATTTATTTTGTGTTGTGAGAAAAAAGGAAAAAAATAGGATTACAATAGTAAGAATGATTTTTGAAACATTTTAAGATGAATCCTCATAAAAATAATTGCATATTTGGATTCTACTAAAAAAAATGTTGTTTCGAAACAAAATTTCAAATTGGGCATTGGAAAACACATATATTAAAGATTTAAAAATATCATTTTTATTCTACATGTAGCATATTTGGCACATGGTTATATGAAAAGTATTGATTATATGAATATAATGGTTTTTATATCTAATTGATTTAACCTGCATTAATGCTAGACTGGTCTATGCGAGTGTAGATGTGTGCAACGACCTACATGATACAAAATTATTATAACTAGGTCTCACACTCACAAATGTTAAAATAGATACTAGCACATAAGGGTTTTGAATAAGTAGTGTTAGGGGGCAATTTATTACCCTAGTGAGAGTAAATTTTAAGGGAAAATTTTCACCAATGGTTATTTTTTGTCATTTTTTTCAAAAACTAAATTCACAAATATCTAGTCATTTTTACTCTGAAAAATCATATGTTATTTACATAAAAATATGCTTATATTGATAATATTCACTACAATTGGTAAGTTTTATTATTATTTAATATTCATGTACATATCTATATGTATGATTTTTTCAATCTAAAATAATCCCCTAAAATACTATACTTAGTATACTATTTGAATCTTTAAAAAATACCCTATCTCTAGCCATTTCTCTCACATGTGAGAGAAACCATGTGTGTTTAGAAATAAAGTGGTTTATATGTTCACCCTTTTAAATTTATATTGTGAACATGTGTGAAACATAATTCCCAAATAATATTTGCAAAAAATAAAAATGAATATAGAAAAAGAGAATTGTTAAGGAAAATATTATTAAAAACAAAAGGAGGTTTTTTAAAGTGCAAATGTTGATAATACACTTGCAAGGCATTTCAACACTTGAATTTTAAAATGACACTTATGAAAGGGAAAAGAGATACTTGTAAAGTTATGTAAAAGATGAATTTGAGAATGGAATCTTATCATTGTAGAGAGTGGCATTTGTAAGGAATGTAATGAAATAAATGTGAAGGGAAAGTTTGTACATATGTGTATTTTTGTAAAAATTATATATATATAAGAGAAATCCATTACAATAATATACTTATTATGATTTCAATATATCATTTACATAAATAGAATTTGGATGTGGAGAATAACACTTCATCCTATAACCACTTCGACACCTTTCTTGCCTTACATACAAGTCAACAATGATTAGTAGGTTACATGTAAATTATCCCTTTAGATTTTTATATGTTCAAAGATAGTTTCAAAACCCTTAGAAAAAGGATACCCTAAAACTTGAGCATAATATATTGGAGGAAATCTATTGTGTTGCATCCTTTCCTCATTGGAAAGGATGGATTGTGACGCAATTCGCCTTCGCAAAGGGGTTCTTGCTTAACAATTACACACAACAAAACCACACATTCACATGAACTAGATGTAAACAGGATGCCAGAAGTGGCTTCTATTACTTCAAATCAATTGGTTACAATGCGGAATAACAGTAAATGTAAACAACTAATCTATGTCGGCCTTAGCCTTACAACACAGAAGTAAAATGGTGTGCTCTACCTGTGTGTCGACCTTTACCCTCTCACGGCCTCTACTGAATGCAAGTGCTTGCTGAGCTATGGATCCAATCTTCTCTGCATTCGATAGATGTGTGACTATTCTCTCTAACTTACAAATCTACTACCCGAACTATGCTCTTCTCTCCGATCCTCTACTGATCGAACTGAACTAAATTCCCTGCTCTGTGCCTTCACACAAGCCTTCTACTCCACTGATATTGTGCATCTCAAGGTCTACTCCAACACCCAAGACACTCTTTCTCTATCCGCCGATCTCCCAGATCCTACAGACCTGCAACTGTCAGTGCCTCTGTTGTGCTGCACAATATCTGCCTGTGTTGACATCTGTCACGATCCCAACTACCTACAATAACTGCTCATAACTTCCTTAGAAACCTCGAATGGATACCAAGTACTCTGCTTGACTTCCTGCGCATCCTTCTCACACTGCTATAGTAGTCGGTCTTATCACTGCCTCGACCATATTTCCTTCCGTCGGCCTTCGACATATCTTTCGGCTTCCCTTCACCCTATTGGGATTCGCTAGTCCGCCCCTTCCTCCTCGCTTGGCTCATGCCCAAACCTGTCGGTGTCGTGGTTCGACAAACTATAGACCATCGACGTCTCCGCTACAATCCTGCCATCTTTCGACCTTCGACATGTCGACTCTCGACCTTCGCATCATCTGTCGATCTGTGATCAATTGCTTATGCTCGACTTATTGACTTCGATAGCCAATTTGCTCTTCTGCAGTAGTGGTCTTCGGCACTCCCTCTAGTCGGCCTTCTCTTGTCGATCAACTTCGACTGATCTTCCTAGGCCCCGATGCTCTTGCATTAGACTCCCCAAGTGAAAAATAACTCGATTGCTCCTCCAGTCTCTTGAACTCTTCTTTGAAAATCCATGTCGCCTCCTGCAACTCATCATCCTTCCATCGCACTAAGTATTCATTCCTTCACGAATTGTGCGTATGCCCGACTTCGCGTTCCTCTATTACTTCTATGATTTCCTCTTTCTGTCGATATGGGATATGCATTGTCTAGTCGATGTTCGATACTTCAGCGCTTCCACTTCTTGAACCTTCTTCAAACTTGTACAGATCTGAGACATTGAACGTTGGTGAAATGCTAAAGTCATTCGGCAGCTCCAACACATAAGCGTTGTCTGAAATATTCTTTAGAATCTTACATGGTCCAATGTTCTTCAGCTTCAACTTGTTATATGTTCCCATTGGAAATCTCTCCTTCCGCAAATGTGCATAAACTAAGTCCCCTTCGCTGAACGACTATAGCCTCTTCTTCCTGTCGACTCTCAACTTGTATGCCGCATTACTCTTCTCTATGCACTTTCGCACATCTCCACGCACTTCCTTCATATGCTCTGCGAATGATTCTACATCAGGAAGACTCTTCCTTATTTTTGTTGCTAACTCGACCAAATCTACCACTCTATGTGGGTTTCGTCCTTGAACAATCTGGAATGGGCTCAAACCCATTGAACGATTCACAGAATTGTTGTACGCGAACTCTACTTGCGCCAACACCTTCTCCCACTGCTTGGGTCTGTCGACCGTCAAACATCTCAGAAGGTTTCCCAAACTTCTGTTCACCATCTAGGTCTGTCTGTCTGTCTTCGGATGATATGCCAAGCTAAACTGTCACCTCATGTCTAGTTTCTTCCATAGGGTTCTCCATAAATGCCCCATAAACTTGGTATCTTTGTCCGATGTGATACTCTTCGGCAACCCATGCAATCTGACTACCTCCTTGAAGAATAGAACAAAAATGCTTGTGGTGTCACTTGTCTTTTGACACGGAATAAAGTGTGCCATATTTGAAAATCTGTCTACTACAACAAAGATTGAGTCGCTTCCTTGCCATGTATTCGAAAATCCTAGCACAAAATCCATGCTTAGGTGCTCCTATGGGGTCTTCGGTACAGGCAATGGTGTATACAAACCCGTATTCTGACTTCTCCCTTTTTTCGACTGGAAAACTCGACATTGTCGTACCCACTTACCGACATCTATCGTCATTCCAGGCCAATAATACTTTTCTTTGACCAATGCCATGGTCTTGTCGATGCCAAAATGACCTGCTAATCTGCCACTGTGCAACTCTCGGATTAGGTTCTCTCTTACGAATCCTATGGGAATACACAACTGCTGTCCCTTGAACAAGTATCCCTCTTGGATAAAATAATCCAAGTATGGAGTTCTGTCGACACTCCACAGTTCACAATAAGCCTCCCATGATTTCGCAAAATCCTTGTCGATCGCATACTCTGTCTTCACTGACTCTATTCCTGTTTCCTAATCTGTCATCATGTTTAGCAATGCAACTCTTTGAATCAGCGTGTTAGCAACCTTGTTCGAATTTCCCGACTTATGTCGCAACATGAAAGTGTATCCTTGCAGGAACTTGACCCATTTCATGTGCCACTGATTCAACTTCGACTGAGTATTCAGATACCTCAGTGCTTGGTGATCTGTGTACAACACAAGTTCCTTGGGCAACAAATAATACCTCCACTTCTTTAATGCCTGGACAATAGCATAGAAGTCATGGTCATAGACCGAATATTTCCGCTTCGCATCATCCAACTTCGCACTGAAGAATGCAATTGGTCAACCCTCTTGGCTCAACACTGCTCCAATTGTCATTCCACTCGCGTCGCAATCTACTTGGAAAAATTTGTCAAATTCTGGGAGCGCTAACACTGGGCTCTCAGTGACCTTTTCCTTCAACTTGTCGAAAGATCTCTTGGCAGCTTCTGTCCACTTAAACTCCCCTTTCCTCATGCACTCTGTCAAAGGTGCACAAATCTGGCTGAATCCCCAAATGAACTTCCTGTAGAAACTAGAAAGTCCATGGAAACTCCTTACTCCAGTCGCACTTGTCGGTTCCGGCCAATCCAATATTGCCTTCACCTTCTATGGGTCTATCACCAACCTTTTACCCAAGATTACAAATCCCAAGTACACTAGTTCTTCCTTCATGAAGAAACACTTTTGTAGGTTCACCATCAGCTTCTCTTCTTGCAACTTCTGCAACACCTTTCGAATGTGCTCCAAGTGTTCTGTCTTGGTTCGACTGAAAATCAGAATGTCGTCTAGGTAGACTACGACAAAATTTTCCAAGAATGGTTTCAGTACTTCGTTCATCAGTCGCATGAACGTACTAGGTGCATTAGTCAATCCAAATGGCATGACTAACCACTCATACAACCTTTCCTTCGTCTTGAATGTTGTCTTCCATTCATCTCCCTCTCTAACCCGAATCTGGTGATAACTTCCCTTTAGGTCGATCTTTGTGAAGTACTTCGCTCCACTCAGGCAATCCATCAAGTCGTCCATTCTCAGAAATGGAAACTAATACTTGATCGTGATCTTGTTGATGGCTCTGGAGTCTGTACACATCCTCCATTCTCCACCCTTCTTCGGTGTTAATACCATTGGTACCGCGCACGGACTCAGACTCTCTCTGATCAACCCTCTGTCCAACAACTCCTGGACCTATTGATTGAGTTCCTGACCTTCTGTCGGACTCATCCTATGCGGTGCCTTGTTTGGAAAACTTGATCCTGGAATCAAGTCTATCTGATGGGATATGCTTCTTGGCAGTTGCACTTCCATCAGTGCCTCGTCAACTACTATTCTCTTAAACTCGTGGAGCATCCCTTCGACTTAAACTGGAATTCTCTCCATTGTTGACCTCTTGACACATGGTTCTTTCAGAATGATAGCGTAACACCCCGACTGCTTTTCCTCTTATGCGAGGAATTCTTTCGCTGAACACATCAGCACCCACTTTTCCAAAAGGTTTCTCTCACCCTGCCTACAGTCGGCTTGCTCCTCCTGTTTCGACTTCAGACTCCTTTGCATGCCATTCTTCCACACTGTGTCTATGTTGGATCAACCATCATAGATCATCTTCCGATCATATTGCCATGGCATACCTAACAACAGATGACATGCGTCCATTGGGATTACGTCACATAGTACACTATCTTCAAGCTTCCCGAACTTGAAGTTAATCAGGAACTGTTTGGTCACCTTCACATGGTGTCCTTTCTGCAACCATGAGATCTTGTATGGGTGTGGGTGTTCCTGACATTTCAGCCCCGCTTTGTCGATGACCTCCGTCGACACAAGATTCTTCGTGCTACAACCATCAACTATGGTCTTGCAACGCCAATTGTCGATTTGTACTTTGGTTCGAAAGATAGCCTTTCACTACAGTGTCTCTTTCTCTTCATGTCGGTCGTCCAAAACCAACATTTTGATAACTGTCATGGCGCGCTTCTTTCCTTTCTCGCCTTCACTGCTGTTGGATGTCAACTCCACCCTCTCGTCGACTTTCTCATCTCTTCGATGTCTGGGTTTCGACTCTTTTGCAGCATGTAGTTTCTTTGGGCATTCATATTCCTTGTGTCCGACTCCTCGACACTTGTAACAGATTATAGCTGGTATGTCATCTCCTTTTCTGTCGGAAGGACCACTTCGATCATACGCACCTCAACCACGAATCTTACGACCATTGCGTCGGTTTTCTTGCGTCTTCTCTCTTGTCGATGTCCCTTCTGTCCGTCGGTTGTCTTTGACCGATTCCTTCCTGTGTCCGCTACTTTGGCCTTTCATGGAAACAGTCTTCACACCCCAACTAGTTATCCTACCTCTGGTCATTGCGGATTTCCTCGACAGTTTCTCTTCTGCCTTCCGAGCTAACTGGTAGGCTTCACCGACCGCTTTGAATCTTGACATGCTAAATTTGTCTTGAATGGCATATTTCAAGCCGTTCACGTATCTAGCGACAAATTCTTCTCATTCATTGGTCTGCCCCAACCTTATCGACAATCTATAGAACTCCTCCATGTACTTCTTCACGGTCATCTTTTTTTATCGAAAGTTTTGTAACTTTCAGAACAAGGAAATCACATAGTCACCTGGGAAGAACTTCCCTTTCATCTCGGCAACCATCCTGTCCCAAGACTTGATTTTCTCCTTGCCCTTCTTGACTCTGTCAACCTGCACATTGTCTCACCACAATAAGGCATGACCCTTCAACCTCAAACATGCAGTCTTAACCCACCTGGGATCCTTGATCTTCTCTATGTCGAAGTATTTCTCCATTTCTCTGAACCAGTCGATCAAGTCTTCTGGATCCAGACTTCTTGAGTAGGTACGTACATCTATCTTTGTCCGGCCTCTCATATCCGTCAGAAGCTTGATGAGTTTATCTTTTGGTTCTTCTCCTGCCTCTTTCCGTGCTTCCACCTCTTCGACCTACTCGTTGATGTGGTCTAATGCATCAGGAATGCATCCACATCTCTGAATTTCCTTGATCGATGCGACTTCATTAGTCAAAGTTCGCATTGTTCGAACGCACTCGTCGAACATCTCACAATCAACTGTGACTTCTACACCATGCGCTCTTCGTCCAGTACCTCGTACATTAACGCCTCTATGAGCCATTTTCAACCTCAATTAAACTCTCTCTCATCCAATCGCAACCGGACTTTCACAATTTGTGCACGACTCTACCCAACCGTAGCTGGAGCTGTAAACCCACTTGTACACTAGATTTTCTTCCATTGCTGATACCAATTGACCTAGTCAAGTTTATATCACCACCTTTCTTGCTTATAGGATTCTCTTCCCGCTCTGATACCACTTGACGCAAGTCGCCTTCGCAAAGGGGTTCTTGCTTAATGATTACACACAACACAACCACACGTTCACACGAACTAGATGTAAACAGGATGCCAGAAGTGGCTTCTATTACTTTAAATCAATTGGTTACAATGCGGAATAACAGTAAATGTAAACAACTAATCTATGTCGGCCTTAGCCCTACAATACAGAAGTAAAATGCTGTGCTCTCCTTGTGTGTTGACCTTCACCCTCTCACGGTCTCTGCTGAATGCAAGCCCTCGCTGAGCTATGGATCTAATCTTCTCTGCGTTCAGTGGATGTGTGACTGTTCTCTCCAATCTACAAATCTACTACTCGAATTCTGCTCTGCTCTCCGATCCTCTTCTGATTGAACTGAACTGAAGTCCCTTCTCTGTGCCTACGCACAAGCCTTCTACTTCGCTGCTGCTGTGCATCCCGAGGTCTACTCCAACACCCGAGACACTCTTCCTCTGTCCGCCAATCTCCCGGATCCTATAGACCTGCAACTATCAGTGCCTCTGTCATGCTGCACAATATCTGCCTGTGTTGACATTTGTCACGATCCCAACTACCTCCAATAAATGTTCATAACTTCCTTATCAACCCTGAACGACTACCAAGTACTTTGCTTGACTTTCTGCGCGTCCTTCTGACACTGCTACAATAGTCGGTCTTGTCACTGCCTCGACCATACTGTCTTCTGCCATCCTTCGACATATATGTCGGCTTCCTCCTCGCTTGGCTCATTCCCAAACATGTTGGTGTCGTGGTTCGACAAACTGTCGACCATCGATGTCTCCGCTACAATCATGCCATCTATCAACCTCCGACATGTCGACTCTTGACCTTCGCATCATTTGTCGATCTACAATCAACTGCTTCTGCTTGACTTATTGACTTTGACAACCAATCTGCTCTTCCGCACTAGTGGTCGTTGGCACTCCCTCTGGTCGACCTTCTCTTGTCGACCAACTTCGACTGATCTACCTAGACTCCGATGCTCTTGCATCAGATTAAGAGAACATAAATACTTGGGTAATTATTGCAAAATATTAGTATAATGTCCATATTTATGTGTCATATTATTATTGTACAATGGAAATTGGTTATTTTACTTATGTAATATTTGACCTTACCATGTCAAAGATGAATATTAACTTATAAAGGATTATTTCATATTTATACTTAAAAACTTAATTAATAAGTTATTGAGGTAGTACATAAATTTCACATGTTAACTCATCTTTAGTTAATTCTCATAGCCCATATTAATAGTGGCATCTTGGTCCCACATTTTATGGGTTTGGGGTAATTAATGTAAACCCCACTAACATTCAAAATGTTTCCTTATTTCTAATGTATCATGTGCGCTACTTGTTATTTTATTTATTTATTTGTGCAAATATTTTTTAATTTTTATTAATTATTTATATATTCATTTTGTATAAATTATAATTTCTAATAATTATATAATATTCTAAATTTTAATACATTATGTATTATTAGTTGTTTTTTCACGCGGAAAATATCACCTTCCTATATTATTATTAGTTGTTTATACATTTATATTGTGTAAAATCTTAATTTTCTAAACAAGGTGTTTTACAATTCAGTATGGGGGAGATGTTGTAATGTTTGTGATGTAACAAAATAATTAAAAAAATTCATATCTACTTGTCTGCTCATAAAATAAATACACCTCAAAAAATTGAATCCCTCTTGATAGATACAAGTTTAAGATGGATCTATACTGATTATATACAATTCTAAATTTTAATACATATCTATCTTCTTTATTTGACTATTTTTATTTACTTCGTATAAAATCAGATTTAAACAATCCATTACCTTATCATAAAATCTTCATCTTATAAATCATTGCAATATAAATCATTGCAATATGACTTACTTTTTATTAAATTACTTTTAACATAATTTTTTTGGTTAAAGTAATCCATGCTTATATTTCATACTTTTGAAATTCATAAAATATTTGTAGTAAGTATAAGTATGAGGAATGTAAATCTTTTCATATTTGATAATCATTTTTACTATATTTTATACATCTTATTATAACTATAAGTATGAAGATTGTAAATATTTTCATATTTGATAATTATCTTTATTATATTTTGTATTGATAATAGTAAAGTGTTTTACATTTTAATATATATAAACATTTTATATATAATAAATTAATTAAATTTTTTAAAATATAATTTAATATATATATAAAATGAATCTATATATTAATATTATTATTAGATTTTAATTAAAATATAACATTGTAAAAAAAATGTTTGAGAGGTGAACAAATCACATGGCTCTTTAAATGAAGAAATCAATGATTGGACATTTAAGAAACTCGTATTGACTCTTCGACAAACATAAAGTATCTTCTACTCATTGTGGTACTAAATAAATATTGATAAGATAGCTCGAGGGGATATTGATAAGATAGCTATCAAACCTTATCATTTCAACAACTTTTCTAGAGTATTAGAGCTCATATGGCCAATATTTCCTTTTAAAACAGAATTTCCATTGCATGTGGAGATTTAGACATCATGAGGTAAATACCAAAATGAGAGTAGAGAACAAATTGGGTTACAATCCCAAAATCCCCCACCGACATAGAAAGCATTATACCATTACTTTATATAATGTTGGGAATAATGTTGTAACTTTCCCATAGGTGCTTGGGGTATGGTTGTAGACAAAATCTAACCATAGAATTTAGAATTTATTTATATACAAAGGATAAATATAGCAAGTACAATCACATTCCAAGCCTACCCTAGATTGTAGAAGGACATGGGGCTACTTAAAAGTGAATGTCACAATTCCAAGTGATGCCTAGGGTATGGTTGTAGACAAAATCTAATCACAGAATTTATTTATATACAAAGGATAAAAATAGCAAGTACAATTACATTCCAATCCTGTCCTAGATTGTAGCAGGACATGAGGCTACTTAGGTGAATGTCACAATTTCAAAGATGATAGGTAACTAGGATGAAAACACTTTATGGTCATTGTCAAGACACCTTGCACACCAATAATAATATCAAAATAGCTGTATATTAGCAGGGATGAAAAGGCCAAGGTTGAGATTCCACCACATGCCCATGCTTAATCATAGTACCATACCATTATAAAAGGCACTCTAGGAAACTACTAATTCTTCATGCTTTACTACGCCATCTGTTTGAAGAGGCTTGTTGGGTGCTTTTCTGAAAGGTATAAGTTTTAGTGTATTATGCCATTTGTTTGAAGAGGCTTTTGAAGAGGCTTGTTGGGTGTTTTTCTGAAAGGTATAAGTTTTAGTTTTCTATGAGAAAGAATTTTGGTATAAGTTTTAGTTTTTTTAATAAGAAAGAGTTGTTGTTTGCATGATTATAATGGGCTTTGTTGAGTTGTTGTTTGTATGATTATAATAGGTTTTGTTTGTAATAATTTGCATGATTATAATAGGCTTTGTTTGTCATAATTTTGTATTAGTTCAGAAGGTGTATACAAGTTTGTTTTGATTTAAAAAACTAGTCACATTGTACCAATTTTTAAAAGATGTTGATGTTATTTGAGATTTTCTTTTTTCTTTTAAAATATAAAAATCTCTAATATTCACTGAAAAAATCCTCCCTTATATAACATAACATATTACATAATAAGATTGAATTTGAATTTAGGTAAAAAAGTATTTCAGAAAACTTATTTCCATTATTTAGTTAATGGTTTCCATTACTTAGTTTTTTGTTCATTGGTTATGCGTTGCAATCTCCTATGGCCTCACTTTCTAGTTTCTACTGTCACAGAGTACTTATTCGTTCAAATAGCATACAGTATACAATGGTAGCAATGACTGTGAAGATAAATTCTTCTGTTATATACTTTAATGTCTCACCTTCTTGTCTTCACTGTGGCTGTCAGTTACATTATCATATCAGAGTGTTTTAATGGCTGTGTTATGATGTTTTGGCTCTTTCTTAATTGGTTGCCACTTTTCTAGACAATCCTGATAAAGATGGTTACCATACTATCCCTACTTCTGATCCTGGTAGCTGCAATGGCCGCCATGGCTGCCTCACCTCCTAAGCCTGTGGACGTGCCATTCCAGAAAAACTATGTGTCCACTTGGGCTGCTGATCATATGAAGTACATTAATGGCGGAAATGAGGTTCAACTTTCTCTTGACAAATGGACAGGTATTGCATAATTAGCTTTATCAGAGATGTAGCTGCATCACATGGGCTTTGTTTAGCTGATTCTATGTTCAGCAGCATATTGCACATTATTCTCAAGAAATAATATTCATGAGTGATATTAGGCCTTCGTAGGTTTAGAAATTCAGATGTTCTCATTGACCTTTCTGCATTGAGCATGAAACTTCATTGCTACTTCTATGGTAACTGTTGCAGGCACTGGCTTCCAATCCAAGGGTAGCTACTTGTTTGGACACTTCAGTATGCAGATAAAGATGGTTCCTGGTGATTCTGCAGGCACTGTTACTGCATTTTATGTAAGAAACATTCTTCTGTTTCATATCCTTATTATGTGCTTGCTGTCTTCATGACTTGGATCTCACTGTCAACTTCTCCTGCCTTCCGAAGCAATCATAGAAGCTCTTATATCATTTATATTTTTCCCTCTGCTTAATAATAGTGTATTGTGCTTGTTTCAACAGCTATCCTCCCAGAACTCTGAGCATGATGAAATAGACTTTGAGTTCTTAGGCAACAGATCTGGGCAGCCTTACATTCTCCAAAGTAATGTTTTCAGTGGAGGAAAGGGGGACAGAGAGCAGCGTATATACCTCTGGTTCGACCCCACGACAGATTATCATTCCTACTCTGTGCTCTGGAATATGCATCAGATTGTGTAAGTTAACTTGATGTCAAATCCTAAAAATTTATAGCGATTTTGTTCTGGTTGATGTGTAGTCTTAATCAACGCTGGATTTGGATTTCAGATTCTTTGTGGACGATGTCCCCATCAGAGTTTTCAAGAATAGCAGGGACTTAGGAGTGAGGTATCCATTCAACCAGCCCATGAAAATATACGCAAGCCTGTGGAATGCTGATGACTGGGCCACAAGGGGTGGGCTGGAGAAGACAGATTGGAGCAAGGCACCCTTCGTTGCATCATACAAGGGATTCCACGTGGATGGGTGTGAGGCCTCTGTGTCTAACTCTGCCTGCCCAACCCTAGGCCGTCGATGGTGGGATCAGAGTGCCTTCGATGACCTTGATGGAATGCAATGGAGAAAACTGAAGGGGGTTCGTGATAGATACACTATTTACAACTACTGCACTGACAGAGTGAGGTATCCTGCAATGCCTACAGAGTGTACCAGAGACCGTGACATCTAACAGCATCCTCCTCGGAGCTCAATATGGATATATAGATACTTTTATTTGTCTTCTGTATGCTCTTATTCTTCGATAGATTGCTGTGCCTATTATGTCATCATTGCCATTTTGTAGTAACAAAATGGCCTCTCTCAGTATATCTCGAAATATTAATAATGCCATCGGCCATTGATGGATAGGTGTTTCTTATCATTCTTATTATAAAAAATATATAATATAATAATAAACTGTAAGTTATATATTTTTATAAAAAGTCATTTTAATAAATAATTTTGTGGATATTTGGTAGATCCAGGATACATTTTAGGATGAATGTATATTGGTGTATTATGTAAATATTTTTTTTATGTGTATGTAAATTTTGGTTTAATAACTTTTCAACTTAGAGATAATCTTTTATATGTAAATTCTTGTTTAATGATGGCTCAATTTATATATCAGGATTTTATGTTTTGTTATTTCTGTTGTAGTAGAGTTTTTGTAAGTGATGGAGGGAGATATATTTGGTTTTATGTATCTGATATATTTTTTGGTGACTGTCAGATTTGTTCAGAAGTAATTTTGTAACTTTGATTTTCAATGAAAATAATAAATTATAGTTTTTTTTCTCTTGAAAAAACTCAGATATTATACTAAGAAGTATTCAAATTTCTTTTTTTTCTTTTTTTAAATTAATTGGAATATATAACTCTTTGCTTTCGAATTTAGAATTGAAATTATAAAATTTTATTTACTTAATATTTTATTATTTTATTAAAATGTCATATGTCAAATCTATTAAACACTAAATCACACTTCTATCTATTAAAACATCTTTAAATACAATAATAATTTACTTTTAAATTTATAAAATAACTATACACCAAATTAATACATAACCGTTTATAATACAAATAAACTCCACCTATAAAAGCATATATAATTGTTTGTTTCATATTTACAATAATCATAAAGGTCATTTACATAATTTAATTTATAAAGGTGTATATACTTATTTGTGCAAATTCACATTGTAATCTATTTGGACTGTTTTAAAATCGGGCATTTAGTTTAAGACATGCAAATAAGATTGCTGAAATTGCAAAATTACGAAAATAGCAATTTCTAAGAACAATTTTGACTCATTTTTATTAAAAATTAGCAAAAAATAAGAACATTTTAATTGTCTTTTATCCTACTCGCCAAAACAGATACATGTATTCCAAATTCCAAATTTATTGTTATTGTTATTTTTTTTTTTCATTGAAGCGATAAAAAAAATTGGAGAAAACATATCGCTCTATCGCCACTTGCCAACGTAAAGATCGAAAAAAATGGAGAAAACATATCGCACTATTGCCACTTGCCAACGTAAAGATCGAAGAATTTACCTTAATTGGCAAACGCATACATCAATAGCTCTTATAGTTGTACTTCCAAATTAAAGGCATGGTTGCTTATGCATAAGAGGCTCCTGAAACTCAATCCCAAGCCATCGTGCAGAAGCTTGTTCACCTTGAGGCTAAATTTGATCAAAAGTTTGACCAATTGAATGACAAGTTTGAAAAGAAATTTGATAAAAAGTTTGACCAATTGGATGACAAGATTGAAAAGAAATTTACATTGCTGAAATATGAGGATGAAGATACAGCCATCCACTAGCAACAGAACAAAGTAACAGACAAAGATATGTAGGCCAAGGATGTCATCATTCATCCTTTAACTGTGTCTTTGTTTATCAATAATAATCTGGAGTATACTTTCTTTATGTCCAATACTAGATAAGACCATTTATCTCTAGCAATTTTAGTCAAAATGTTGGTCCCTGGACTCATTAATAGGCAATATATTTTTTTAATGCCAACCATACTTGCTTCCCCGTAGCAGCTGGCTGAGAAAGATCCATGTATTTTCGTCTATACAGTTTTATATAAACAACTAATTTACAAAAATAACAAAGAGTAAGGAAGGAATGCCCACCATTTTAATCCATTATAATGAAAACGATGTCTTTTCACTGTGGATCCTCTAAGTGGTGCTTAGGTTCAACTTATACTGTGCATCCAAGCTGCACAAGAGTGAGCCCTTGCTAAATATGCAATTTTTTTCTTTATGTGCTGTTAAGAAAATTTTAATGTCTAATATGTAAATGATATGGTAGTGAGGAGCTCAAGGCCAAGGACTTGCCATCAATTTCCCGATTATATATCAACAATTAGATATAGTATAGTGGGACTATGTGCTAGTCAGGCGCAATAAAGATTGTGAATGTGATGCAACTATATGTATAAAAAGAAAACCTATAAATAACTATGCAAAGAAACATAGAAGCAAGGGGGCATGATTCTCACAAGATTAGGGAGAAAGCTATTCGAACCCGGAGCCATTAACTCCCAAATTGACTTGTACACTCAAAAATCCATCTCTTCCACGAATAAGTGGTTGGCATAGTTACTGTCTTATGAAAGAGAAAGCATGTAGGCTAGTTTTGTGTCTCAGTTGCCCAACAATTTTGAACTGGGGATTGCTTGTTGTATAGTAGAATGTCTAAGAGTGAAATCCCATCCCTTCATTAATTGATCAGTCTTACTCTCTCGGGAAGGGAGTTTAGTTCTTCAAGAGAGTGTGCATTCCTTGGCAAGAGAAGAGTCTTACCTCTCATGAGTTGTGGTTGGCTAGAGGAATGACCAATGAGATTCTTGAATGTAGTGTGTTATGCCTAAGTCATATGATGCTTGAGTCTATATGCCAAAATGTTTTTCATAATCAAGTTGTTAGCCTAAGTCCGTTGATTGTTTGAGCCTTGTGTATGAATAAACCAGTGGATGAATGATTTGGATGTTCTTGATAAACTTAGTGAAGTCTGGAACCTCCATTCTTAAGAGATGACCAAGGCTTGGGTTATCTTTTTATGCACACACTGAATAGCACCAATAGATAAGGGTACCTTCTTGGTGTTGTGTTGGGCAGGTATTGTGGGTGCCAGGGTGGCTAAGTCTTCTTGAGGTTCCTGTAGCTCTGTGCTTGAGCTCACTAGCTTATAAATCATTTCACGGTCCTATTTCTATCCTATTAAACCCAACTATGGACTGACTTGGTTGTGTACCAGTTCAGTTGTGTATTGTGTCTTGTGGATTGACTTGACTATGTAAATGTATCTTGGTGTCAGAGTGGAATTTGGATGTGCTTGATAAACCTAGTGAAGAATGGAACCTCCATTCTTAGGAGATGACTAGGGCTTTGGTTATCTTTCTATGCACACAATGAATAGCAACAGTAGATAAGGGTACCTTTTGAGTGTTGTGTGGGGCAGGTATTGTGGGTTCCAAGTTGGTTACATCTTCTTTAGGTTCATGTAGCTTACTGATCTCACTAGCTTATGAATCATATCTCATAGTTCTCTTGAGAGCTTGATAAACCCAGCTAATTACTTGATTGGCTGTGAAAGTGTGTTATATGATTGTGAGTGAGCCTTAGAAGTTCTTATTTTCATGTTGAAATCATAACTAGCTCGACGTGTCCTCTCAAAACAAAGAGTATATGTTGGATAGAGTACCTACGGTTGGGTGAAACATTGTTATTGCTTAGTCAGTTGTTTCAAGTATGTTAAATGAAATGAATACTTCTATTTTGTTGTATCAAGTGGTCTATGAATATGCAAATGTGAATGTGAATGCCTGTATAAGTCTTGATAACATGTATTCAAGATGATCGTGTAGCATTTCTTATTTACATATAGCTTTACTTGATTGCATGAAGAATGTTATGTTAGAATGAGTTGCAATAATTGTAATTGCAGGTGAGTATAATCGTGCATATTGTTAGATTTTATTCTTAGAGGTTAACGAGAAGCCTGGATTGACCTAAGGACCCTAGACATTGAGATTAGATTACCAAGGCAACCATCATTCAATTCTTAAGAAATCCCAAAAATTTGGCTAAGTAGAGTCTATCTAAAAGGGTTCATCGAAAGTTCACCATTGGAGGTTCACCGCGATGGTAGCTGGCGTCCGAAGTCTAATAAGTGTATTGGATCACATCTATTGGGAATTGGGACCGAGGGAGTAGGTCAAAATTTCCGATGTATCAAAACCCAAAGGATCGGGGATTTGATATCGTAAAATCCCATGGTATCAGATAGGACATATTGGAGTCAAAGCATCAGGAATCGTAGTTGGGAGTTTATTCAATAGATCTTGAAGTAAGAAAGGTTGATATCATATTAGAAATGTTGTATCGGGAGTTAGTATCGCATCAGGAAATGCCATGATAGAGTCTGCGGGGCAGGGTTGATGGACCAAAGCCGATATCATCTATTCATCAATGTCGTCTACTCTAAGCCGATATCATCTTTTCATAGAGATGCTTGTGTAAGTTATATAATGTCGTCTAAGCCTTGAAGGATTGCGAAGGTTGCTAAGGAAATTACAATATGGTTTCAAAGTCAAAATTTTAATAGTGGAATTGAGGGAGTTTGTTGTTAACTCAAAAGTGTTATCGGGCTTACTAGGGACACAACGGAGTGGTATCAAAGTAGAATTTACAACACCGAGCTTGCATGGGACGAAGGAAGCTCAAACATAGCATGGTTGCAGCACTAGGACTACATGGCCAAAAAAAAATATTCACAGGTGAAGTTATAGTAGAAAGATAATTATTTAATAGAGCGATGGTTACAACACTGGGGCTGTATGTTTTGTAGGAATTTTTCCTTGTACATATGGAGAGGAATTCCCTTGGGCCTCTTTCCTAAAACACAAGATAGACGTGGGAGTAGACCAATACAAAAGCTTCACACTAGATCTAATTTTGCTCGTTCACAAACAGAGAAGGAAGAAGGGGAATTACTTACCTCACTATGGAAGGATCCTGTTGGTGTAGATCTCTAGCTATAGATATGAAAGACTTTGCTCCAACTCCTGAATATATGTAACCTACACTTAATTAAATGGAACAACCTTCCTCAAGCCTTTCAAACATAAACATAAATCAGATATAATGTTGAATCCAAATGCAAAATAGATCTAATTAGATCTGCTTAAGATTATCTAATCCTCCAAATAAACATAAGAATAACAAAGAATTGGAGGGGGGAGAAATCATATATCTATATAAATGAAGAATAAAAGAGAAATTAAATCATATATATACCTTAACACATGATGAGATTCCTCTGGATTACCTTGCTTCAAACCTTCATTGAGAGAATACACCAACATAACAATACTCTCTAATCTCTCTCTTTTCTCCCTTGAAATGCCTCCATTATATGGATGAATGGAGGATGAGAATGAAATTAATCTAGACTCATATGCCCTCTCACATTCAATTAGGATAGAGAGTTATTAGATTGAAAGTTCCTAGGTTCACTACAAGAAAAACTGGAATTTGTGTCGGATTTAGTGCCGAATTTTCGTGTAATTTTTTTCCCAATTATGGTGAACAATCTCGCGCTAAACCTGGCCATGTTGTACATATTTGTAACTTCGTTGAATTTTGCGTCCGTTTTTACTTCTATTTTTGTGCCCAATCTTTTGCATCTTTTTTGTGCCCTTCTTTGCACCCAATTTAGCATCTAGTATTGCATCCCTTGTTATGTCCTTCTTTGCGCCCATTTTTACATCCAATGTTGCATTGGTTTTGCACCTAGTTTTACGTCAATTTTGTGTCCAATTTTACACCTTGGTTTGTGTCCAATTATGTGTTCAGTTTTGCATCTAGTGTTGCGTCCAAATTTCCATCCAATTTTGGGCCCAGTATTGTGTCTAGTTTTGCATCTAGTTTTATGTCCAGTGTAGCATCCCATCTTGCATCTAGTATTTTGTCTTGTTTTATGTCTTTTTTGTGTATAGGTTTGTGCCTAGTGTTGCATCTCATTTTACATCTTTTTTTTTCGTCTAGTTTTGCACCTAATGTTGTAAATAGTTTTATGTCTAATGTTGCATCCAATTTTACATCTAGTGTTACGTCCAATTTTACGTCTAGTGTTGCATCCCATCTTGCATCCAATTTCATTTCTTGTTTTATGTCTTTTCTCCCATCCATGTTTATGCCCAATGTTGCATCTAGTTTTGCACCCAGAGTTGTGCCTAATTTTATGCCCAATGTTGCGTCTAGTTTTGTGCCCAATTTAGCGCCCAACTTTACATCTAGTTAGGAATCTAGATTTGCGTATACTATCGTGCCTTGTGTTGAGTTCGATATTGGGTCTAGTATTGCATCTAGTTTGGCACCCAATTTTGTGCCTAGTTTTGCGCCTAGATTTGTGTCTAGTGTTGAGCCTTTCTTCACATTCACTTTTGCATCGACTTTTGAATTTGGTGTGACGTCCACTTGCATTATGGTTTTCATCCAGTGTTGCATATAATCTTGCATCCACCTTTGTGTCCCATTTGTTGTCCAATTTGGCATCCATTTTGGGTTTCGTTTTGCGTCCCATTTTGCGTGCATTGTTAATTAAGAATATTAATTTCAATTATTAATAGGGAAATATATCATTTTTTATTGATTTTGCATCCATTTTATTAATTTCAATTAAATATTGAAATATATCAAAGTTTTCAAATATGATTAAGATTTCAAATTTATAGCATGAAATTTGTGAAGAAGTTTAAGAGAAATTCACAACTTCCATCCAAAAGTAGTAATATCATCATGGATAGTAATTATCCATCAAAAGAACATTGACAATTTGGAATATATATAAAGTAACAAGACAATACTGGTAATATCATCATCAACTTTAATCAAATTAACTAAAATTCAAATGTATGATCAGAAGATCAAAACCTTCCATTGATATCATTATAGTAAAGTAAAAATAAGTCAAAAATATATATGATTCAAATACCAATCTAGGAAGAAATAAATTGTATGGTCTCCATATATAAATATAAAAGCCAAAATGATAAAGATATCATAGTTATATATCAACAACAATAGATGTAAATATAATCCAGAATGTAGTATGTTCATGCAAAGCATTAATAGCTAGCTAGCACCACCAACATCATCATCAAGATCATGGTCATGATCCTCGTCATGATCATCAGACTCGCCATGTAACACCCTCTAGCCCAAGTTAGAGCTGATATTGTATTTTGAACAATTTGCTATGAAGTATGTACATAACAAGATATTATATTTTAATAAAAATACCAACTGGATGCATGAGGAGTGATGCGTTGAAGAGGGGATCCAGATATTAACCGAGGGTTGTGAGGGGGTAAGGTGACTTAGGTACCTTGTTTCCTAAACTTTTGTTCTAAAACCTTATGATAAACCCAAAACCCATACCCCTAAGCCTTATCCTTAATGGGGGGGATTAATTAATTAATAATTAATTATTATTAATTATTAATTAATCTAATTATTTAGTGACTAATCGTGCTTAAGAATGGGGGTTAACATGTGCCTCTGGAATAGCCACGTGGGAACCTAGAGGGGACAGGAGGTTTCCTCAGTGATCCAGGCGGACGTGGGGCATGCTGATGCTACCCACGACCTAGGTGGGGGGACTCTAGTGGAGAGCATGAGCAGAATGCATGCAAAGGGCCTGGGTGGTCAAACCAGGAGAAGGAGAGGGAAAATGCGCGGAGAGCAGGGGGAAGTGTCTGCTGAGTGCAAGAGAAGTGCCTGCTGAGTAAAGAAAAACAGAAAGAGATTTCCTGTAAAGAACCCAGACCCGAAATGCAGAGAGAGAACCTGAACATTGTTATACTGAGATGTCCCGAATTGGCCATGAATTCCTTGGCTGCATACACCAGTCAATTGGCAATGAAGCATGAAGCCCAGAGGGAATACCAACGCTTCCAGTGAAGTATATCGCTGAGCATTTTGGGAAGGAACTCAGGTGGGTCAATTGTGGAATTGACAAGGATTTGGTTACCAAACTATTGTTTGATGAACCCTATAAATACATTTACCTCTATTATTTCCACTTGAGACTCTGAGAGTGAGTTGGGGGAAAATTGGTGAGATACCTCCTGTTAATGTCTGGATCTTGGCTCGGGGGTGAACTTGGGAGCTGAAATAGTACAGGATGGACAAGTTCTAAGGTTGGGTGGAGCGTGGCTCACATGCATCCAGTTGCCACATTCCTGTGTATTTCAGATAAGTATTTGTGTATGAATTCTAATATTCATGTGCTTAATTATGTTTAATATGTTCAAGTTGTGGAATGAATGTATAATTAAATGTAAGCCATGAATTGCTATGTTAAGCCTATTAGAAGGTTGTTTACGTGGTTTCCCTGAAGATGTTGCTGTTTGTTATGTTATTTGCAATGGAACCATATTTCCTGTTGGTTGACTGAAATCGTAATTTCCCATGGAATGCATGGAATGGTATTTCTCTGTTGAAATAATTCATGGTATTTCTTTGTTGAAATAATGGTCTATTTAGCTCTATGTCTTTCCAATGTTTGCTTATAAATTATCTTTCACCCTGTTATGGGATTGTTAGTCTTTACCGAGAACTAGGAAAAGATAGAACTAAACTCTGATATGTTTATGGCTGCCTGTGTTTTGAATTATGTTTATGGGCGATGCGTAAAGGAAATTATTTTAATTACATGGGTTTACATTGTAGATTTGTATATGTGTAACGTGGATGTACCTATTTCAAGGTAAACAAGTCTTATGAAGCCGATATAAGATGTAGTAAAGAAAATTTTATTTTTATGGTTTTATTCTTTGTAAATTGTGTGTATGTGTAACAAGGGTACGTTACAAATTGGTATCAGAGCGCAGGTCACAGCTCTCAAACCTCTGGTTATATGTGGAAATCCAAATTGGTATATATTGAACAACTTTTGTACTAAGTATGTCGACCTTGTGTGAAGAACTATCCTATGTGTTGAATGTATGTTTACATTTTCATTTTGAATGATTATTCCCTTGGAGGATGATTGTGCTTTAACATTACTGAATTCCTGAAGTATTAGTTTTTCTAAGGAATTTTGAGTGAATAATATATGTTGCTTCTGTATTTTCAAATTATTGGGGAAAATAATGGATGTATCTGCATTGATAGGATATGTTGAGATAAGCATGGAATCACTACCAGGTTGGGATCTTGTTTGGGTTGTGTGTTTGAATTGTTGGGTTTGCATAATGTGCAACTGCAATTTTGGGTTGTTATTAAAACTTGGGTTATGACCAAGTCAATGAAAAAAAACATCACTATTTTTATAATTCTTCATTTGGGTTACTAGAAAATTAATGTTTAATTTGGTTATCGTATGAACTTATAAGATATAGGAGGTAGTGTAAGGGTAAAAATTCCATGATAAGCCTCATCTACATGAGGGTGGAACATAAAACACTCATTAGTATGCAAGTGAATTTTGATTGGATTGGGTTGTGACAAATTGTATTCTCGATATGAGAAAATAATGTTCAGAGGGTGGATCTCATAAAGATAGTTGGATTGTAAAATAGACAAGAGAGAATCCTAGATCTTTTATTCTGGGAATAAATATGATGCATATATGCATGATTGTTGGATGCATGCTTGAAAGAGAATGCATATAAATATGTTTAGGCATATAGCTGATGAGGTTGCAGGAATAGCTTAAAGAGTTGTGTTTAGGCATGGATATGTGTAGAAGTCATGCGTGTGAAATATGTTGAACATGTGTATGATATTGATATATGATATGTTGAACATATGTTGATGACTACATCTGTATTAAAGATGGACAAGGGATAATGCGGTTGTTAATATATTGTGTGAATGATGGAAGATATTGATCATATTACTGAAGAGGATAGACCATCCTTGGGGGGGAAATGTCAAGGGTTGGTGGTAGCATCATGTTAGCTTCACAAGTTACCTACTGATCATGTAAAATCAGAGTAAGAAACAGAAGTAATGTAGGTATGCTTGTGTCCGTATGAGTTGAGAAAGGAACTAGTAAGAATTCCTTCATTTATATTGGATATCATGCGATTGATATGTTTAATTGTTGAGTGCATTAGGTGATTAGTTGATACCCAAGAAAGGGGTGGTAAAGGTAATAAGACCTTAAATTCAAAAGGTTGATAACTATTTTAAGCCATGAAAGCTAGTTAAATAATAACTTAATGTGTGTGAGATTGCATGATGGTAAAATAGCGAGTTCTACATATGCAATAATCCACTAATGATAATTGTTGTGATTTATAATCACCATTGCTAATCGTATTGAATATAGGACCAAAGACAATTGAAGCATGGATGAAGATGTTGCTGATGTTGCCCACCGAAAAGTAATCTTACAGAGAAATCCTGGAGCAACAAATATGTGATCAAGAGGTCGGTGGAAGGGCTGTGTAGTCCTTAGTAAGAAACCAACTGATCAGGTAACTACAGTGGGTTGATGGCATCCTTGCAGGTAAGGTTCATTATGCTAATATTATTAAGTGATGAGAAAGGATGGGTAAGAATCCTTTAATCATGTTTTAGTCATCATAAATGGAATGCATGTAATAGTGAATTCATTTGTGTGAATGACATTCCACAGGGCATGTTATCATGTGACTGTTTAAGAATTTTGAATGCATTCATATGAAAGTAGATTATTCCATGTGTATAATGGTTATGGGTTGATAATAAAGCAAGGACTTATGGTCCTATTGTGGTAATGTTTTAGTGCTACACAAACCACCCATTAATTCCCTATTGGTGTTAAATTAGGATGAAACCTCTTGCCAACAACCATGGAGTGAGAAAACTCGGGATGTGTTGTTGAATGGGGAAAGAGGGCATAAAATAGACAACCAAATGATTGGGGAGATGACTAGACATGGTGTTGGAGCATTGGCCATAATGTCCAACTTACCATTGTAGGAAACCTATGTAGTCACATGGATGTTCTTGATCAATGTGGTAGTGCATTGGATGCATTTAGTAAATGTACATTAAAAAGATCTTGTAGATCTTGTGATTAAGCATTGAGTAAATGCATATAACAATTTGTGTAAGTGTTGTGAATGTGTATACATGTGTGTGGTTGCACATGTTGTGATGCATTGTGTGAATGCATAATTGGGATGTGTATGTGTCATTGCAAATTAAATAATGAATGAAATGTTGAATTAATGGTAATTCTGAGATCATTTCATGAGCTGATGTGAATGCAGGAAGGATTAGATGGAGGTAGTCATGATGAGAGGGATGTCAAAATATTCTATGGAAGGACAGAGCTGTATAAAGGTTATGACTAGGAAGTAATGGGTATCGAAAGTTTATTTCAATTACATAAACAACGTGATGGTGTCTTTTAAATTTTGTTATGATGAAGATGCATATAAAATACACCTATACATTTCGTTGTAAGAAGATGTTAGCATCAAAAAGTGCTTGAATGATTGGGTGATTATAATTCTGAAAATCACTTTAATGACTGTTGCAATAAAAATGTTATGTGCATGAAAGACTCCCAAAGTGTTTGACTGGTTTGAGTTCAGATTTCAGGTAGATTGCTTTGGACATGGAAAGGTGGGTAAGTTCATGATGAAGGCTGAAAATATACCATGTGCAAGAGTCAAACCTCATGAGGATGCTCTCATGGTTGTAAACTTAGTTATGCACATAACAGATTGTCCATTTCAAACTTGTCAATTCCAGATTTGAAAACTATTGATGATTGCTAATCATTGTTGGCTTGTATAGAACTGTGTCAGGAGGACATGAGTAAGTGGATGTCCATGTTATGGTAACAAGCATAAAACCCAATGGGCATAGTGGTGCCGCTCGCAAAATCCCAACACATGAGGATGCCTCATCTACACTACATGGTGGAAATCCATGTGAGTGAGATGTAAAATTTATGCCAAATAGGGCATACGTGTAACGTTAAAGAGAATGGGGTGGAAAACCGAGGGACTGACAACTCAGAGAAGGGAACCCCACTCCTCGCAAAGGAAGAGAAAGTCCATCTACAAAAAGAGATAAGTGTTCTCTAACCCTAGCTGAGATATAGACATGTATATTTACAAGAGTTAATATGCATAGCATGTTTTATTTTATTTACACTATTTCAGACTGCTTGAAATAAGAGTAGGACTAGCATAGTTCACATCAGTGAGGGGTGCACACCTTTATGGTGTTGAGTTGTGTTAGGGTTATCAATTGACTATACCTAAGGGAATAGACGCATTCCTGGTTTTTCAATATTTGGTAGTGAATGTTATGAAATATGTTTACCACTGTAGAACAATACTAATGAACTAGCTTGTTCATTTTGTGTGTCAGCTCGAACATATACAATTTGATGCGGCACACTCATGGAGCATGGAACCATAATGTTGGTGTGACTCCAGATTAGCACAAGACTCAAAGGGGGAAACTCTTACTCTCCTTTTTCCTTTTTAATTGATGCATTACAAAAAACCAAAAATTGATTGAATGCATGTTTTGGCTGAGAAATTATTGTGGTTGATTGCTTGAAATACTTGTGAAGGCTGAATTAGTTAATTCATTGTGAAAGGATGAACATGCATGAGTTCATGTGCATGTTGGGAAAGCATGTAAAATGTGAAAGTCTCATGGATATAGCATGGAATTTTCCCTGTCACTTGCAAAATTAATTGACTGATTTTAATGTTATGTTATGTTGGGCCTAACAGAATTACAATGATGTATTTCATAGGTGAGAAATTGAAGTTAATTTGTTGCAATTGTTACAAAGTAAGTAATAATTGTGAGAAAAGTGAGAGCCAACTATGCACATTGACCATGGAAGCAGACCAAAGGTGGTTGGATTTGGCTGAAAACCTTCTGCAAACAATTGCCAAGACCCAAGAAAATCTTGGGGAGATGCTCAAGCTACAAAGGCATCAGAATGAGATGAACCAAAAGGCTTTGCAGGACGCTATTTGTCTGCAAAGAGAGGTAAAAAGCATTATGGGAACAATCAACAGTGGAAAGGAAAGTGGATCAATGAAGAAGCATTCGTCCAATCATCCCATTATAGTCCAGAGGAATCCACTTGGGAACTGGAAGATATCATGTGGGAAGAGTATCCACATTTATTTTGAAAATGTGTATATATTAAAACATTACTGCAGTTAATTTTTGTATATGTTTTGATACAATGTTAATCATTGAGGACGATGAAGACTCTAAGGGGAGGGGAATTGCAACACCCCCTGGCCCAGGTTAGAGTTGATATTGTATTTTGAACAATTTGCTATGAAGTATGTACATAGCGAGAAATTATATTTTAATAAAAATACCAGCTGGTTGCATGAGGAGCGATACGTTGAAGAGGGGATCCAGATATTAACCAAGGGTTGTGAGGGGGTAAGGTGACTTAGGTACCTTGTTCCCTAAACTTTTGTTCTAAAACCTTATGATAAACCCAAAACCCATACCCCTAATCCTTATCCTTAGTGGGGGGGATTAATTAATAATTAATTATTATTAATTATTAATTAATCTAATTATTTAGTGACTAATCGTGCTTAAGGATGGGGGGGTAACATGTGCCTTTGGGATAGCCACGTGGGAACCCAGAGGGGACACGAGGTTTCCTCGATGATCCAGGTGGACGTGGGGCATGCTGATGCTACCCACGACCTAGGTGGGGGGACTCCAGTGGAGAGCACGAGCAGAATGCACGCAGAGGGCCTAGGTGGTCAGACCAGGAGAAGGAGAGGGAAAATGCGCGGAGATAGCCTGTGCGGTTAGTCTGGAAAATACACACATAGCACATAAGCAAAATGCACGCAGAGAACGGGGGAAGTGTCTGCTGAGTGAAAGAGAAGTGTCTGCTGAGTAAAGAAAAACAGAAAGAGATTTCCTGTAAAGAACCTGGACCCGAAATGCAGAGAGAGAACCTGAACATTGTTATGCTGAGATGTCCCGAATTGGCCATGAATTCCTTGGATGCATACACCAGTCAATTGGCAATGAAGCATGAAGCCCATAGGGAATCCCAACGCTTCCAGTGAAGTATATCGCTGAGCGTTTTGGGAAGGAACGCAGGTGGGTCAGTTGCGGAATTGACAAGGATTTGGTTACCAAACTGTTGTTTGATGAACCCTATAAATACATTTACCTCTGTTATTTCCACTTGAGACTCTGAGAGTGAGTTGGGGGAAAATTGGTGAGATACCTTTGGTTAATGTCTGGATCTTGGCTCGGGGGTGAACTTGGGAGCTGAAATAGTATAGGCTGGACAAGTTCTAAGGTTGGGTGGAGCGTGGCTCACATGCATCCAGTTGCCACATTCCTGTGTATTTCAGATAAGTATTTGTGTACAAATTCTAATATTCATGTGCTTAATTATGTTTAATATATTCAAGTTGTGGAATGAATGTATAATTAAATGTAAGCCATGAATTGCTATGTTAAGCCTATTAGAAGGTTGTTTACGTGGTTTCCCTGAAGATGTTGTTGTTTGTTATGTTATTTGCAATGGAACCATATTTCCTGTTGGTTGACTGAAATCGTAATTTCCCGTGGAATGCCTGGAATGGTATTTCTCTGATGAAATAATTCATGGTATTTCTTTGTTGAAATAATGGTCTATTTAACTCTATGTCTTTCCAATGTTTGCTTATAAATTATCTTTCACCCTGTTATGGGATTGTTAGTATTTACCGAGAACTAGGAAAAGATAGAACTAAACTCTGATATGTTTATGGCTGCCTGTGTTTTGAATTATGTTTATGGGCGATGCGTAAAGGAAATTATTTTAATTACATGGGTTTACATTGTAGATATGTATATGTGTAACGTGGATGTACCTATTTCAAGGTAAACAAGTCTTATGAAGCCGATATAAGATGTAGTAAAGAAAATTTTATTTTTATGGTTTTATTCTTTGTAAATTGTGTGTATGTGTAACAAGGGTACGATACAAATTGGTATCAGAGCGCAAGTCACAGCTCTCAAACCTCTGGGTATATGTGGAAATCCAAATTGGTATATGTTGAACAACTTTTGTACTAAGTATGTCAACCTTGTGTGAAGAACTATCCTATGTGTTGAATGTATGTTTACATTTTCATTTTGAATGATTATTCCCTTGGAGGATGATTGTGCTTTAACATTACTGAATTGCTGAAGTATTAGTTTTTCTAAGGAATTTTGAGTGAATAATATGTGTTGCTTCTGTATTTTCGAATTATTGGGGAAAATAATGGATGTATCTGCATTGACGGGATATGTTGAGATAAGCATGGAATCGCTACCAGGTTGGGATCTTGTTTGGGTTGTGTGTTTGAATTGTTGGGTTTGCATAATGTGCAACTGCAATTCTGGGTTGTTATTAAAACTGGGGTTATGACCAAGTCAATGAAAAAAAAACATCACTATTTTTATAATTCTTCATTTGGGTTACTAGAAAATTAATGTTTAATTTGGTTATCGTATGAACTTCTAAGATACAGGAGGTAGTGTAAGGGTAAAAATTCCATGATAAGCCTCATCTACATGAGGGTGGAACATAAAACGCTCATTAGTATGCAAGTTAATTTTGTTTGGACTGGGTTGTGACAAATTGTATTCTCGATATGAGAAAATAACGTTCAGAGGGTGGATCTCATAGCTAAAGATAGTTGGATTGTAAAATAGACAAGTGAGAATCCTAGATCTTTTATTCTGGGAATAAATATTATGCATATATGCATGATTGTTGGATGCATGCTTGAAAGAGAATGCATATAAATATGTTTAGGCATATAGCTGATGAGGTTGCAGGAATAGCTTAAAGAGTTGTGTTTAGGCATGGATATGTGTAGAAGTCATGCGTGTGAAATATGTTGAACATGTGTATGATATTGATATATGATATGTTGAACATATGTTGATGACTACATTTGTATTAAAGATGGACAAGGGATAATGCGGTTGTTAATATATTGTGTGAACGATGGAAGATATTGATCATATTACTGAAGAGGGTAGACCATCCTTGGGGGGGAAATGTCAAGGGTTGGTAGTAGCATCATGTTAGCTTCACAAGTTACCTACTAATCATGTAAAATCAGAGTAAGAAACAGAAGTAATGTAGGTATGCTTGTGTCCGTATGAGTTGAGAAAGGAACTGGTAAGAATTCCTTCATTTATATTGGATATCATGCGATTGATATGTTTAATTGTTGAGTGCATTAGGTGATTAGTTGATACCCAAGAAAGGGGTAGTAAAGGTAATAAGACCTTAAATTCAAAAGGTTGATAACTATTTTAAGCCATGAAAGCTAGTTAAATAATAACTTAATGTGTGTGAGATTGCATGATGGTAAAATAGCGAGTTCTACATATGCAATAATCCACTAATGATAATTGTTGTGATTTATAATCACCATTGCTAATGGTATTGAATATAGGACCAAAGACAATTGAAGCATGGATGAAGATGTTGCTGATGATGTTGCCCACCGAAAAGTAATCTTACAGAGAAATCCTGGAGCAACAAATATGTGATCAAGAGGTCGGTGGAAGGACTGTGTAGTCCTTAGTAAGAAACCAATTGATCAGGTAACTACAATGGGTTGATGGCATCCTTGCAGGTAAGGTTCATTATGCTAATATTATTAATTGATGAGAAAGGATGGGTAAGAATCCTTTAATCATGTTTTAATCATCATAGATGGAATGCATGTAATAGTGAATGCATTTGTGTGAATGACATTCCACAGGGCATGTTATCATGTGACTGTTTAAGAATTTTGAATGCATTCATATGAAAGTAGATTATTCCATGTGTATAATGGTTATGGGTTGATAATAAAGCAAGTAAGGACTTATGGTCCTGTTGTGGTAATGCTTTAGTGTTACACAAACCACCCATTAATTCCCTATTGGTGTTAAATTAGGATGAAACCTCTTGCCAACAACCATGGAGTGAGAAAACTAGAGATGTGTTGTTGAATGGGGAAAGAAGGCATAAGATAGACAACCAAATGATTGGGGAGATGACTAGACATGGTGTTGGAGCATTGGCCATAATGTCCAACTTACCATTATAGGAAACCTGTGTAGTCACATGGATGTTCTTGATCAATGCGGTAGTGCATTGGATGCATTTAGTAAATGTACATTAAAAAGATCTTGTAAATCTTGTGATTAAGCATTGAGTAAATGCATATAACAGTTTGTGTAAGTGTTGTGAATGTGCATACATGTGTGTGGTTGCACATGTTGTGATGCATTGTGTGAATGCATAATTGGGATGTGTATGTGTCATTGCAAATTAAATAATAAATGAAATGTTGAATTAATGGTAATTCTGAGATCATTTCATGAGCTGATGTGAATGCAGGAAGGATTAGATGGAGGTAGTCATGATGAGAGGGATGCCAGAATATTCTATGGAAGGACAGAGCTGTATAAAGGTTATGACTAGGAAGTAATGGGTATCGAAAGTTTATTTCAATTACATAAACAACGTGACGGTGTCTTTTAAATTTTATTATGATGAAGATGCATATAAAATACACCTATACATTTCGTTGTAAGAAGATGTTAGCATCAAAAAGTGCTTAAATGATTGGGTGATTATAATTCTGAAAATCACTTTAATGACTATTGCAATAAAAATGTTATGTGCATGAAAGAGTCCCAAAGTGTTTGACTGGTTTGAGTTCAGATTTCAGGTAGATTGCTTTGGACATGGAAAGGTGGGTAAGTTCATGATGAAGGATGAAAATATACCATGTGCAAGAGTCAAACCTCATGAGGATGATCTCATGGTTGTAAACTTAGTTATGCACATAACAGATTGTCCATTTCAGACTTGTCAATTCCAGATTTGAAAACTACTGATGATTGCTAATCACTTTTGGCTTGTATAGAACTGTGTCAGGAGGACATGAGTAAGTGGATGTCCAGGTTATGGTAACAAGCATAAAACCCAATGGGCATAGTGGTGCCGCTCGCAAAATCCCAACACATGAGGATGCCTCATCTGCACTACATGGTGGAAATCCATGTGAGTGAGATGGTAAAATTTATGCCAAATAGGGCATACGTGTAACGTTAAAGAGAATGGGGTGGAAAACTGAGGGACTGACAACTCAGAGAAGGGAACCCCATGTTATAAAAACAAGATCGCAGAGTAATAGCAATAAACAGAAATGCAAATATAATCACACATACACATTACAAGAGAGACACAGATATATCGTGGTTCACCCAACTTGGGCTACATCCACACTGAATTTGCCAGTCCTTATTATTATTACCGTCCAGCAAGGTGAAGGGATACAACCTGCAGCACAACCGCTGCACTTCCTCTTCTCTGTTTCACAGTCTCTCTCCTGATCTCAGAGATCTTCACAATGCATAAAACCTAATACATCATCATCCCTAGCCATATTACAATGTCTTTATTTTATAAGGGAAATACAATGGGAAAATACCACGAGATGCCCAAAACCATGGGCCCGCAAAACAGCTGGCGAAAACAGCCCCAAAAAAATTTCTTCGGGGGTGCTACCCCCAGACCCCCCATCCAGGGGGGATGGTCCCCCCTGGAACCCCGTGGGGGGGCGATGCCCCCCCACACCCCCCCCGCTGGGGTGACTGTAGAGTCCACCTACATATCATATAAAACTGGGGTACAAACACGGCTAATACAATATCATCTATGAGACTAGAAGATATGGCTCCACAACCAACAATCTCCCACTTGGAGACTGATCACAGCAACTCCACTGCTGCTGCACTTGCTGGACTTGGACTTGGCAAATTTCTCCTCTTCACCTTCATGCTAGAAGGCCAACTGAAACCGAGCACGAACTCAGTTTCTCTCTGGTCACTACCTTTGTGAACATGTCTGCAGGATTCTGGCTAGTATGTATCTTTTCCAGCTTCAACAGTTCATCTTCCAGAACAAAGCGTATGAAATGGTACTTGAGTTGTATATGTTTAGTCCTGGAATGGAATGCTGAGTTCTTTGCAAGATGAATGGCACTCTGGCTGTCACTATACAATCTGCTATCCTTCTGCTTCTTACCCACTTACTCCATAAACCTCTGCAACCAAATCATCTCTTTACTAGCCTCTGTAATGGCAACATACTCTGCTTATGTTGTTGAAAGTGCAACAACCTTCTGTAGTTTTGAAATCCAGCTTACTGCTGTTCCACCTACAGTAAACACATACCCTATGGTGCTTCTCCTGCTATCCTTGTCACCTGCCATATCTGCATCAACATATCCCTGTAGAACAGTGTCTGAACCTCCAAAACATAATGCCTCAGTGGTAGTACCTCTCAAATACCTGAGAATCCACTGTACTTCCTTCCAATGTTCTTTACCTGAATTATTCATATATCTGCTCACAACTCCCACTGCATGTGCAATATCTGGTCTTGTGCACACCATGGCATACATCAAGCTGCCAATTGCTGATTGGTAGGGAATCTTGGACATGTAATCTGTCTCTTCTTGTGTCTTGGGACACATTTCCTTACTTAGACTGAAATGGCTATCCAAAGGTGTACTTACAGGTTTTGCATTCTGCATTCTGAACCTCTCCAACACCTTTTGTATGTACTCACTTTTAGACAATGTCAATTTGCGTTTTTTCCTGTCTCTCGTTATTCTCATACCAAGGATTTGCTTTGCAGCACCCAAATCCTTCATCGCAAATGAATTAGCTAGCTTCCTTTTGAATACATTTATATCCTGCATGTCAGACCCTGCAACAAGCATGTCATCCACATACAATAGCAAGATAATATATCTTCCATTGTCTAGCTTCTTGAAATAAACACAGTGGTCAGAATGACATCTACTATAACCTTGTTCTGTCATAAACCTGTCAAACTTTAGATACCACTGCCTTGGAGCTTGCTTCAAGCCATACAAGCTCTTTTTCAACCTGCATACTAGATCCTCCTTACCTTTGACCTCATACCCTTGTGGCTGCTGCATAGATATTTCTTCCTCCAAATCCCCATGGAGGAAGGTTGTTTTTACATCTAACTGTTCAAGATGCAAATCTTCTACTGCCACTAGACTTAAGATAGTCCTAATTTAAGTCATCTTAACAATAGGAGAAAATATTTCATCAAAATCTATACATTTCTTCTGTGCAAACCCCTTTACAACAAGTCTGGCCTTGTACCGCTTCTTACCTCCTTCTTCTTCCTTCAACCTGTAAATCCATTTGTTTTGCAATGCTCTTTTACCAGCAGACAACTGAACCAAATCCCAATTCTGGTTTCCTACCAATGAGTCCATCTCCTCATTCATGCCTTGCTCCCACTTCTTTCTAGTTTCCACCTGCATTGCTTCTTCATAACATTCTGGTTCACCAGAATCAGTCATCAATAAATAATACATTGAAGGAGAGTATTGTTCAGGGAGTCTACTTAACCTGGTAGATCTTCTTACAGTTGCAGGAGTCTCAGGTACTTGCTGCTACTCTTGATTTTCTGGCACCTTCGGAACTTCATTTTCTTTAATTTCATCAAGCACTATGTACTCTGTTTTTTCCTTTTCCTGTTTCTTTCCCTGCAACTGATCTTTATACATGACCTTTTCATTGAATATCACATCTCTACTCCTGATGATTTTGTTACTTTCATAATCCCATAAACAATAACCAAATTCATCAACCCCATATCCAATAAAGGTACATTTATTAGATTTAACTTCAAGCTTTGTTCTATTTTCTTTATCAATATGGACAAATGCTTCACAACCAAACATTCTCAGAAATGAGTAGTTTACCTTTTTATCTGTCCATGCTTCCTCTGGAATACCACCATCCAAAGCACTTGAAGGTCCTCTGTTTATTAAATAAACAACAATATTTACAGCATCCACCCAAAACTGTAAGGGCAAACCTGCATGCAGTCTCATACACCTTGCACGCTCCATGATCGTTCTGTTCATCCTTTCTGACACACCATTTTCCTGTGGTGTTCCTGGGACTGTCTTCTCTCTACGAATCCCATGGTATGAACATTAACTATCAAACTCATTGCCGCAGTACTCACCTCCATTATCAGATCTGAGACACTTCAATCTTTTTCCTGTCTCATTCTCAACCAAAGATTTCCACTTATTAAAAGTAGCAAACACATCAGATTTTTGTCTAATGCAATAAACCCAAGTTTTTCTAGTTACATCATTAATAAATGTAACATAATAATGAGAGCCACCAAGAGATTGTACCTGAGCTGGTCCCCATACATCTGTATGCACAAGCTCTAATTTTTCATTCTTCTTCTGTTTCCCAACCCTGAGAAATCTGAGTCTCTTCTGTTTTCCATAAACACAGTTTTCACAGAATTTCAAACTTACCTGCTTCAAGTCCGGCAGCAACTTCCTTGAGTGGAGAATCTGCATCCCCTTCTCACTCATGTGGCCAAGCCTATGATGCCACAATGCTGTATCTATTCCTGTGGAAGCTAAAGAGATAGAATGGTCATTATTATGAGGACATAAATACAACGTACCTACTCTGTCTCCTTTTGCTATCACCATTGATCCTTTAGTGATCTTCCACCACTTTTCTCTGAACGTAGATAGACAGCTGCCATCTCCCAACTGCCCTCTTGAGATCAGATTTCTTTTCATAGCAGGAATATGCCTAACTTCTTTCAACAACCAATCAGTTCCATTCTTAACTTTTATCCATACCTTACCCATTCCAACAATTTTACATGGCTCATCATCACCCAATAAAACATGTCCAAAGTCGCCAAGAACATACTCATGAAAGTATTTCCTTGTTAGGATATTCCTATACTCCATCCTAGTCCCACCAGTATTTTGATCATTTACATTTTCAGTCATGCATGCACCTTTTAGGGTTTGCATACATTCTAGGGTTTGCATGCATTTTGCATACATCCTAGTCATCAGTCCAGCACCTAGCCCTCAGTTAGCCAGCCCCCAGGAGCTTCTCACTATTCAGTTTTAGCCCTCCAGTTGCTTAATGCGCCCTTCTTCCTTGATTTTAGGGAGCAACTCGCCCTTCTTCACCTACCAGTCCAGTTGTCACTCAGTTACACTCAGTTACAGTTAGTTACACTCAGTTACACTCAGTTACATTCAGTTACACTCAGTTACACTCAGTTACATTGAGTTACACTCAGTTACACTCAGTTACATTGAGTTACACTCAGTTACACCTACCAGAGTTAGTTTGACTGATGGTTGACAGTTACTTGAGCATTGATGACTCCAGTGATGATGATGAAGACTTCCAGTTGCGCTCCGATGATCATGAGGACACCTAGTTGTGCTCCGATGACACTCCAGTGATCCTTTGATCACTTCATGAAGGCTAATTCGAATTGCCACCTTAGGCATTCGAATTCCTCATGCATTGTATTATATATATGTCCATTTGTGATTAATAACATAGTATGACCGAAGTATTATTGCTTCTATCTGAGTTCTACTGTACCATATTATTCTGTTGCTCATTATACTGCATGTATCACTCTTCTTCTATTTTCTTGCTTAATCATAATTATTCTCTTGTGAGATACATCATCTCTTAGATCTGCTGTGAGGATTTTCACATGGTATCAGAGCAAGGTTGAGAGTATTGTTTATCTCCATTCTTGAGAGTTTTTTTGCAGGTTATTACCAAGATTTCGAGTTCAGCAGTTGCAGCAGTTTCTGCATTTTTGCAGCAGTAGCAGTTGCAGTTATTCTATATTGTTTTTGCAGGTCTTCTACAACTTCAATGAATTTAGAAGAAATTACTCCTCTTTCTCCATTCAACTATGATGAATGGAAACCAAGAATCATAGCATATTTGAAGAGCCGTGATCTCTTTGATTGCTATTTTGAAAGAGAGTTCGAATCCTCTACAAAGAAGATTAAATGGTTGAATAAAGGTGACATGCACATTGGAAGAATGAAGCTTACTATGACTGATTACATATTGTACCCGACCATCTTTGATATTGAAACTCCAAAAGAGTTATGGGCTCATCTGGATGAAAGATTCGGCAAAAAGAATGATGGATTTGGTCCAAATCCCTTCAAAAGCAAGTAAGTTGATGCATTCGCTCCACTTGATGGTCTCTCAGATCATGATGCATTCGCTCCTCCTGATGGTCTCTCAGATCATGTTGCATTCGCTCCCCTTGATGATCTCTCAGATCATGAACCAATATTATCTCATATTGAAGTTGTTGACAAAGAACTTGCAGATTCTCCGCTCATGCTCAAACTTTCTTCTCTTTCTGTGCCAGTTCACACTCTAGATATTGCAGAAGGTCCTAAATCCTCTCTTGCACCAGAGTTTGTTGGTTTGCATCATGATCACATGATTATTTCGGAGGTAACATCAGCTATTGGAGGTAATGCATTCGCTCCTCTTCAGCAAACATCTCTTATTTACTACTATATGATCATTAGCACATGCTTTCAGAAGGTTATTGAAGAATATGGCCATTGCAACCCGCTTGAGATAATTTCTCATGCATATGATAGTTTTGATCTCACCCTTACTGGTTCAAAGGAGATCTCAAGAAACTATTTTGAAAGTCTTAAATCTGATTTTGATTTCAAGCAAACATGTAATAGTTATTTTTGGCATAATCTCACCCATGGTGGTTCGAAGGAGAAGACAAAAGACTATATGCACTTTCACATATTTGATCCTACCTCAGCTGATTCGAATCACAGGTTCAAGGATCATTCTCATATTGTTGGATTTGTTCTCATCACATTCAATCTGAAGAGCAAGTACAAGCACATGCTTTTTGAGCATGATCCACTTCTTCCCAAGAAGAAGATACCTCCAGACATATGGCCAAGCATCACACATGCTTGAGTTTGGAGCCTTTATCTTTTTATGTGTGCCTTACAGTCTATTTTTTTGAGGAGGGGGTATGTTTCCCATGAAATTTTCCCACTTCCTTGGTTTATTGATTGTTATTATTCATTGTATTGGGTGACCTTTGGTCTTAGTTACCAGGGCCCAGGATGGATGAAGGGGGGGTGTTAGGATATTCCTATACTCCATCCTAGTCCCACCAGTATTTTGATCATTTACATTTTCAGTCATGCATGCACCTTTTAGGGTTTGCATGCATTCTAGGGTTTGCATGCATTTTGCATACATCCCAGTCATCAGTCCAGCACCTAGCCCTCAGTTAGCCAGCCCCCAGGAGCTTCTCACTATTCAGTTTTAGCCCTCCAGTTGCTTAATGCACCCTTCTTCCTTGATTTTAGGGAGCAACTCGCCCTTCTTCACCTACCAGTCCAGTTGTCACTCAGTTACACTCAGTTACAGTTAGTTACACTCAGTTACACTCAGTTACATTCAGTTACACTCAGTTACACTCAGTTACATTGAGTTGCACTCAGTTACACCTACCAGAGTTAGTTTGACTGATGGTTGACAGTTACTTGAGCATTGATGACTCCACTGATGATGATGAAGACTTCCAGTTGCGCTCCGATGATCATGAGGACACCTAGTTGTGCTCCGATGACACTCCAGTGATCCTTTGATCACTTCATGAAGGCTAATTCGAATTGCCACCTTAGGCATTCGAATTCCTCATGCATTGTATTATATATATGTCCATTTGTGATTAATAACATAGTATGACCGAAGTATTATTGCTTCTATCTGAGTTCTACTGTACCATATTATTCTGTTGCTCATTATACTGCATGTATCACTCTTCTTCTATTTTCTTACTTAATCATAATTATTCTCTTGTGAGATACATCATCTCTTAGATCTGTTGTGAGGATTTTCACATTCCTATGGGGTGTAGCATGACATGAAGCTCCTGAATCTACTATCCAATAATCACTAGTATTATCTAATGCAAGAATCAAAGCATCTTGTAACACATCACCTGCTAAATTTGCTTCCTGGATAGTTTCATTCTGTGCATCTCCTTTCTTCTTTAGAGATTTGCAATCTTTCTTCAGATGTCCTTTCTTTCCACAGTTCCAACACTCTATCTTTCCCAGTCTCGACTTGGATCTGCCCGTTTTAGACTTTCCATGATTATCTTGGCTCTTTCCTCTCTCCTTTTGTCTTCCCCTGCTCTCCATGGTCAACGCATTACCTGATGTCTCACCTGTGCTTTTTCTTCGCATTTCCTCGCTAAGAATAACACCAATAACATCATCAAATTTCAAGGTGTTTGAACTAGAGACAGAGTTACTTACAGCCATGACCAAGCTATTCCAGCTTTCTGGCAATGAAGACAAGATTAGAAGAGCCCTAACCTTATCATCAAAGTTCACACTTACAGAACTTAGCTGATTTGTAACCGTATTAAACTCATTTAAATGATCAGTAACAGATCCACCTTCAGACATCTTCATATTAAATAAACGTTTCATTAGAAATACCTTGTTGGAGGCCGAGGGTTTTCATACAGCTTACCCAATGCACTCATCAAACCCTCTGTTGTCGTTTCTTTTGAGATATTGAAAGCCACTGACGAAGCCAGGCTCAACCGTATTGTTCCCATAGCCTTTCTGTCAAGAACCTCCCATTCTTCGTCCTTCATAGCCGTCGGCTGCTTTGCTTTTCCTCCCAATGGTAGGAATAGATTCTTCTGGTACAGATAGTCCTCCATTTGCATCTTCCATAACCCGAAGTTTTGGCCGTTAAACTTCTCGACCTTAAACTTTCCTTCTTCTACCATTGCTCCCACTCGAACCAGAAACCCTAGCTTCCTGCGGGTTTAACTACCAAATAGACCTTTGGCTCTGATACCAATTGTTAGAAAAACAAGATCGCAGAGCAATAACAATAAACAGAGATGCAAATATAATCACACATACACATTACAAGAGAGACACAGATATATCGTGGTTCACCCAACTTGGGCTACGTCCACACTGAATTTGCCAGTCCTTATTATTATTACCGTCCAGCAAGGTGAAGGGATACAACCTACAGCACAACCGTTGCACTTCCTCTTCTCTGTTTCACAGTCTCTCTCCTGATCTCAGAGATCTTTACAATGCATAAAACCTAATACATCATCATCCCTAGCCGTATTACAATGTCTTTATTTTATAAGGGAAATACAATGGGAAAATACCACGGGATACCCAAAACCATGGGCCCGCAAAATAGCTGGCGAAAACAGCCCCAAAAAAATTTCTTCGGGGGCGCTGCCCCCGGACCCCCCAACCAGGGGGGATGGTCTCCCCTGGAACCCCGTGGGGGGGCGATGCCCCCCCACACCCCCCCCGCTGGGGTGACTATACAGTCCACCTACGTATCATATAAAACTGAGGTACAAACACGGCTGATACAATATCATCTATGAGACTAGAAGATCTGGCTCCACAACCAACACCCCACTCCTCGCAAAGGAAGAGAAAGTACATCTACAAAAAGAGATAAGTGTTATGTAACCCTAGCTGAGATATAGACATGTCTATTTACAAGAGTTAATATGCATAGCATGTTTTATTTTATTTACACTATTTCAGATTGCTTGAAATAAGAGTAGGACCAGCATAGTTCACATCAGTGAGGGGTGCACACCTTTCTGGTGTTGAGTTATGTTAGGGTTATCAATTGACTATACCTAAGGGAATAGACGCATTCCTGGTTTTTCAATATTTGGTAGTGAATGTTGTGAAATATGTTTACCACTGTAGAACAATACTAATGAACTAGCTTGTTCATTTTGTGTGTCAGCTCAAACAGATACAATTTGATGAGGCACACTCATGGAGCATGGAACCATAATGTTGGTGTGACTCTGGATTAGCACAAGACTCAAAGGGGTAAACTCTTACTCTCCTTTTTCCTTTTTAATTGATGCATTACAAAAAACCGAAAATTGATTGAATGCATGTTTTGGCTGAGAAATGATTGTGGTTGATTGCTTGAAATACTTGTGAAGGCTGAATTAGTTAATTCATTGTGAAAGGATGAACATGCATGAGTTCATGTGCATGTTGGGAAAGCATGTAAAATTTGAAAGTCTCATGGATATAGCATGGAATTTTCCCTGTCACTTGCGAAATTAATTGACTAATTTTAATGTTATGTTATGTTGGGCCTAACAGAATTACAATGATGTATTTCACAGGTGAGAAATTGAAGTTAATTCGTTGCAACTGTTACAAAGAAAGTAATAATTGTGAGCAAAGTGAGAGCCAACTATGCACATTGACAATGGAAGTAGACCAAAGGTGGTTGGATTTGGCTAAAAACCTTCTGCAAACAATTGCCAAGACCCAAGAAAATCTTGGGGAGATGCTCAAGCTACAAAGGCATTAGAATGAGATGAACCAAAAGGCTTTGCAGGACGCTATTTGTCTGCAAAGAGAGGTAAAAAGAATTATGGGAACAATCAACAATGGAAAGGAAAGTGGATCAATGAAGAAGCATTCATCTAATCATCCCATTATAGTCCAGAGGAATCCACTTGGGAACTGGAAGATATCATGCGGGAAGAGTATCCACATTTATTTTGAAAATGTGTATATATTAAAACATTACTGCAGTTAATTTTTGTATATGTTTTGATACAATGTTAATCATCGAGGACGATGAAGACTCTAAGGGGAGGGGAATTGCAACACCCCCTAGCCCAGGTTAGAGTTGATATTGTATTTTGAACAATTTGCTATGAAGTATGTACATAGCGAGATATTATATTTTAATAAAAATATCGGCTGGCTGCATGAGGAGCGATACGTTGAAGAGGGGATCCAGATATTAACCGAGGGTTGTGAGGGGGTAAGGTGACTTAGGTACCTTGTTCCCTAAAATTTTGTTCTAAAACCTTATGATAAACCCAAAACCCATACCCCTAAGCCTTATCCTTAGTGGGGGGGATTAATTATTAATTAATTATTAATTAATCTAATTATTTAGTGACTAATTGTGCTTAAGGATGGGGAGGTAATGTGTGCACCTGGGATAGCCACGTGGGAACCCAGAGGGGACACGAGGTTGCCTCGGTAATCCAGGAAGGCGTGGGGCATGTTGATGCTACCCACGGCCTGGGTGGGGGGGCGCTAGTGAAGAGCATGAGCAAAATGCACGTAGAGGGCTTGGGCGGTCAGACCAAGAGAAGGAGACGAAATGAACAGAGAGAGCCTGTGTGGTTAGTTTGGAGAATACACACGGAACACATAAGAAGAATTCACATAGAGCACGGGGGAAGTGTCTGCTGAGTGCAAGTGAAGTGTCTGTTGAGTAAAGAAAAAAAAAAGAGATTTCCTGTAAGGAACTCAAACCCAAAATGCAAAGAGAGAACTTGAACATTGTTATACTGAGATATCCCGAATTGGCCATGAATTCCTTGGTTGCATACACCAGTCAATTGGCAATGAAGCATGAAGCCCAGAGGGAATCCCAATGCTTGCAGTGAAGTATATCGCTAAGTGTTTTGGGAGGGAACTCAGGTGGGTCAATTACTGAATTGACAAGGATTTGGTTACCAAACTATTGTTTGTTGAATCGTGTAAATACCTTTACCTCTGTTATTTCCACCTGGGACTCTGAGAGTGAGTTGGGGAGAAATTGGTGAGATACCTATGGTTAATGTCTGGATCTCAGCTCGAGGATGAACATGGGAGCTGAAATAGTACAGGCTGGACAAGTTCTAAGGTTGGGTGGAGGGTGGCTCACATGAAACTAGTTGCCACATTCCTGTGTATTTCAGATAAGTATCTGTGTATGAATTCTAATATTCATGTGCTTAATAATGTTTAATATGTTCAAGTTTTGGAATGAATGTATAATTAAATGTAAGCCATGAATTGCTATGTTAAGCCTATTAGAAGGTTGTTTTGCGTGGTTTCCCTGAAGATGTTGTTGTTTGTTATGTTATTTGCAATGGAACCATATTTCCTGTTGGTTGACTGAAATCGTAATTTCCTGTGGAATGCCTGGATTTGTATTCCTGAAGTAATTCAACTTGATATATTAGTTGCATTAGAATTGTATTTCGTGTTGAATGCCTAGAATGGTATTTCTCTATTGAAATAATTCATGGTATTTCTCTGGTGAAATAATGGTCTATTTAGCTCCATGTCTTTCCAATGTTTGCTTATAAATTATCCTTCACCTTGCTATGGGATTGTTAGTCTTTACCGAGAACTAGGAAAAGATAGAACTAAACTCTAATATGTTTATGGTTGCCTGTGTTTTGAATTATGCTTATGGGCAATGCGTAAAGGAAAATGTTTTAATTGCATGGTTTTACATTGTAGATATGCATATGTGTAACGTGGATGTGCCTATTTCAAGGTAAATGAGTCTTATGAAGCCGATATAAGATGTAGTAAAGACAATTTTTATTTTTATGGTTTTATTCTTTGTAAATTGTGTGTATGTGTAACGAGGGTATGTTACATGCCATCATTGCTTGAAATATCATCACCATTTTCACCATTATCCTCATCACATCTTCTCCTCCTCCTATATTTGAAGTAGGCTTAGCATAGTTTGGATCATCATGTATGGGGTCATCAACTACTTTGATCTGGAAAAAATTCAATATTAGATGCTAGTATTAATTTCAGCCACATTAAATTTGGTAATTATTTTATTTTTAGTTTTGTATATCATATTGGACTAACATATGTTGCTATCAATGTTACAAATACATAGATGGGATGACCATTACAATCTCTTCAATACATACTGGTGTAAAGAGAGCTAATGTCCCAGTGATTAAAACATAAATCAAAGTGAAAAATAATTTAACTTCTTATATCAAAGTTCAAACAATAAAAGGGGACAAACATAATTGGCATCCTCAATTTAATATTTGGGTATGTTCACTTAATACATACATTCATTTAAAGAAAAAACTACAGTATGCATTCATTGTTTCATATGTGCATTGAACTGAAAAGAAGTCAATTGTCCCAAAGTAAAACACAAATGAGTTCCAAGAAGAATTGCAAAACCATCATAGAGAAACTAAAAGATGTGTACCTCTCCTTTTGCAATTGTGATGATGTGTGGAGTAAATGCATGACCTCATTCCCTATAAGAAACAAAGTTGTGAGTAACAAGAAAACAACAATGCATGTTCTAGGAATGGCCTCAAGAACAATTCATAGACTAATAGCATATTATAAAATCACTCAGCATGCAAGAGACATTTGTATATTTCGACATCTAATTTGAGAAACAAAATATTGGTTTTTGAAACATGTTCAAGGGAAAACTTTAAAAAAAATAAGAGATTGGAAGAATGAAAATTGAATTCACTGCAGACATGAGTGTTTAATAGGCCATTTATACAAACTATCAATGTCTAAATGGAGGGAATTTGTTGGAACATTTAAAAACCCATTCCATACTTAGGATATATTTTATTAGTCATCTAGATTAATTTTCCTAGGTGTAGACTATGTAGTTGGACTAGTTTTGTCTTTTATGCCTCCTTATGCCATCTTAAGTCACTAAAACGAATTTGGATAGATTCTGGATAAGATTTCTTGAAATTATGTCTGATTTTATTATATTCCTGGATTAGAAAAGCACTTTCCATCTTTATACAACTTTATCCTGCTTTTTCTACTTTCTAGTGGATAAGGTAAAGCTAGTTTGACAAGGAAACTATCTTTACTTGGCAAATTCGACCTCCACCTCTTTATTCTCTCCAAAATTCTTTATCACATTCCATTTTCGTCACTCATTACTTTCCATACCATATTTATCCAATCTATGATCCTTTAGACTGATTTGGAAAGTGCTTTTGCTACCTAAGGGTTTTTTCTAGCTTTTAGTAAGCCTTCCTGTTTTGTGCTTTACAACTTGCCTTCAAGGCATTCTATTTTCTTTCCTAAGATTTATTATATATTGCATTCATATTGCTAAATAATACAAAGATGATATTTGCATTAATTGATTCCACTCTCTTATGTTTATGTTTCAATATTTCTTCTGATTCTTGCATATCTTTGAATAAATGCTTGTGAGGACTTCTTTACTTCAAGATCCTTGGATATTATAATTATTTCATGGTATTGAACCTACATATAATTCTCACATGGTATCAAAGCCTTGGGATCTCTTTATTAAATTAGTCTTCCGGTATAAGTTTCAGAGAGTTTGTTTTGCAGGTACTAGAGATCAAATGGCAGAAATTTCTTCAATACATACAGTTGTTGAATATGAAGACTTCCATCTCTCTCTCTCTCTTGTTCTCCCATAAGTCTTCTATTCTAAATTCTAAGAAATATAAGCCATTTTATGCTCTATAATATGAAGAGGTTCTTGAATCCTCTCTTTCACATGAGTCCGCTGGTGTGCAGAATGATGATCTTTTGAATGTTTTGGAGGTTAGTTTAGAATTTGGAGGTGATGAATTCACCCTCCTTGATCAAATACTTCTTATGTACTTCTATATGATCACGGCACATGTTCTCAGAGTTTCACTGAAGATGGAGGACAATACCATTTGCTTGGGTTCAAGTCTCAGACATATTTTGGTGATTTTGGTTTTGATCTCACCTCTACTAGTTCAAAGGATATCTCAAGGGACCATATATCAATTCTTGGAGCTTATTTAAATTCCATTGGTTAGAAGTTCAAGTTTCAAGAGAAATTAAATCCGATTGGAGTTGATCCTACCTCAGTTGGTTCGAATTTCAAGTTCCAAAATGGTCTGCATATTCATGGATTTGTTCTGTTCAAGAACAAGTTCAGACATTATAGATATTTTGAGGTCAAAAAATGGCCTCCTAAGAGATGTACTACAAAAATATGAGATATATTAAAATATTATGAATTGGGGGTTTTATGGGGTAGGTATATATGACAAGTCACCTCCCACACTATTTTCTATGTACAATATAAATAACCATGGTTGAGTTACTTTTCAAAATTCACTAGAAATAAAATTAATAAAATAAGTCTACATTGATGTGACTAAGATTCATTGTAAATTCTCAAAAAATTATTGTCCTTTAGCATTTATTTGTCTTGAACTTGCAAATGAAATTAAATAATAAAAAACATTTTTAAGAGCTATTTTTTTAATTTTATGTTGACTTTTTTTATTTAGTACTTTTCTCATGAATTTAATAATGTAATTTAATTGAGAATTTATTTACATGTAAAATGCCAATAATATTATTATAATCCACATTGCATTATTATTATTATTATTATTATTTATTAAATCTATTATTATTCTTTATTAGTTTGACATTATGTTATTAAATAGAATGGAGTGAATATATAATTTAAAATTAAAAACATAAAAATGATAATATATTATTTTATAAAAAAATGTGAAAGGACTTTCTTTATGAATTAAGAGTACTTCACTTGAAAATGACAATAATATTATTTTATGAAAAGACTATCATTATGAGTACTTTACTTTATGACTTAAAAGTACTTACACCACTACCTTGGTTAACTATGTGTTTTCATCCACCATAGAAAAATTTACAAATAAGCATTCTTAACTCATGCAATGCCACCTCACCAAGGGGGATGATGTCATCTACTAGAATGTGATTGGTTGTATTTTATAGTACATTTTCTTTGTTTTGAGGCCATTTTTTGACCTCAAAATTTCTCTAATGAAGCCTCCAATTTTGCTTGCATCAACTGATGCAGAATTCAAGCACACGTTTTTGGAGCATGATCCACTTCTTCCCAAGAGGAAGATACCTCCATACATCTGATCAAGTTCACACCTACTTGAGTTTGGAGCAACAACAATTTTTGGTGTGCACATGCCCATTTTTTTAGGGAGGGTTTTATTCCCATGAGGTTTTCCCTATTTCCTCAGTTTACATGGGCGTAATTTTTGTATTAGGGTGACCATAAGCCTTGTCGCTTGGGCCCTATATTTTTTTTTTACTCACATACAGTCAAGATTAAGGGGGGTTGTTGGAATATTTAAAAACCCATTCCGTACTTAGGATATATTTTATTAGTCATCTAAATTAATTTTTCTAGGTGTAGACTATGTAGTTGGCCTAGTTTTTTCTTGTATACATCCATATGCCATCCGAAGTCAATAAAATGAATTTGGATATATTCTGGATAAGATTTCTTGAGATTCTGTCTAATTTTATTCTATTCCTGGATTAGAAAGGCGCTTTCCATCTTTAGACAGCTTTATCCTACTTTTTATGCTTTCCAGTGGATAAGGTAAAGCTAGTTTGATTAGGAAACTATCTCTACTTGAACAATTCGACATCCACCTCTTTCTTCTCTCCAAAAGTCATAATCACATACCACTTTCATCACTCATTAGCTTCCATACCATATTTAGCCAATTCGTGAGCCTTTAGACTGATTTGGAAAGTGCTTTTGCTATCTAAGGGGTTTTTCTAGCTTTTAGTAAGCCTTCATTTTTTGTGCTTTGCAACTTGCCTTCAAGGCATTCTATTTTCTCTCCTAATATGTATTATATATTTTATTCATATTGTTGACTTAATACAGAGATGATATTTACAATAATTGAGTCCTCTCTCTTATGTTTCTGTTTCATTATTTCTTCTTATTCTTGCATATCTTTGAATAAATTCTTGTGAGGACTTCTTTGCTTCAATATCCATGGCTATTAGAATTCTTTCATGGTATTGAACCTTCATAGAATACCACGAGTGTTTAATAGGCCATTTTCACAAACTATCTAGGTCTAAATGGAGGGAATTCAACAATGTGCTTTGTACAGAACATTATTAAGATCCAAAATTTTATACATGAGAAGAATATGTTGTCTCCCTAAATCCAAATTTGATATCAAGTCTATAGACTATAATAAATTCCTTATTTTTCATTTACCAAGAATGGAATATGTTGAATAGCACACCTGTGAAACATATTGGATATCTACCTTAATAGAAACAAGGATCCATGGATTTGCATACATTGAACTATTTTAAACATTATTACGGGCCTATAGGATAAATAAGATCAAATTAAGAAACTTACAATGAACTAACTTACATAACAACATGCGATCCCTTTAAACAATAAGCCTTTCTACAAAGATACCAGAATGTTTTAAATCCATGAAAGTAAACTACAACCAAACTTCCACATTTTATGACAAAAGTGGTGAGAAGTTCCAAACATAACCAGAATATAGATTTAAGATACTCATTATTACATAATGAAGGAATCACAAACTTGGGGGAATTTCCTGCATGTTCTTCCACTAAGAAGAAGCTAAGTAGCTTGCACCAAGGTTGATGGAAATCCAAAAAAAATCTCAATTTCCTATAAATTTTATGCAAGTTTTTCAAACTCACTAATTCTGGTGCTATAAACTTTTCCATTAGTCCTTAAACATGTTGAGGTTAGTCACCTCATATCTATTAGTAAAACTTCCCTTCCAACTGGTGAAATTGAACTTCATACATTGTAGCTTAACTAGAGATCAAACCCATTCTAATGTGTCCAATAGTAGGAAGCAAAGTGCCTAATCTACTTTCACTTTCTCCACTAGCACCTAACACAAACCTGACCCAATTATGCTACAATTGTCTAGACATTATGGTTAAGTGAAATAATGTTTCAATTAAATTTTACAATTCCCATTAGGAACTAGTTCCATCTAATCCAGAGTCGAGGACCTAATATTAACTATTGAAATTTTGAACAAACCTATGCTAATAGAAACTAGTTTTAATTTGAGAATTGATCCTATCTCTATAAAAGAAATCCAAACAATGAGCTATTAGTGAATTCAAGATTGCAGTAGCAAGTTACCACTTAATTTTTGCATAAGAGATCTAAGGTGAGTTCTATAAACTCACATAATGATTCAATTAAATATAACAACTGCTATAGAAACTAATTCTATCTAATTGATAGTGGAGGACCCAATGTTAACTACCAAAATTAAGAACAAAACTATGCCTATAGGAACAAATGATTGGTTACAATCTCCATTAAAGAAAGTCTTTACAAAACTATGCCATAAGTTCTAACAGTATCAGTAAGAAATATCTATGACCAACTAAGCACAAACGACACACCACTAGCAAAATCCTAGAGGTATCAACCGGGAACACAAAGGGCCTTTCGAAGTTCAGTGTGGGTTGATTAAGTCCCATAACCAAATAGCAAAGGTTCGAGAATAGTTACCAAGCACTTTCTTGATAGTCCTTATTGGTGCAATTCTCCCCACAAAGAAAGGGACTCCCTCCAAGGGTATTATCAGTTTGGCTGAATGTATGTTCAAGATTAGCAGGAGGCCCCCTGCATTCACATGTGTGGTACCAACTAAGACAAGATACTAATGCTACCAACTTGTAATTAGCATTTGGGGGAATAGTCGACAATCAGGATTGTACGTATGGGAAGGGTAGCTAAGCCCAAAATCTCAATAGTACCGGCACCATATGGGGCCCAAGGTGGTACTAAAGCAATCCATGTACACACAAAATCTCACAAATTCTTAGTTAACTATCAGGGGGGATTTTCCCCTTCAACCTAACCTCGCTTGACCTCGTGGTTAACTCGGTGTTAGTGGATCATCCCGACCACACCCTTACGATATTGGATTTCTTCCTATCCTTGTGAAAGACCGCTATGTTTCAAACTTTAAAGTGGCTTGGATTGTTAACTTCCAACCTAGTCCAAGGCTCTACACTTAAGCTAAACCGATCAACCCTATAAAAATAAAGTTCTAATTAATTTTAGATTAAGCGTCCATTTTAGTGTTTATGATTTCTTATAAGGAGGCAGAAGTGTAAAAAATATTATGTTATCGACTAAAAATAAATGAAAATATAATTACTTGCAAATGTAAAATTTACCACTTAAATGTTTGAAAAAGTTACTTGACTATAAACAACTTTAAAAAAGAACAAAAAAAAGAAGGATAACTTTTAAAATTTTTAAGCAAGATGCAACATTTAAGGAGATTATTGAAACCAAAGCAAGCAAAATTTAATGATTTTCATGAGATAAAGCTAATGAAAAAAATAGAATATTTTCTTTTATAAAAACACTCCCCAAAACATCAAAATGCCCAAAAGATTCCTAAATGAATTGGAAGCAAACTGTGATTTTTTTTTGTAACCTAGTACCCATAGGGTTTTGATCCGGTGACCTAACACAAGGAGTGCCTTAATAATACACCCATTCACTGTTTATTCTACACCCAGCAGGCGAAGCAAACTATGATTTGATGCAAAATTTAATTTTCCTTTTCTTTTAGGACCTAATAAAACACACACAAAATGATGATTTTCAAGGCCTAAAAGGTAGAATTTTGAAAATCCAAGAAAGACCCAAATACTCACTAGACATGATAATCCTAAAAAAAACAATAATCATTTTTTGTTTTTTTTCACTTTTTTTACCCTAACTAGAAAATTGAACCTAATCCTCAAGCAAGGTGTGAATATTAAGGTGAAATCACTTTTTGTTCATGTTCAAAAGTGTGATTTCTCATGCTTTGCACTAAGATAGGGTGCGATTTGTAACCTTTCACCTTAAATTGATTCAAAATGCAAGTCAAACTTGGTCCTAGAGCAGACAACCTAACTTTGAGAAGTCTCTATGGGACCTATAACACTTAGACACTTTCAAAACAACTCAAGAAACCCTACATGCATAGTAAGGTGTGAAAAAATCACCTCTTACAAGAAAATCACTTATGTGTTCAAAGTTACCAGCACTTAAATCGCAATTGTGCTTACAATTGAACGTGATTATCTAGGGAAATCGACATTGTAAGTATTACAAGCAACAATTTAGTCTTGAGAAGTTTGAAAATACAAATGCAAGCTTAGAAAAACAAAAGTTTGAGGTATCTACAAAGGTCTAAGACCAAACCAAACTTGTAAAAAGACTCAAAACAACCAAGCAAACTAGTGGAATTGACCTAGAAATCCCAAAGCAGATGGTTTATCCCTAGTGAAGTCGTCATTTATGTTGTTAAGTATTTCATCCAAATGACTAGGGTTATCACCAACATATCGGGTTTAAATTAGATAGGCGCCCTAAGGTTTAAATGCAATCAAAACAAACTCGTTAAGACCAATTACAAACAAATCTAATCAAAGAGATTATAGGGAAGAAGCTAGTGTACCTTGTTTATGATGGTTGGTCCTAGCTTTCTTTTCTCCAATCAAACTAGCTCCTGATCTATGGCCTGCAAAACAACCATAGAACCTCCCTCAGATAAATTGGCTAATATAAATATTGAACTTCATATCAAACATAAGATTAAACTAGCTAAATGAAATGTACTTCAAACTATAAGCAAATACAAATAATGATAGATATTGAATTTAGGAAGGGAAAGATTTCCAATCTATATTAATATAGTAGAAAATTACAATATTACCTTAATCGTCCAGGCACCTTGCAAAGCAAAGACTCCAAGTCTCATGCTTGTCTCCTCCAATGATCCTAACCAAACCTCCAAATGTATAAAGGGATGAAACTATCTTCAGGAAATAGTTTCATAACATAGGGGATGGATATCAAAGCATAGGGCTATTGATCAAAAGGGATGGTATAAAGGAAAATCCTCCATCATAACTTTACTTAGGCCAAATTCCCCCCTCATGGCCTATCTCTCTTGTTTTTATATGAAGTGAATACAATAACCATCAAGTAGGAGAAGCCTATAACTGGATAGGTGGTTGTGAAAACCACCCCAACTTCCTCGAATTTTGAATTTTTTTTTTTGTTCATAATTTTTTGGAGGAAATCACTCTTAAATCAAGAGAAACAAGTGATTAAATCGTTTTCAAGGGTTTTCATAGTGTGATTTCAACTTTTTCTTGGAATTTCTTGCTGACCAAAGGTTAAGAGTGAATTAATTGTAGTTACATGACCTTTATGAGCAATTATGCTATATTCAAGGGATTTACAACTTTCAGGGAAAATGGGTGATGACTATGGAATGAGTCCAGTGATCAAGGCCATAGTAACTAGAGTCAAATCAATTCTCTTCAATCCATAATTGTCCTTTTGTGTGAACAAATCCATGTACATTTATTACTTTGTCTGGTCCAAGTCTTCCTTGGTATCAAATTGCATAATCTATAGTGCCACACAAATATCTAAAGACCCTCTTTACAGTTGTCCAATGCACATTCCTTGGTTTTGACATATATCTGCTCAAGACTCCCACTGCATAAGCAATGTCCGGTCTAGTACAGACCATTGCATACATCAAACTGTCAACCGCACTAGCATATGGAACTTGTGCCATATATTCTTCCTCTTTGTGTGTCTTGGGACACTAATCTATAAATAACTTTACACCTACAGGTATAGGGACCTTGACCAGCTTACTTTCCTGCATGTTAAATCTCTGTATTACTATCTCAACATATTTTCTTTGATTTAACCAGATCTTCCTATTTGCATAATCTCTTTTAATCTCGATTCCTGGTATGAAGTTTGCAGCACCGAGCTCCTTCATGTCAAATTTGGAGGATAGGGTTATTTCACCAAAATCACCAAGCAGAATTTGTACTTCTCCACTTTACCTTCTGCATTTATATTCCTTTTAAATATCCATTTGCTTCCAACGACTTTTTTTCCAGTAGGTAACTGAACTAGATCCCATGCTTCATTTTTGTCCAAGGATTCCATTTCTTCAAGCATGGCCTTCTTCCATATATCATTGTCCTTTGAATCAACAAATTCCTTCACATTTCTAGGATCATCATCAGTAATAGATAAAGCAAAAATAGACCGAAAATCAGGAGGTGAATACCTTTCTGGTTTCCTTCTTTCTCGAGATGAACTCATCAAAACTGGGGTATGAGGTTCTTCTTCTTCTGATTCAGCTTCTTCCATTGAGTCAGATTCTTCATCTTAACTCAAACTCTATCTTCTCTGGTTCCTTTTCCATTGAAGTCACTTCCTGTCTGGGAAGTTCTTTGACATCTCTAAACACAACATCTCAACTATAAATAGTCTTCTTTGTTACAAGATTCCAAAGCTTATAACCTTTCATACCATATTTATAACTAATAAAGATACATTTTTTAGCTTTATTGTCTAGCTTACTCCTTTTCTCCTTTGGAACATGTACATAAGCATCACATCCAAAAAATTTCAGATGTTTAATAAAGGGTTTCTTACCAGTCCATACCTCTTGTGGAGTTTTTTCAACCAATGTTGATGTGGGTGATCGATTTACCAAGTAACATGTTGTCTCCACTGCCTTTGCCCAGAATTCTTGTCCTACCCCAACATTGCTTAGCATGCTCCTTACATTTTCCATCAGCGTCCTATTCATCCTTTCAACTCCATTACGTTTAGGTGTGTATGGAGTAGTCTTTTTCCTTTCTAACCACACTTCTTACAAAATTCCTCGAATTCATTCCCACATAACTCTCCACCATTATTTGTCCTCAACACCTTTTTTTTTCTATTTGATTCTCTACAAGAGCCTTAAATTCTTTAAACTTAGCAAATACTTCAGATTTCTTTTGAAGGAAATAAATCCATGTTTTCCTTGAGAAATAATCTATAAATGAAACATAATACACAAATCTACCTAGTGATGGAATAGAACAGGTCCAAACACATCACTGTGTATTAACTCTAAAATTCCCTTTGCTATTGTAGCACCAGATGTAAATCTTACTCAATTATGTTTTCCATATATGAAATGTTGACATAAATCAAAATCTAGAGTGCAATCAGTCATACATTCAACCATACTTTTACCTTCTAATGATTGAAGGCCCTTTTCTTCAATATGCCCCAATCTTTGATGCCATATCATTATCTTTCCTCCTGATGCAGTCAAGGTTCTGTCTTTTGTATATCCCCCCTCAAGAACAACAGAAATGTTATATTCACCAATCATGGTTCTTCCCAATAGTTTGTAGAGAGTTCCATACCGAACCCCCCTCATCAATACCATTGATCCTCGAACCATTTTGCAACCACCATCTCCACACACAGTCTTTACACCTACAATATCCATCTTTCCAACATATATGAAGTTTCTTGCTAGATTTGGAATGTGTAGTACACCAAGGAGAGTTCTAATCCTTCCATTCTTGAGTTTCAACTTAACTCAACCACGCCCAATGATACTGCCTAGTGAATCATCTCCCAAGAATGCATCGCCTCCATTGTACTTTTCATATTAACAGAACCACTCCATATGAGGGGTCATATGACATGATGCACATGAGTCAATCAACCATATATCACATTCTGAATTATTACCAGTGGAAGCTAAGTACACATTCCCTCCTTCTAAGGAAGTACTCACCTCTATGGTATAGGTATCCTCAGATCCCTTTCCTTTCTCAACATTCTTATATCTACAATCCTTTTTATAGTGCCCAGCTTTACCGCATTTCCAACACTTCCTTATAAATTTTCCCGGGGATTTAGATATAACCTTAGATTTAGATCTCCCCTAGATCCCTTATTTTTGTTTCTCTTCTGGGGGCGACCTATCACAGACAAGGAATCCATGCTTTGAGTATCCATGTTTTTTCGCCTCATCTCTTCTGATAGCAGGGATGATATTATTTCATCAAATTTTAAATGCATTTGATTAGCACTCCCTATTGCTACAATTAGGTTGTCCCAAGAATCTGGAAAAGAACACAATAATGTAATACATTTATCTTCTTCATCTATTTTAATGCCAACAGAGGTTATTTGACTTACCAGAGTATTGTAGACATTCAAATGCTCTGTCACTGTGTCATTACCATCCATTTTGAGGTGAAACAATTTCTTTTTCATAAACAACTTGTTTACAAGGGATTTTGATTGATACAAACTCCCTAGTTTCGCCCAAATCTTTACTGGGGTCTCTTCTCTAGATACGTTCAACAACATAGAGTCTGATAAGCACAGTTGGATTGTACTCCTCGCTCTTCTATTTAATTTCTCCCAATATTCTTTTGACGTTCCAGTGGGTAGTGTACCCAGATCCACAACAATCCACTATTCCCGATCTACAAGAAGATCCTCCATTTTGAGCTTCCATAGCTCAAAGTTCTGGCCATTGAATTTCTCGATCTCAATTCTTGAACTGCTCGCCATTTTCTTTCAATGCACAAATCAAAGCTGCAAAGCTCCCATTGAACCCATGTTTATCACAAACCCAAGATCTATCAACCCTGTCGAACCCTAAAAAACAGAGGCGTCCCCCTGAAACCAAATAATTGAGCTCTGATTCCACATGTAATTTTTAAACCTATGTATAGAATCAAATTATACATATTCTTTTAAGAAAAACAGAGATTACACCACAACATTCACACATAATACACAGATTGAAAACCCTTAACCTGGAAAACCATCAAAACTTAGAGTCGCACCTCTTATTTTCTCATTCTCATTATGAATCACTCACAATACAATATAGGTATTCTGTAGCATCCAATACCCCAATACGTTAACATGGATTTGAAAAAAGACCCCAATCCCTTAACCGGGATTAAATTACATACTTTTAGAAAATTCCCCCAAAATAGCCGAAAATTACATATTTTTAGAAGGTGGCAGAGGGATCGTCAGGCGCACCACTGACAGGCGGAACCCCCCCCCCCCCCCAATACATATGCAAATAATATAATACATAACCAACAAAAGTATCTAAGTCAAACTATGCTTCAGACCTTCTAAATAAGTTCAAGATGGTTGAATGCAAGCCTACGAAGCAGATTATACATCGTTGGTGAACAACACCTTGTATATGCAGCTAGTTGGCAGCTTATTGTACTTTACTCATAATCGACCTGATATTTCTTATGATATTAGTTTGGTCTCAATATACATGGAGCATCCACATGAGCTTCATTGGAGTGCTGCAAAAAGAATCTTGCATTATGTCCAAGGCACCAAGTCTAATGAGATTCACTATGTTGCATATTCTATCCTAGATCTTCTTGGTTTTGTTGATTCAGATTTGGGCAGGTTATAGCCTATATTGGAAGTCCACTTCTAGATTTTTTTTCATGCTTGGAGGAGGACCTATATTATGGTTAATTAAAAATCAAAGTGCCATTGCACTCTCTTCAATAGAGGCCGGTACAGAGGAGCAGTGAATGCTGCAACTCGACGTGTGTGGTCGCAAGATATACTTTTTGAGTTTGGGATTTCCTTTATCACTCCCACAGTCATATTTTTTTACAATCAAAGTGCTATAAGGATCTCAACTGATCCAGTACAGAGGAAAATAAGAAAGTATATTGAGATTCATATGCACTACATCATGAATCTAGTGCATAATCACATCATTGATCTGCAGTTTTCCCATCATCTGAGCAAGTTGGAGACATCTTCACCAAATATTTTTCAAACAAGACTTTCATCCATCTTATATCACTGCTTGGGATGGATGAACATGTGGTGAAGTGAAGGATTGATCATCAATTCTTCAATTTTGTTCATGTCCATGTTTGAGGGGATGTTTTTCCCACGAGTTTGTCCTCTTTCCTTGTTTTTTGGACAAGGAAGTATGTAAAAAGGGTGACCATGACAAGTTGTTGGGCCCTATATATTTATAATATTACACATAAATTCAAACTTAAGGGGGGTGTTAGAATATTAATAACCCACTCATACCCAATTCATACTTAGGAGACATTATATTAGTCATTTTTTAAGTAATTCCTAGGTGTTGACTAGGTAGTTGGCCATTATTTTGTCTTTTATGGGACCACAAGACATCCTAAGTAACTAGGATGCACTTCTGGAGATCCTGGAAGATTTCCTAAGATTCCGTGAGATATTATTTAATTCCTGGATTAGAAGGGCACTATCCGGCATTTTACTGACTTTGGTAAAAAGGTAAAAGCTAGTTGACTTGGCTTTAGCAGTTTTTTGGCCAAATCACCCTCCATGATGTTTCCTCTTTCTGAAATCTGTCATTAGGATTCTTTTCCATCATACAACACCATCCAACTTTGATTTTACCAATTCATGAGCCTTAAAGGTGATTTGGAAAGTGTTTTTTGCAACTAGGGGGATTTTTTATCTTTTTAGTAAGCTTGCTTTTGTGAGGATTTCGAATGCCTTCTTTGGATTTCAAATATCTGATGTAATTATATATTTGGACATCCATTACATTGCCTAGATTTGGATGATGTAGACTTATTCAATAGAGTTTTACTATTTGCATCACATTCATAACTTTTTTATGTGTTCAATGACTAGTTTTTGCAAGGCAATTGGTGAGAGTAATCAATTGCTTCAGTAGATCTTAGTGTGATCTATATTGATAGATTTTGTATTTAGTGGTCCAACTTGTTTATTGATAGAAAATGTAGGGTATGAGTTCAATGAAAAACAATTTTAGTAAACATAATGGGAGCACATCCATAATTATGAAGAAGGAAAGTGCTTTTTAATTTCTGTATTTAAATTTATTTGTAAATTTAACTAATATGCATTGGTTCATGTGTGACACGCAGAGCCAAAAAATGAGGAATCTCGATAAGATTCTTACCAATCTAAGTCCAGAAGAGCATAAAACGTTGATAGAAAAGTTGCAGAGGAATAAATTAGGTAAATAAAAAATAAGTTAGTATGAATTATTTCTTCAAATTTGAGTAATATTGTACTTAAGAATATTCACTAATATGTTTCAAATCATTTAATTCACATATGTTGAATTTTATACAGGGACTGACAACAACATAAGTGAATGTCATCATAAGAAGAAGAAAATATGGAAGATGCAAATGATGATGAATTGGTCCTTAGTTCATCTGGAGTGGTGCTAGAATTTAATAGAAAGGGGAAAAAATTTTATAATACTATGAGGGATATAATGGAAAGAAAAAATAGATGTACTTTTCACTTACAATACAGAAATCAATCAAATGATTCGAAGAATCAAGTCATATGTAAACTACATGAGGCGTTTCAAGAGCAATGGTTAATGAAATATGTCAAAGTTGCAATAGAAAAAACACACAATAACAAAAAATAATATTCCTAAGCATGTTTATGCAGAATATGTATTTATAACTACTACAAGGAATCAGTTCCTTTAGTAATTTAATTCTACTATATTTGTATTTCTCATATCAATAGAAAAATAGTTTAATGTCATTTTACATTTCTAGGAAGATTATGAAAATCCCACAAGATGAATGAGGTGATATGCAAAATGTGCCAATAGGGATGTCTGAAAAAGTATATATGGAGATGGTCAAGGAAATTGACATAATTGCATCGCAGGAGGATCAATCTCAACAACAACGTGCTTCAAATGTATGAAATATTTTTTTTTTTGGATTATGTACATCCCATTAATTAATTCAACATTAAATATTGTTTGTCAATTGTTTTGTTGCAGAAAAGAAAACAAAATGGAACCCATTCAGTACACAAGACAGGACGACAAAGAAAAAGGGGGTTGATGGCAAAGTTTGTGAGTATTGTGATTTCCTTATATCAAATGAATATTTCATAGTGGTTATGATATTTATATTTAATTTTGTTTTGTTTTCACTGACCATCCTTGGATGTCTTGAAACAGGTGTTAACATACTAAGAGGAGACATCAAAGGAATTGATTGACATTGGGTTAAGCAAGGGTTTTGAGTATATGTTGGCTTATCAAAAATTAATTGTGGATTTTGTAAGTATCTAGGTTGTTTTACTTCTCTTGATTTATAAGTAATTGTACAACAAAAATCATAAATGTTAAATGAATGATTTCTTACAAGGTATAAAACATGTAGGAAACAAAGTATGGAGCGCAACCAACAAAACAGTTGTTGATGGATGGCATGAGACATGGTTTTGAAAGAATGTGTGACACTCAGGATGCAATTATTGCTCTGATACGTCGAATTTCAATTTACATTCATGTATATGATCTATTTTAATTTTCATTATTCCCAGCAATATAGATACACTCAGTACACTTTATTTTTATGTTTGCAGATAGAAGCTAAAGAAGAGGAAAACAATCAATCCAATCAAAAAAACATTTGGACAAATAACACAACTAATACAAGTGGCTGACAAATAACACAACTAATACAAGTGGATCGAGCATTGAAAATAGTTACAACGAATAATGATTATCCATATTTATTTTTGATGTTAATGCAAGTTGTTGTATATTAATTTTGAAATAATTGTCTGTGATAATCAGACATTTTTTCAGGGGAGGTAGTGTGGGAGGGATCATTTATGATCCAAGAGGATAAATAGTTAAAACTTTTGCATGGGGCTTGGGAAGGCACACGAATATTAACATATAATGGGCCGCACTTATGCGGGGTATGGAATGTATGTTTGAGTTGCACCTTGAAGATTTCAATGTCCTTGGAGATTCCTGGATCGTGATCCAATCTTGAATCACTTCCAAAACTCAATGGAGATCATGAATGGATTCCATCGAAGAATATTAAAAAATTTCCTAATTTGTTTAAAATTTGTTTTCTCCACATTAAAAGAAACCTCAATGTGGAGGCACACAAATTGGCAAATAAGGGAGCTAGACTTGCCCAAGGGGTCTTATTAATTAAAAACTCCCCTCCACATTGGAAATGGTTATGCAATGCTCAAGGAAGGAATTAATGGCTGATCTACCCAAGGATTCGTGGTTTAATGATATGATAAGCCACCATTTGAATGACCCGGCGGATGGAATGCTGGTGGAGCGCACTGGCAAGGGAAGGTCTCATCAAAAGTTGTTTACATTAAATCCCCATCCCATTGCTCATGTAGAGAAGAATAGAAGGTGGTACGAGGATCCCTGTGACATAATGGCCACGTCCTCGACACGCTTAGAGAAGGATGATATTAGAAACCTCAGGAGTATTTTTCCTCATTACATTGTGGAGAGAACCGTTCTCTTGGTGAGGAACAATAGACATTGAAGAATTTCTCCATGGCAAAGAGAGACTACTCTGTGTGTAAGCCGATGTGAGGGAGAAACACCCAGAGAGGACTCTGCTCTTCATTATGTCCTACAAGAAGTGAGTGTTATTAAACATGACATTTCAGACATAAAAAAATATGGCTAGGTGCACCTTCGAGGTGTCAAAAGCAAGCCTAGAAGAATATAGGTAGATTGGACTAGACTTGACCTTTCAAATACCATTTGGAGGATGCAGAGACAGGTTATCAGGTGAATCCTGGCAAAGTGGAGGTGTTGAAGCGGAGCATATCAAAGACAGAACATGTACTGAAGGCAAGGCTTGACAGGGTCCATGGAATGGTTGCAGAGCTTCGGAATTTTATGCAGAAGCAGAGCATCAATTCAGTCGAGTGGAACGAAAATCTCTTTTTCCAACTAAAGAAATCTCTTGAAGAAATCCAAGTAAATGTTAATGTCCTTTATTGAGGACACAGCAAGCCAATCAGGGAGCATGCAAAAGCTTCTCCAATGGATGATGCTTCAATAATGCCGCCTAAAATAGATGAAGATTTGGTCTAGGGATGATGCTTCGGCCCCTCTTTTTCTTATGTCTTTCTATATGTGTTTTTGCAATATTTTAGGAGGAACATTTATCAAAATATACTCTGTAAGAAGTATTAGAACTAGTTTTGTAATAGCTCGAAATATCTCATACTGATAGAGGTGTTTATTGAGTTTGCTTGTACTAAAACTCTACTCTCAAGCCTATGCTCTGAATTTTGCTTCATTGGGGGCGTTTGTATTCTCTCTTTTATAATATAACAATACTTCTCGTTTCTGTTGAAAAAAAATCAAACATTTTATATAATGTGCTAGACATAGTGACTGAATTGAAAGACAACGAGTTACCAATAAGTGTTACAATTGCATGCATGTTGACATGTTGATTACTATTGACTCTAGGTTATCCTATTTTATATGACAAAGGCCCTGTTACTAATATATAATGAAATAAAATTTTATATTATATTTGCATTCTCCATTGTTATTGTCAAATGTTACATGTGAAATGGTACATTATATTGGTAATTAAATGTATGGATGCTTAAATATTACAATAGATACTAGAATTTATAATATGAGAAATGAATCCAAAGAAACACAATAATTAAAATCGAAATGAATAGTACTATAAAAAAAAATATTTCAATTTCTAATGAATAATGGAATTAAAAAAATAAAAAAATAATAATATAGATATTACACTACAATGTCAGGAGTCACTGTTCAAAAAATCTATAGTGATTTTGGTACTTTATGTTGAATTGGTGTGTTTACTCGAATCATACACACCGGTGCGTTTAAATAATTTATACACCCCAATACTCTAATGTAAATTAAATGCATCGTTAAATTAAAGAAAATAAAAATGTCCACATCTCAGTCGCATTTACTGGTGTGTTTTTAATTGTTAATCATGCCAATGAATTTTAATTGTTAATCTGCACATGGATATTTAAATCCTGTATGCACCAGTGTTTTTTGTAATTTATTGCACTCAGGAGTTTTAATTGTTGAAATGCACTGGGCCATTGTAATAGTTTGTACGCACCAATGCTTAGTATTATAAAATGCACCAGGGCGTTGTTATAAATAGACAGCACAGTCAAAGTTTAAAATATTCAAAATTTCTGGTGCGTATGACGTAAAATGTTGCATCAGTGTGGTTCGGTTATAAGTAAGCACCGGTGCATATAAGCTATACATAAGCATCGGTGCGGCATTAAAATTTTGTACTCTCCAATGCTCAATCTATTTGAGTGCACCAGTGTAGATTATTCATATTGTGCAACACCGATGTGTTATATGAAAGTACACATCGATGTGCCATTTTCCAACAAAGTGCACCAGTGGAAAAACATCCGCTAAAACCTTCGGGCATAGAGATTTTTTAGTTATAAAATATATCTATAATAACCTCCGTTAAAACATCTTTTACCATTGGTAGAGATTGTAGCGGAGGTTTTTTTTGACAATTTTTTCCAATCTTGTAACACTAAAAATCTTCACTATGACCTATGTAACATAGTATTTATTTGTCTAAAAACTAAAGAAATAATTGTAAATACCTAGTAATATGTTAATGTATCTATAAACATAATAGAGAACAACAAGCTTATGTGCAACTTTAGTAAAGTCAATACCACTAGTTGCCTTGGCTACTATATTATGTAACTATGCTTTCAGGTTCCTGAGTTGAACCAAATTAACAGGTAATTGTCAAATCAATTGAGTGAAAGTCCAATTGAGAGAAGAGTTTGAAGGCAATATCGTTTCCTAGATATAAAGAAACATTTGATATAAAAAACAATTACGATAATTGTATTTGTTTTAGAAATTGGTTATTGAAAAAGCATTAATGAGTTTTGTAAAATTATATACCATATTGTACTAAATTTACTTAATAATTTTTTGATATACAAATAGCAATATTAATGAGTGTGTTGCATTTTTTTTTATAGATACAAGAGATTTATTAAGTAAACTATTGATTATATTCAACATGAATGGAATCTTATTAGATTGAATTCATAAAAAATCATCACAAAACAAGTCATTACCAAAAAAATCCAAATATTCACGCAAGTTCAAATATTTATTTTATATAATTATTTAAAATTCTTTGAATGGTGTTTTAGTATTTTTGAGGTTGGTCTATGAACATTTTTGCAACATAAAAATGTGAATGAGTTTTTGTCATTGTTATTTAGGGATTGGAAATAAAGTAATTTAAAGACATTAAATTTTGACATGATACCTAAAAGGTGTTGGTGTTGGTGTTGAAAATCCACATATATTGCTCAAAGCTTTAAATAACGTTTGTGGAATATTTAAGGGTGCTTATGAGACTAAATACACAGTTTTGAAAAAATAAACATATTTGAAATGATGTAAGGAACTATTTAATTACAAAATATCATAATTGTGATAATGTGAATGACATATACTTCCGAGATTTATTGTAGCAATGCTTGCTTACCTAGATGGTATCAGTTATTTGAGACCTATTGTAAAAAGTTTAAAACTATGTTAAATTATATATGTAATAGTTTTGAAATAGTTTTTTTGTGATTAGGAGAATTCATAATAACGAGAAACAAAATAATGACAAATTTAATTATAGAATTATGTAAAATATTAAATAAGATGGGTGAGTATTTTCAATCATTGTATTTAATGGTATTTTATGAATATAGTTCAATGCAATTCTTGTGGGTGACTCCAAGGAAAGGAATATATCCTATGATGAAAAAGATATGTTCTTCATAATTCAAAGATGAAAATATCCATATATTACAAGCACTTATAATTATCAAATATGAATGACAGTACTTGTAGATGATGTGTCATCCATTTTAAAAGCTTTGAATAAGATAGATTAAATGTAATTGAAAATTAAGTACGAAATTGATATCTTTAAAGTGCAAAACATGGTTCTACATATATCAATCTCATATTCCAGATTTGTAAAGTCAAATTTGATAAATACAATTTTTTAATGTGGTTTTACATTTTTGTATTTTAATTTCACTTTCTATATCTAGAATTTTGAAATCCAATATTAGCACATTTAGGATTAAATTTTATTTAGAATTAAATTTTGTATTTAGAAAACCTCATTTTCACGGTTTCGATTTGACTCTCTCTCTCTCTATATTCACATTGTTAAATCATATATTCTCCACTTAGCAATCATCATTTTTTGTATAATGTTTATAATCTTATTAAAATAGAAATGATGAACAAGTTTGGGATTGGTAGTGTTTTTACAATTATATGGTTTTCTTTTGTCTTTGATAATCATAACCTCAATTAAATTTAAATATTAAATTTTTAATCTTATAAGAGTCCATTTGTCCATTTTGTTGTACCATTATGCAAGTAAATTCTTAGCTTAGCAATCATCATTTTTAATACTTGCAACCTTATTATAATGGTTAAAATCATGATCACTCTTGTTATCGATGACACTTTACAATCATAATTTTTTAGGCATGCAATCTTATTATAAGTGTTGAAAGGATGATCAATCTTATTATAAGGGTTAAAAGGGTGATCACCGTTGGTATTGATGACTCTTTTATACTCACCTAGTTTTCCTTTAGTTTTCCTTTGTCTTTGCTAATTTTCATAATTCACATAGATTTAAACACTCTATCATTTAAAGAAGAGTTATTTAGACTTGTAAAGCCTTTTTTTCCAATTTTAGAGGAATTATGAGGACCCTTCTTGAATTGGCATTTAATGGAGAATAAACTTGCTTCTAGGTTAAGAATAGACTCTGAGAGTATTTTTTTCAAGGATTGTAATGCATTGTTTTGGATTTGTCAAATTATATTCCAAGTTTAGAGTGATATGCTTCAGTACATCAAATCTCGTGCAAATGAGAGGAACACTATGCCCTCCGTACACCTCTCTTTGTTATCTTATTTAATGATCTTGTATCCCAGCCAATATGCATTTGATTCCAGATGATCTCTGCATCATTCACTTACCATCCAAAGGCAAATTCACTCTTCAGGAATCGAACCCCCCCTGTACAATACTTTAATAGCTGGAAATTTTTGTCTCATAACAGAAATCAATTTCACACTTGGAGATTTCCATCATTGGTCTTGCCATCGAATTCACTAGAGTTGTGTTCTAAATTCACTTCACAACAAAGTCTATAAATGATGGTTCTATTGCTAGCTGGAAATCACTACCTATAGGTACGCCTGAGCATCTTCTCAAAGAGGGAGACAGTAAAAATGCAGGCTATATCTCTACCCAGATTTTACATGAAGCAAATAGCATTGCCCATCAGATTGTTACCACATACACCATTTAATCAAAGATTCAATCGATCAAGAAAAATGCTTCTTCACTTCAAATCACACCAACAGACACTAAACGCAAAGATACAAAATAGAGCATATATTAACAAGACTCTTCCTCTTGATTATTCCTGAGATCACTCTACACATACATAAACTGTGTGACAGAATCATGGACAGGAAAATCTCGATTTACTAAGGGAGCCAAGAATCACTTTTATTCATCTCGATATAAAAACACTCTTAAAGCAATCAAATATAGAGTACATCATTTTCCCTCCCCCTTTCTTCAGTCCCAAATCGATTCTTATACATAGAAAGGAACCGATTTGATCAAGATCCACAAAGATGGATCAAATCCATTATTTTAAGAAAAGATAAAATCAAATTCTAAACTACTACCTATTGACCTGCTTAAACAAAATGATTACAACTTTGGTGGGAAAAGAAATACCGTATTTCTCAAACTAATTATGTCCTTGAGAGAACCCGCTCTCTTTTGTAAAATAGGTTTTGACCTTCTAGGATTAGGTTTTTGACTTTCAAACAATGCTCTTGCATCAGAATCCCCATGAACAATTTGTTCATGGACTCCTGCCCATGAGGTCTTCAACATTTCTATCATTTTTCTGTATGATTTCAGTAGTCATTCATGTATCATCTTCCACTAGATGATTCTTCCATTTACCCAAGTATTCATAATACTCATGGTTCCTTGCTTTTTTGACTACTTTCTTGTCCAAAATCCTCTCCATTTGCAGCTGCTCTGCTACAGGTAACTAGTTCAACCACCGAACTGGTTCGACCTTGTCACTATCAAAGCTCATTTGCTAACTTTTTTGCTTCATCTTCTTTGTAATGATACAAATCTGCAACATTGAAGATAGGTGAGATTCCAATATCAAATGGAAGCTCTCAATCTCATAAGCATTAGCTAAAAATTTCCTTAAAATTCTACAGGTTCCAATCTTCTTTAATTTTAACTTGTTATATTCTCCCACTTCAAAATATGTTTCCCTTCTCTTCAAATTTTCCCTCTACTTGTACATGTGGTTGCTTTCTTGTAACTACTCTTTAACTTGTTAACGCAATGATTGCATGCATGTAGAAAAGCCTTCAACATCAACACTCCTTAACTCTGCTTTTCCTATATTTCTGAACTCATAAATGCCTCTTGGGTGCATACCATACGCAATTTGAAATGGACTCAACCCTGTGCTTCTATGAGTTGAGTCATTATATGCAAATTCATCTTGTGGGAGAGGTTGATCCCACTGTTTTGGATGCTCAGTCACTAAACTTCTCAGGATGTTTCCCAAGCTCCTATTAACAACTTCGGTCTGTCCCTCTGTTTGTGGATGATAGGCTGGGATGAAACAAAGATTAGTTCTCAATTTTTTCCATAAGCTCTTCCAAAGGTGTCCAACAAACCTGGTATTCCTCTCTAAAACTATACTCTTAAGAAGACCATGTAGTCTTACAACTTCTTTGGAAAACAAATTTGCAATATGAGTTGCATCACTTTTTTTATAACAGGGTACAAAATGTGCCATTTTAGAAAATCGATCAACAATAACAAAAATGAAATCATTGCCTCTTTGAGTTCTAGGCAATCCCAAGACAAAATCCATATTACAACATCACATAGTCTAATCGGTATTGGCAGTGGCTGATATAAACCTGTGTTCTGATGTCTTCCTTTTGCATATTGGTAAATTCTGCATTTCTCCACAAACATTTTATCATCAACTCTCATACCTGGCCAAAAATAAAAAGAACTCAATTGAGTATATGTCTTATCATGTCCAAAATGACCAGCCAATCCTCCAATATGCTTCTCTTGCAACAGATTGTCCCTCATTGAACATTTTGGAATACATAGCTAACTATCTTTGAACAGTAACCCCTCCTATAACATATACTCCATCTAAGGACATCTATCTCTAATCACTGGATTGTCACATGCTTCACAAGGCTCCTTGAAATATGGATCTTCTTTATACATTTCCTTGAGATGTTCAAAAATCCCATATCAGTTACTTGGCATTCCTACAAATACAAGCATTTTCGACTCAAAACATCTGCAACTTTGTTGGTATGTCCACTAATATGCTTAAGAACAAATGTAAAATTCTGCATAAATTCTACCCATTAGACATGTTTCTGATTCAGCTTTTCTGATAACTAGAAAGCATGGTTCAGTATATAACACAAACTCTTTGGGCATGAGATAATGTCTCCATTTCTTCAGAGCTTGTATTACTACAAAGACTCTTTATCATATAGGAAGAATACTTATATTTGGATGCATTCAGTTTCTCACTAATATAGGCAATAGGCTTCTCGTCTTGACTAAGAATGGCACCAATGCCCAACCCGCTTGCATCACACTTAACTTAAAATGGTTTATGGAAATCGAGAAGAGCTAAAATTGGTTTCTCAGTTATCTTCTCCTTTAATAATCTAAATCCTTTTTCAATTGCTATTGTCCACTTGAATGGTTGTTGTTCCTTTTGAATGGTTTCAACAATTGGAGCACATATACCACTGAAACTTCTAATGAAATTTTTGTAAAAACTCGCCAACCCATGAAAGCTTACTACCTCATAAATAGTTTTTGAAGAATGCCATTCTATAATAGCTTTAACCTTGTTTCATCTTCAATCCCTCTTGTAATGTTACAAAACCTAGCTAGATTAGCTTTGTCTTCATGAAAAAACACTTTTCAGATTTATTAAAAGTTGCTCCTGTTGTAATCTTTTTAAAACCATTCTCAAATGCCTAAGATGTTCTTTCTCTGTTTGAGAAAAAATAAGGAAATCATCTTAGTATACAATCACAAATTTTTCAATAAAATCTTTGGGAACTTCATTCATAAGTCTCATTAAGGTGTTGGGTGCATTTCTCAAGCCAAAAGCATGACCATCCATTCATACAGTCCGTCATTTGTTTTGAAAGTCATCTTCCATTCATCATGTGGTTCCCCACCTGTAGCTTTATTAGCAACTTGTACAATCTGTACATGTCTTTGTCATGTAGCATTTTCTCGACATTCATAAAACATATGACCAAATTGATTGCATTTATAACATCTCCCCTGAAAATCTCTACCTCTGCTCTTACCTCTGTAGTAAGGTCTTCTTCCTCTAAAGTCATAAAGTCATTGCTTCTGGCTGCATGTCCTTGCTGATCTGAACTATTGGTTTGTGAAGGCTTACCTCCTCCTCTTTGTTGTCCTCTTCCTCTGGACACACCGTTATTTCTCCACTGGATTTTTCTAACCAACTACTCCTCAGCCTTCAAGGCAAGTTGATATGCCTCCTCAACATTCTTTGGTGACAGCAGATTCATCTCATCTTGGATTTCAACCCTCAGCCCATTTATGTATCTAGCTACTCTTTCAGAGGTATCCTCTATATGCCATGCTCAAATATTCACTTTGTAAAAATCTTCAGTATATTCTTTGACTGTCATCAGTTTTTGCTTCAGATTTTGCATCTTTCTAAACAAAGACAACTAATAATCCTTGGGCAAGAATTTACCTTTAAGTTTACCTGTCATAATTATGTTCCAGCTCTTGATCTTCGCTTTTCCTTTGCTTCTCCTCTCTTCCTCCATCCCACCAGAGAAATGTGTGTCCTCTCAACTTCATGACAACAAATTTCACTCGCTTTTCTTCTTCGACTTCCTCATAGTCAAAGTATTTGTCTAAGGCATTGATCCAATTGATCAATTCTTACGCATCCAGGCTACCATTGTACGTGGGAACCTCCGTCCTCAGCCTTGAACTGGCTCCCAAGATTGATCTCAACAGTCTGATCTCCACAGCTTCTTCAGCGTGATCTTATCCCTCTGCGGAAGATTCTTCCTTTGGTTAACTGAAATCTTCCATTTCATTGTCACGTTGTCTGGCATTCTCAACAGCACCTAACCTTGCTTTCGGATTCCTCGTCTCCTCCACAACCTTTGCATTTGCAATTGGTCGTCCTCCTCAACCTCAACCTATTCCACGAACTTTTAATACCATGGTTTGACAAAACAATTCCTCGACTTCTGGCGGGGATTCATTCTCGTTCTTATACCAAAAATGGTGCAGGTGAGAGGAACACTCTGCTCTTCATGGGAAGAATACTACTATTAAATATGCTTGTGTATTACTGCATTTGATTCTAGGTGATCTCTGATTTTCTACATCTTTCACTTACCATTCAAAGGCGAAGCCACTCTTCATGAATCGAAATCCTATACAATACTTTAATAGTTAGAAATTTTTGTCTCATAACAAAATTCCACTTCACTCACTTGGAGATTGTTTTCGCTGGTCTTGCCATCGAATCCATTGGAGTTGCGTTCTAAAGTTGCTTAACAATAAAGTCTATAAATGATGGTTCGATTGGTGACTAGAAATCACTACTGAAATGTGCGCCTGAGCATCATTTCAAAGAGAGAAACAATAAAAAATAGCTATATCTCTACTCAAATTTTACACAATAAAGAAACGACCTATATCTCTACCCAAATTTTACATAAAGAAAATATGGTTGCCAATCAGAGCATTGCCACATACACCATTTAATCAAGATTCAATCAAGTAAGAAATGTTTCTTCACTGCAAATCAAACAGAAAATATGTTAATAAGACTTTTTCCTCTTGATTATTCTTAAGATCACTCTACGCATACCCAAAATCATGAAAAAAACATGTGACAGAATAATGGATGGGAAAATCTTGATTTATTGAGGGAGTCAAGAATCACTTTTATTCATCTTTTGTATAAAAACACATCATTTTCAAATTCCAGATCATTTCTTATAAATAGCAGGAACGGATTTGATCTATATCCACAAAAGATGGATCAGAACCATTATTTTATGAAAAGATCAAATCAAATCCTTTATTTCTCTAAGTAATCCTTTATTACTAAAGAGAACCTACTCTTTAGTAAAATAGGTTTTGACCTTCTAGGGAAATGCTTTTTACTTTCAAAAGATGCCCATGCATAAAGTACCATAAAGGATCACTGGCCTTGGAGAGTGAATAAAAGTGATTCAAAGTTTTACAAGGCAATCTTTGTCTATAGTTATAGACTGGATATAATTATAGAATGGATTTTATAATGTTAATGTATGATATTTAACATTTCTTTTTTAAAAATATTGACCAACTTAAAAAGAGTCAATTCATAAAAGGTATATATAAAAAGTCTAAGAATTTTGAGGTGTCTAAAAAGAACCAATTCATTAAAAGTTTACATTTCAATACTAAGTTTTTAATTGATTTTTTTCAACATTAAAGATTTAATTAAACTTTAATTACATTATCACAAATATAATTTTTTGAGTGGAATATTAATAATTATTAAGACACTTCTACTATTTAAGATTATAAGATTGTTTGGATTAAATTATAATTTTTAGAGTGGAATATTAATAATTATTAAGAAACACTTCTACTATTTAAAATTGTAAGATTGTTTGGATTAAAATTATTTATTATTAACAATTCTAATTATATTAATAAATATAATATTTTCGTCAATAGATACAACATTTCAATAATCTATAATTTATAATTTAAATTAATTACAAATTTATTTAAAACATTACAAGCTCTTCAAAATAAATAAAATTTAAAAACATAAATTTGATTTATTAATATTCATTTTTATATTGAGAAATTACAAATATCATATATTAATCTTTTATGTTTTTCACTAAAATTAACAATTTCATCAAAATATACAACTACACTTTCTATACAATTTTGAAAATTAATAATAAAGTAAAATTATTTCCAAAATTTCACCGGAGTATAAATATGTTATTTCCACCTAATTTTGATAAAAATAAAAATAATAAAATTATTTTCAAATTTTCCCAAACAATTTTAAGGCGAATAACAATTTTTTTTTTCATTTCACTTCTTATTCCTCTGTTATATAAATAGAGGAATTTAAACTTATTCGTAACATTTCAAAAATTTGAGCCATTTACCATTACAATTGAACGTGAAGAATTGAAAGCTATGTTACCTGCATGGGCTACCACTGTCGAGGCTCACCAGAATTATAATCAACATTCATCACTCACCACATACATGGAAATTGCAGAAACTGCAGACAACTGCATCTTTTTCTGTGATCGTATATAAAGCCATCATTTAATTGTTGGCGGAGTTGCTCCACCACTCCCTCACTCCACTGCAATTTGGGACAATCGCGAGCATTCAGAATCTCCAATAACATCAAATCTTCCACACCTGGCAGCTCTCGTAACTCGTAGCATTCACTAACATTTAGTTCTCTCATCTGTGTAAGCTGCCCCAATCCTCGGATGCTCTGGAGCTTCTTGCATCCACCAACATCCAACCTCTTCAAAGAAGTCAACTGTTCCACACCTGGCAGATGTAGTATCTCACGGCATTCATGAACATCTAGATGTGTAAGCTTGTTAGCTGCCCCAACCCTGGGATGCTCTTGAGCTTCTCGCATCCCCCAACATCCAACTTCTTCAAAGAGTTCATATGTTCCACACCTGGCAACTGTACTATCTCAAGGCATCCACTGATGGCTAGCTCTGTAACCTTTGTGAACTGCCCCAAACTTGGTATGTTCTTCAGCTTTTCACATCCACTAACATTCAACAACTCCAAAGAGGTCAAATATTTTATACCTGGCTGTTCTCGTATCTCAAGGCATCCACTGATATCTAGTTCAGTAAGCTTTGTAAGCTTCCCCAACCCTGGAATGCTCTGAAGCATCTGGCATCCCCCAACATTCAAGCTCTCCAAAGAAGTCAAATGTTCCACACCTGCATCTCTCTTATCTCACGGCTTCCATTAACATCTAGATGTCGAAGCTTTATGAGCTGCCCCAACCTTCGGATCCTCTGGAGCTTCTAGCATTCCCAAGCATTTAAGGTCTTCAAAGAAATCAAATGTTCCACACCTGGCAGCTCTCGTATCTCACGGCATCCACTGATATCTAGTATAGTAAGCTTTGTAAGCTTCCCCAACCCTGGAATGCTCTGGAGCTTCTCGCATCCCCCAACTTTCAATCTCTTCAAAGAAGTCAAATGTTCCACACCTGGTAGCTCTCGTATCTCAAGGCATCCACTGATATCTAGTATAGTAAGCTTTGTAAGCTTCCCAACCCTGGAATGCTCTAGAGTTTCTCGCATTCTCAAGCCTTTAAGGTCTTCAAAGAAGTCAAATGTTCCACACCTGGCAGCTCTCGTATCTTACAGCATCCACTGATATCTAGTATAGTAAGCTTTGTAAGCTTCCCCAACCCTGGAATGCTCTGGAGCTTCTGGCATCCCCCAACTTTCAAGCTCTCCAAAGAAGTCAAATGTTCCACACCGGGCAGCTCTCGTATCTCACGGCAGCCATGAACATCTAGACGTGTAAGCTGTGTGAGCAACCCCAACCTTGGGATGCTCAGGAGCTTTTCGCATCCCCAAACAACCAACCTATTCAAAGAAATCAAATGTTCCACGCCTGGCAGCTCTGGTATATGACCGCATCCATGAACATCTAGCTGTGTAAGATTTGTGAGCTGCCCCAAGCTTGGGATGCTCCGGAGCTTCTCGCATTCCCAAACATGTAAGCACCACAAAGAAGTCAACTGTTCCACACCTGGCAGCTCACGTATCTCACGGCATTCATGAACATCAAGAAGTGTAAGCTTTGTGAGCTGCCCCAATCCTGGGATGCTCTGGAGCTTCTCGCATCCCCCAACATCCAACCTCTCCAAAGAGGTCAAATGTTCCACACTTGGCAGCTCTCGTATCTCAGGGCATCCATGAACATTTAGACCTGTAAGCTTTGTAAGCTGGCCCAATCCTGGGATGCTCTGGAGCTTCTCGCATCTACTAACATATAGTTCTGTAAGCTTTGTGAGCTTCCCCAACCCTGAGATGCTCTGGAGCTTCTCGCATCTACTAACATATAGTTCTGTAAGCTTTGTGAGCTTCCCCAACCCTGAGATGCTCTGGAGCTTCTTTCATCCAATAACTGATAACGTCTGCAAAGAAGTCGGCTTTTCAAGACCAGAGAGGCCTCCTATTTGCCTCAATTCGTAACACGATTCCAAGGTCAGTCGTTGAAGGTTAGGGCAAACACCCTCATCAAAAGATACCTCCATTAATTCTGTGCGTGACAGCTTTAACTTCTTGAGCGCCAACAGGCATCTGTCATTGGAGGAGCTCGATTTATTCAACTTTCTTTCCCCTTCTAATAAGAGTTTTTCTCCGTCTCCTTCCACAACCTTTCTAAATGGATGTTCACGCAAAGGACAATCTTCTACGGACAAATGTTGTAGATTGTTCATCTTGAGAAGCTCTCGTGGTAAGTATTCTATCCCACATCTCTCTATTGTCAACCGAGTCAACTGAGTCAACTCTCCAAATGAAAAGAATTTCAATTGCCGCAAATAAAAGATTCCTAAGCTCTTCAAGCTCTTGAGGTCACCGAGACCAGGTGGTAGCACTTCAAACAAATCGCCACCTAATCCCAGAGATTCCAAGTTGGAAAGATCTACAATATCGCTTGGGACTTCTTTTAACATCGTTCCATTCAAATATAATTCTTGCAAGGCCTGTTGATTTGCGACCTGTGGAGGCAATTCTTTCATCTGCTTACAATTTGAAAGATTTAAATATTCCAGCATTGTAATATTTCCTAGTGTCCTGCTGGAGACGGTCAAATTCTCGCACCCTTCCAAAGATAGATGACGCAGTCCAGTTAAGTTTCCAAATGAATTTGGAAGCATCTTCAAGCTGGAGGCACCTTGCAAAGATAAATGTTTGAGTTGATTTAAATTCCCAATAGAATTTGGGAGCATCTGCAATGAGCGAGCATTATGCAACTTGATGTGCTGAAGGTTTGTTAGCTCTCCGAAGCGATCAGGCAGCATCTGCAAGCTGGACGCACCTTGCAAAGATATATGTTTGAGTTTATTTAAATTCCCAATAGAATTTGGGAGCATCTGCAAAGAGGCAGCACCATCCAAATCGATGTGTTGCAGGTTCGTTAGCTCTCCGAAACAATCAGGCAACATCTGCAAGCTGGACGCACCTCTCAAAGATATATGTTTGAGTTTATTTAAATTCCCAATAGAATTTGGGAGCATCTGCAAAGAGGCAGCACCATGCAACTCGATGTGCTGAAGGTTGGTTAACTCTCCAAAGCGATCGGGCAGCAACACCATTCTTGATAACCGGCTGAAAACTAAGTATTTCAAGGATAGCAGATTACAAAATTCGTCGGGCACCCTTTTGAGTGTGGATGCCAAGCGTGCAAAATGTCCTACGCCTATGACAATCCTTTCGGGGTACTTGAGCTGCCCTAAAGACTTTGGAATTTCTGAAAGAGGACCAATGATATTTAATTCTCGCAGCTGGAGAGGCACCGCCTGCAACGTTGAAGTCTCAACATAACATAAGAGATCTATGATTGAGTCTACAAAATGAAATTTAAACGCAAACATATATATTTGCCTACTTGAGATTGGTGTGGCCACAGATTGTGCAATATGCTCCAATGCACTTCTAAAACATATGAATCGATGACGGAGTTTACAAAATGAACTTAAACGAAAATATTAACCGCAAAACATATATATTTGCCTACTTGAGATTGCTGTGGCCACAGTTTGTTCAATATGCTCCCTCCACTTCTAAAACTCTCAAATTCTTCATCGGAATCCAGTCAGGGAGAGAAGAATAGTTACATCCATACCAACGGAGCCATATCAGATGCGGCGATTGCACCCTCTTCAATATGTCTTCTAAATAACCGTTTTCGGCTGCAACAAGTCTCAAATGTCTAGGCCTCATTTCTAAGCCTTCGAAAATTGATAGATGCCGCATTTCTGTCTTTGCCCCCCAATTCCAAAATTAAGTATGCCGGAGGATACCACCCCAGGGACTAACCATCTTAATTCCACGAACTTCGTTTAATAGCTGTTCATTGAAAAGAATAACACAGTAAACATATCTTAGTCTTGAATGAAAAGTTTTAAATGTTAAAATTTAATTAATGATTAAGGTACTTACAGTTGTCCGTGGCTCCAACCAATCATCAATGTTGTTGGTCCTGCAATCCCAAAGACGAGGGGGCAATTCTTCCTCCGCAATCTTTCTTCCCATGTCCCTAATGTGATCATGCATTTTTATTTTATTTCTATCTCCAATCTGACACACATCCACCTCCACCAAACACCTATCTGATTTCGAAACCTCAGCTTGCCCCATATGTTCAATGCCTTATCTCCATCCTCTCCAAGGAAAAAACAAGCAATATCTAAGAATATTTCCTTGTCCTTTGGACCGAGAGACTCATAACTAATTTTAAATTTGTCATATATTTCAGTAGGCAGTGTCTTGTCAAGTTCATCTAATATCTCTTCCCAGAGAGATCTTTCATTTAGTCCACAAACCTGCGCCCCAAATACCTTCAAGGACAAGGGTAATCCATCGCATGCCTCTACAAAGCGATCTACTAGATCTGCAAACTCTGGTGGTGGACGTGGCTTATGGAAGGCGTGGAAACAGAAAAGCTCTTGGGAGTTTGGTGTATCCAACCCTTTTAGATGATAAATTGATTGCTCTGAGACTCGTGAGCTTATGAGAACATGCTTATCACGGGATGTAACTAATATCAAACTACCTGGGCTAAGGATCTTCTTAAGCGGCAAAAAGGCATCTAATTGACTGATATGATCTACATCATCTAAAACGATCATAGCGTGGCATAATTTAAGATGCCTTTGAAATAACTCTATTCCGTTGTGACTATCGACATGAATATGTATATGTTGCAAATCTTTAATCAACTTACTCTGCAAAGAATTTAGAGACATCCTTGCCGCAGCTTCCCTCACGTCAGATAAAAAGGAAGATTCTTTGAAAGATGATCTCTGACTGTTGAAGAATGATTTGGCAAGTGTAGTTTTTCCGACACCACCAATACCCACGATCCCGATAACCTTGGTCTCCAAGCGCTCCGACTCCTGCTGGTGGTGGTGGTAGAGCACTGTCTTTTTTAAATCTTCTAATTTGTTATCCAACCCGGCTGGATATTTCGCCACATCCAACGGTGTCTTTGGAAGCTCTTTCAAAACTCTTTCCACTACGTTTTCCGAGAGCTCACCTTCGTCGTCCTGGTCCCTGAACAGAGTAAGAATAAAATAAGCAAATGTGAAACGCAGCTTTATCAATCTGACAAATGAAAAATAACACAGATTCGAAGGAGATGAAGCTGACCTATGAACGAAGCCGCTCAGATTCGCAACATATGAAAGTGCGTCTCTCCAATTCTGCATAGTTTCTGGTGCGTACCGTGGCTTCTCTTCACGAGTTTGAGGATCGGATGTTCTCTTCTTCTGCAGCTTCAGCAGGGCTTCGGCGTACACTCCTTTCACTGTATGGCGGACCTCGGATGGACCCACCTTGAAAAAGATGGGCAGAATGGTAGCCCCAGAGTTTTTCATGAGCACGAGCTCATTCAGGCACCAGCTAGATTCAGCAAAATTTGGAGACAGAATTGCAATTTGGACAGACGCACCAGAGATCGCAAGTTCTATTTGTGAAGAAATGGTGTCCCCCTTCTGCAATTCCTACTTGTCCACTTGTCCAAAAAGGCTGTAAATCCACAATTGCAAAGGCGTCTGTAGAGATGGCTAGCAGTATCTAAGTTTGACATTGCCATGCACTGATAATGCACTGAAAACGAATAATAAAAATATGGCATGCACAGATAATGAATAATAAAAATAATAAGAGCCACGATGTGGCAATGTCTCCGACATTGCCAATGGATCTTGTTATAAGATGGTAACTATAGAAAGAAGAATATAAATGGAAAAGCATTACTAACATTCTCAAATCTAAATGTTGTAAAATTGACAACCCTGAGCTAAATCAGACAATTAATATATATTCTCTTGAATCTTCCAAGTTCAAAAGTGAGTTATGTCTTAATCATCCACACGCTATAAATTTAATTTAAATTTGGTCATTATTATCATATAAATAGGTATAGAGTAAATAAAATTTTATGAATGGATGAAACCCTGCTTGAAAGCGACACCATTTACAAAATTTAAATGATTTTTAAATAAATTCTCTTTGCATTCGGATACTTAAAATGTATTACAATAGGCTACATGCCAAGCGACTATATGGATCAAGAAAAGTATAGTAATAAAACTACTAAAGCATTGCACGAAAACCCTCTATGCTCAGAAAAGAAGCCAAGCTCATACACTACTTGTATAGAGTAGGCACAAAGCAACCTAGGTAAGTCGGTTTCATCATCCACATTAGACATTATGCCAAACAAAAGAGACAAGTCACTAATATAAACACGTTACAAATTGTAAAAAGAAAATAATTCATGTGGGCCAACAGTCCTAAAGCCTTACCAAGGTGAAATAAGGGTGACTTCAAAGGAGTCCTTTTTGAAGTTTGCTTCCTTCACGGGCAATCTTAATTGATACACTTTATATATATATTTATATATCAAATCTTAATTGATACACTTTATACATATATTTATATGTCGAATAATATAGCCTTTCCAATACTTTGTGAAGCAAAAAATAAAAACATGGAAATAAATATAGAAATTTACCAAACATACTCCAATAGTTGACAGAACTTGGAGTCATCCTTTAACATCATATTGTGTGCAGTCCAACAAAAGAAGAAAAAAAACAAATGAGTATAAAATGCAGAACACATGTTATTAGAACTCCTCAAAGAATGCCCATATCAACGATTGTGAAATTGCCGAGATTGTAAAACTGTCGAGGAAAAATCAAAAGCCTCATCTACAAATATATGCACAAATTGACTAGCCGTAGCTTCTATAACTTTCATTAATAGTATGCCAACTCATAGCACAAGATCCATTGTTTAGTAAATGTGAATATCTCTGATAATAACAAGGTTGCATAGCAACATAACTTGCCATTGTTGTAAAAACACATGTTATTAGAACTCCTCAAAGAATGCCCATATCAACGATTGTGAAATTGCCGAGAAAAAATCAAAAGCCTCATTTACATATATATGCACAAGTTAACTAGCCGTAACTTCTATAACTTTCATTAATAGTATGCCAACTCATAGCACAAGATCCATTGTTTAGTAAATGTGAATATCTCTAATAATAACAAGGTTGCATAGCAACATAACTTGCCATTGTTGTAAAATAATTAATTGAAAAAATTGGCAACAAATATTAATACTTAATTAATAACATTCTAACTGTAAGTGTATGATATAGAAATGATGTACTTTATAGTTATGTTGTATATGAAACATTAATCAAGAGCGATGTATTAACATGTGCAAACTAAAGTCAAACGTTTTTTATTAGTTGCTATTTCAAGGAGCTGTATTCGCTATGATTATGCAATTACTTTATCTACGATATTTAATTTATCAAATAATGCAATTATTTTACTTGCTATTCCCAGCAACGATACTCCGAGTTCATAATTTATCAAGTAAGTATGGTTTCTAAGTTTATAATTGATCAATTAAGTATTAAGTATAGGTATTGTTTCTCTTATCAAGCTTCTAATTTCTTATGGTTAGAGTGGAAAGAAATAGAATTCAAATTTTGAAATGATAATTTAATTTTTAAATAGTTATTTTTTTAATATCTTATAATTACAGTGGAAAAGAAAAAAATATAAAACATATTTTATATGTAATATTTATGATTTAAATGTATTTATTTTATAATTTATTTGATTACAATTTCAAATTTATTTATATTAAAAAAACTAATAAAAAATGAAAAACAAATAAATAAAACAAAATACATTTAAATTACAAATGACATATCGATATGAGCCAAATTCCTTGTATAATATTTAAGATTTAGGCTCAACTCAGATAAGATGCCAAAATGACATGAAATCAATATAATTTGAAATAAATAGTAGTATAACATAAATGAGAAAGAGGTTAATTATACATTTACTGAACGAAGCCTTATTTGCTCTGAAAGGAAAGCCCAATTTAGTTTCCAACTCGTTTCAAACATCTTTAATATTGTATAATATCGAATACAAAGGCTATCCAGAAAATGAGATATTTATGAGTGCGGGGAGCCTTCAATAGATAAATCACATGGAATGATGGTCCACATTTAGTTAATTGGACATCTGGTTTCTGCAAGGATTTCTCATTTTTTATAACATTTGGAAAGTTTTCAGACAATTGGCACATTTATACACTGCATGCATGCAAGAATTGCATTATATCTTGAGATTAAGAAAATGGATATTAATGGTAATCCCATGCCTCCAAACATTTAGATTACAATTAACAGTTTTTAGACAACTGGCACACTTATACACTACATGCAATCTCCTTTCCGAAACCCCTGTTGTGGATGTCCTGCCAAATGTCTAGCACTATCTGTCATGCATGGCTTGCCAAATGCCTGCTTTGCCAAGGACGTAGCTTCTCCTAGATTTCGACACTTCGACCATACAAATATCTTTCTGAAACCCCTATTGTGGATGGCCTGCCAAATGTCCACCACTATCTGTTGTGCATGGCTTTCGTTTCTCCTAGATTTCAACACATCGAAAATACAAATATTCTGGAACCCCACTTCATCTCAAAGAGAATATTGTTGCATTCCTTGCAAATACACGAAGAAGAAAAAGATGATGGTGATGCCCCAATTAATACGTTCTTGAAAAAGTTAGTACAGTCATGCGCACTCAACTCTCAAAAGCATATGCAGATCCAGACAAAGAAGACATAAATGGTATGCTTGAAATCATAGTGGATAAATTCATTCAGAGATAGAGAAAGGAACATTCAAAGATTTCAATAGCAATTTGAGAATTTTTTAGACTATGGAAACACGAGACTTCAGTAGAGATCTCTGGAAAATTGTCTCAGAGGTCTCCAAATCCATTATCGAAGATATGCATAAGGCCGAATTGAAAACAAAAATTTAAATGTATTTACAGTACAGTGAGATGAAGGAAATAGCCAAGTTTTCCAAAGATGCAGGAGTTACTGAGGACCTTCTCAGCTATTTGAAAATGCACTTTTCCAAGCAGAAAAGATAGCAAATTGAGTTTTACAGAAGCCTGGACCAACTAGATGGAAAAGATTCTACTATAAACCTGGTTGGGACTGTTCGGGTACACAGGGTACTACCAAAGGACTGAACACCAAGAGAAACCACTTCACACAAACAGATCACAGATCAACACATCGATGTTTTGACGTGGTTTAAACCCTCTTGAGGGAAACACTCCACGGCCCTGGCCAAATAGCTTCTACGGGACAATTTATTATGCAAAGAAATAAAGTTGCAAATGAGCTTCTCATAATCGATCAACTAAACAATGACCCTCCATGCTCTTTAAATAGAGATCATGGACCAATCGGGTGTTAAGCCACAGATCAAGGTTAGGTTTGATCTAAGAGAAGTTGAGCCGTCGGATCACTCTATGTCGGGAACATATCGTGACCATCGGATTAAGTATTTACAAATGCATACTAAAGAAACACACTATCCCTAACGGATCTATTACACAAGTTGATCTTAACTAACTCCTAAGTGTCTAAATATCCTAACATCCCCCCTTAAGAACAACTTGGGATAGGATTGAAGGATTTACAAAAGTGACACTATTAGGACAAGGAAGGAGGCATTAGAGCCTATCCCCCCTTAATGACAAGTTCCTGAACTCCTAACATAGATCGAAGTTTAGAAAACTTCACTTCTGTAAGAGACTTGGTGAAGATGTCTGCAACTTGATCATCTGTAGGGCAAAAGAGCACTTCAAGAACACGATCATGAACAAGATTTCTGATGAAGTGCATATGTAGCTCAATGTGTTTGCTGCGTTGATGTAGAACTGGATCTTTGGCAAACTTGATGGCACTTTGATTGTCGCACCAAAGTGGAGTAGGCTGCTGCTGCTCGAATCCAAACTCTGAAAGGATCTGTCGAAGCCATAAAGCTTCCTGACTGGCATTAACTGCTGCTCGATATTCTGCCTCTGCTGAAGAAAGAGCAAGAGTTTGTTGTTTCTTACAAGCCCAAGTAATAGGTCTAGATACCAGACTGAAAACATAACCTGCAGTAGACTTTCGATCATCAGGATCGCCGGCCCAATCTGAATCAGTGAAACCAACCAACAAAGGTTTCCCCCCTATACTGTAGTGAATCCCAAACTGAACTGTACCTCGAATATATCGAAGTATTCTTTTAGTTGCTTTCCAGTGACTTTCATGAGGTGCCTGCATATAATGGGCAACACAACCAACGGCAAAGGAAAGGTCAGTACGGGAATGAGTCAAGTATAAGAGACTACCAACAAGCTGACAATACAAGGTGGCATCGACTTCAGGTGAAGTACAAGTGGCAGAAAGTTTGACTCTAGACTGGAAGGGAGAAGGGGCTGGTGTACAATCTTCCATGTGAAAGCGACGAAGAAGGTCACAAGTATACTTAGACTGAGAAAGAAAGATTCCTTCTTTGGTTTGCAGGACTTGGAGACCAAGAAAATAATGCAAACGTCCTAAGTCTGACATTTCAAAATTTTGTTTAAGACTGGATTTCACATGGGTTATAAGCTTAGGGTCACTACCAGTAAGAATAAGGTCATCAACATATAGAACAAGTATGATGAGATGGTTTCTTGCTTTCTTGGTATAGACATTGGGGTCAGAATGGCATCTAGAAAAACCAGTGTCAAGGAGAAAGTTATCCATTTTGGCATACCAAGCTCTAGGAGCTTGCTTAAGGCCATATAAGGATTTCTTAAGGAGGTAGACAAGGCTAGAGTTATTCTGAACGTAGTCAGGAGGTTGTTCCATGTAAATTTCCTCCTGTAAATCACCATGTAAGAAGGCGGACTTGACATCCATTTGATGGACTTCCTAGTTGTGTAAGGCTGCAAGGGAAAGAACAAGGTGGATGGAGTTCATTTTTGCGATGGGAGCAAAGGTTTCATTGTAGTCAATGCCTTCAACTTGGGAAAAACCTTTGGCAACTAACCTTGCCTTAAGTCTTTCAACACTTCCATCTGATGCATACTTAGTTCTGTAGACCCATTTACATCTGACAAGTTTTCTTCCTTTTGGAAGAGGTACAAGATCCCAAGTATCGTTCGCCATTAAGGAACGATATTCTTCATCCATGGTTGCATCCCAATCTAGATTCCTTGAAGCTTCTGCAAAAGTTTCTGGATCATGATTCTCGGAAACTTGATCCAAAAGAGAAGAGGATCGCTGAAACTGAGAACGTGTTCGACGTTGATCTCTAGGATCACCGGCAAGATCACCAGCTGCTTCACATATTGAACGGACCCATCGAGGAAGCACTTGTGCTGGTGCAACTGGAGGAACATGAGTAGGCGGAGGTGGATTTTCATCCTCACTGTCATCATCAGAAACTAGAGTTGGAAACCTGTCAAGGAAGTTGGAAGAAGAAGAAGAAGGCACAAACGCCGAATCAGGCTTGCAGGCCAAAGATGGCACAATCGCCGAGTTAGGCTCGCAGGCCAAGAGATTTTCATCAAATTTAACATCTCTTCTAATGATTATATCATGAGAATGTGTTTGAACAAGTATATAACCTTTTACATCTTCAAAATATCTAACAAATATGCACTTTTCACTTTTAGGCTGCAATGCTTTCCGTTTTTCATCCGGAATGTGAGCCCATGCTTCATTACCAAACACACGGAAGTGACTTACATCAGGTTTAGTTTTACTCCATGCTTCTTCCAATGTTATACCTTGTAATGCTTTAGTGGGGGTGTGATTAACTATGTAATTTGCACAATTAATGGCTTCAGCCCAAAATTGAAGACTTAGTCCCTTAGATTGGATCATACAATTAGCCATTTCTTTTAAAGTGCGGTTCTTCCGCTCAGCTACACCATTTTGTTGTGGTGTATATGGAACAGTGTGCTGTTGTTGGATGCCTTGTTCAGTGCAGAAAGTAGTGAACTTATTGTTAACATATTCTCCTCCATTGTCAGATCTTAACTTAATAATTTGATGATCAGATTGTTTTTCCACAAGGGCCTTGTAGGCCAAGAACATGTTAAATACTTCGCTCTTAAGTTTTAGGAAATAAACCCAAGTGCATCTGGTGTAATCATCAATGAAAGTTAAGAAATATTTGAAACAAGAAAAGGAAGCAGATGGAAGAGGACCATACAAGTCACTATGCACAAGCTCCAAGGGAACCAAGGCGTGCCAAGAGGCACGTTTGTCAAAACTGTCCCGATGATGTTTTCCGAGTACACAACCGGAGCAAACACCATCCTTGCAAGATACCATCGGAAGACCTGTCACCATATTTTCTTTACATAGTTGTTGCAATGAGCGATAATTTAAGTGACCAAATCGCTCATGCCAAAGTTTGCTCAAGTTATCACTATGAGCAACAAAAACTGAAGGGAAAGGTAATGACCCAAAGTTGTTAAACTTGTACAACCTGGTAATATCATCAACAATTCCGATAGCTAGGACATGTTGAGGATCTTTAAAATCCTTGATTACAACTTGGTGAGGTGTAAAGGTCACAGTTTTACCTTCACCAGAATGAGTGATCTGATAGACTGATAACAAATTGCAGGAAATTCTTGGAACACATAGTACATCACTAAAATGACCATTATCTAATGGAACTGTTCCAGCTCCTACAACACTTAGAGATCTATCATCACCAACAAATATTTGTTTGGTGTTACATTCATGCATAGTAGAAAACATGGCTTGATCCTTAGCCATATGATAAGATGCTCCAGAATCAATGAGCCATTCATTTGAAGTAGAAGAAGAAGATGCATTATAAGAATAACTAGAAGCACAAAGTGCATGTCCATGAGAGGCAGATTCTAAAGACAAATCTAGGCTGATGTGGTGCTTCTTCATTGCTGCTTCCAAGGCTGCCATATTCTTGAAACACTTAGATTCATCATGATTATCTTTTCCGCAATAGTTGCAATGACGCTCAGTCTTCTTGCCTTTTGGCTTGGATCCTTTGTCATTTTTTAAAGAAGGAGCTGACTGAGAGGGTTTTGGACCCTTGTTTGACTTATTATTGCAAAAATTTTGTTTCTTGGGAGGCTTGGACTTTTCTTTCTCTTGGGACAATAAGGCTTTCTCAGATGTATCTGCATTGTTGATTATTCCAAGATGAATGAGTTTATCTTGTTCTCTAATCAAAGAATCACAAAAGGATTCAAGACTAGGCTCTTGATAGTTAGCTACATTCAAGGATGCTTTCATGGAGTAAAATGTAGATACAAAAATAGAATATGCAGGTCCAAGTTTGGAAAGAATATGATAAATGTATTGTTTGTCTTCCCTCTCAATCTTACATTCTGCACATAAGAGTTTAAGAGTTTTGTACTTAGATAAATAATCTTGAATGCATGAAAAGTCACTTGGATTTAAAGAAATCAACTCATTTTCGAGTTGGTGACCTCGAATTTCATTGTGTTTACCAAACACAGATTCCAACTTGTCCCAAGCAGCATTAGGTTCATCAATTTCAGATATGTGGAATCACAAATCAGTAGAGATTGACATCCCAATCAATCCACGAGCTTCATCACATCTATTTTCCTATTTTATTTTCTTATCATCATTAGTGGGTTCTTTTTCTTTCCCTGAGGTAATTATGAAAAGTCCCCTACTTCGTAGAACATCCTCCATAAGAGATTTCCATGAGAAATAGTTGGAACTGTTAAGTAGAATATCACAAGGGGCGGCCATATTTATAAATTAATGGCTATAAAATCAGAAACCAATAGTCTGTATGTGAAGAGCTTGAAAAAATAGGCGGTTTAAAAAAAAACGGCACTGAAAACTGACTCTGTATGATGAAGTTATGCTTGAACAAAGAAACTGTTGAAGATGTCCCCAATAGTGATGTGGCAGCTAGAGAATGTCCAGCAAAAAAAAAAGGAACCCCCCTCTTCCCAAAATGAACCTTTTGACAATCAGTTTACAAGAAAGTTGCTTTAAGTGAACCACTTTTGTAAAATAAGTGATTTCACTTTTACAATGATATTACTTTTAAATAGTGCAACAATAAAAAAAACTTAAGTGACTCACTTGTATTTTTATTTTTTATTATTTAAGTGAGATGCACTTTTACAATAAAATAACTTGAAAATAGAAATTGCATGCCCTTTTCTTTTAAAAGTAACTTCCTAAGACTTGAACTCAAGACCTATTAAGGAATAAATCAACTTTGAACCAAGTGAGCTAGATTAAAAGGTATCGGTTTGCGTGCTTGCCCTTTTTTCTGCAAAACAAACCACAAATCGAAACAAAAAAGCTTTTCCACACTTGTGGAGTTAGATCTTGTTAGCTTGCCCGGAAAGTCTACGCTTTCTCTCTATTTCTGATTTGCCGAGATCGCGCAAGGTGCACGGCAAAGAGCATACACAACCGAGAAAAACCCTTTCCCTTTCTGTTTCTGATTTACCGAGATCGCTCAAGGTGCACGACAAAGAGCATACGCAGACGGGAAAGCAACAATCCGAACCAAAAAAAAAAAATCTAGCAGTAAAAAGTGATGAAATATAAGATTTTTTCCTTTTAAAAAAAGAAAATAAAAAAATGCGTCACCGTAACATTATACCTTCAGATCTGATGAAATACGCGTTTCTGGAGCAACCGGGAACCGTTTTCGATCAAACGAAAACTATTTCCTAATGGAAACGACACTCCGAACGCAATGGAACACTTCCCACAGCCCAAAAATGCACAGAAATACCAGAACTAGAAACCCTTTCGAGTTTCTGCAACAACAGTTCAAGATCTAGATCATAACCGGAAGCGGCACTTCATAAAAGCTCTGATACCATGTTCGAGTACACAGGGTACTACCAAAGGACCGAACACCAAGAGCAACCACTTCACACAAACAGATCACAGATCAACACATGGATGTTTTGACGTGGTTTAAACCCTCTTGAGGGAAACACTCCACGGCCCCGGCCAAATAGCTTCTACGGGACAATTTATTATGCAAAGAAAGAAAGTTACAAATGAGCTTCTCATAATCGATCAACTAAACAATGACCCTCCATGCTCTTTAAATAGAGATCATGGACCAATCGGGTGTTAAGCCATGGATCAAGGTTAGGTTTGATCTAAGAGAAGTTGAGCCGTCAGATCACTCTATGTCGGGAACATATCATGACCGTCGGATTAAGTATTTACAAATGCATACTAAAGAAACACACTATCCCTAACGGATCTATTACACAAGTTGATCTTAACTAACTCCTAAGTGTCTAAATATCCTAACAGGGACTTGTATTTGTAGAGAGCGTTTGGTTCAAGGGGATGTTGAATCTGTTGCGGGTGAAGAATCTAAGGAGAATCTAAGCCATGGTTTTCTGCAGCATCCGAGTGGTAGAGAGCATTCACGAGAGTGGTAGAGAGCATTCGCGAGGAAAATTGAACTTTCATCCATATGGGATGTATTTGTCTCCATATCCTCTCCTTGTTTTCAACGATAAATAGTTAAGTGAATAACAAAAGGCCAAGGGTGGGAGCGACCACTCACTGCATAATGCTACAATATGTAAATAAATTTTCAAGGTAAGTTATTCATTCAAGTTAATCTATTCACTTCAGTCTTACAAGAAGTATCGACCATTCCGAAATTCATTCTTTTTCTTTGAGTTTGTCAAAATTTACAAGGTCCAAAGTTCAAATTTCATAGAACCCTCCCATGTTAAAGTAGAGTTTGGGTTCATAGCTCTCACAAATAATTTTTTTTTTGAAAAAATAAGAGTTAAGCACATCATGGGCAACACAGTAAACCGTAACCAGCTCATCCTTGCATCTATCACAGAGCTAGCTGGATTGAATATGGTTCTTGGACATAGCATTGGCAGAATGGACGTGGTGGTCACATCGCTGCCAAAATTTGGCGGAGTCCGCTAGGCAGTAAAGAACTAAATTGGCTTTGGCACAGCAGTAACAGGGGAGAGGAGCCTTGACGGGCGCAGCCTATTCTTCCATTGCAGGAATCCAACACTGCTCCTACAGATGTGAACCTACCCTAAATAAAAGATTTGATAGATCACAGCACCCAACCTGGATCGATGTCAACACTGACTAGCTCCAGAAGAACGTCGTTCTGGCCAATGACATCTAAGAGAGACTCCCAGTGATTCTCGATCTTTTCCTTCATATCCTTGAGTTTCTTCCTGATGATGGCCACGGCCTTCACATTGATCATCGCACTCTTTTCAACCCGAGGCGTCACGCCGATGGTCATAGCGAGTTTGTCGCTGATAACTGCACGAATTGGATAGATTCTCATTTTGCAATTGCCATTGTTCCAGCAGCAGCCCGATTTCCTGCCTGGAAAATTTCTCATGAAGCAAAACTCGCGGCTTGTGCTTTGTCTAAGCATATGGTGTCCATTGAGCAACATATATAATCTGGGATCAACGATTGAACACGGGACCTGCTCCATATTGGCAACCCTCATCAGCATCGTTGCTGCATTCACACCACTGGTCCTGCCAAGAGCCTAATGGACTCAATTATTTGTTCCTGCACTCAAGCTCCTTCAAAATCATAACAACTTTACGTGATGAGGTTTAAGTATTATACTGCAAAATGAATGAAAAGCAGTAATGAACAAAAAGATTTTTCAGTATATACTGCAAAATGGATTAAAATCTATGTCTTTGCGTCATTCTGAGTCTTCGCTGAATGGATACTTTACCAAGTGAAAGGGAACGCAAACCCTGCATCTACCACATTAAAATGAGAAGCCATCAGGGAGAGTGAGAAGCCATCAGGTAGAGGGCCTAGGGCCCAGGGAGAGGGGCTGGCTGGCACCCATCACACAGTTCATCCACAAAACACAGTTTACCTTTCCTCCCACATACCCATATCCCCCATCGTGACACAGTGGAACCTACCTGCTGATCGATCGAGCTTGCCGACTGAATGCTTCGACCCTTGCCCCCTGACTGATACCTTCTCTTGACCTCTCTTGCTGCTTGCCAGAGATATCTTGCTACCCGGCTCTCTTTACCTGATCATCGATATTGATAACTGTACGTCTATCTTTCGATACCTGTTTGGCATATGATGTATTCCAAACCCTCCATCTACCGCATTAAAATGAGAAGCCATCTCCCATACCGCTGTCACCCAACTCGGTTCTAAAAACGAGAACCATCACATGTCGCATTGAAGGTTTTACAGGTTTGCTGACGAGAGGTCGCCGCCGGGGCCTGGGGCACACCACCCCAGGCCAACGTCAACTGCACGGGGCCAATGAACGGGGAGATAAATAAGATTTTAATAAAAAAACTAAATCTATATAAAAATCAAACTATGTGAAAACTTTACAAAACTCAAAAATTCGGAAAGGCAACGACCGAACTAATCAACCTACCCGAAAAATATATGTTGGGACATAATATGGTTATGAAACAAAGGCATTCGATTTTTGATAGGTAGCCTAGAAACAGCAAGCAACCTTCGAGTTTTGATAGGTAGCGTAGAAACAGCAAGCAACCTAAAATGATGCCCTTAAAATAGAGTGGAGTTGCTGAGCAATAACATTGATGTGGGTGCTTTCTAGGGAGATAGACATTCACGTGGTGTAGTGGGTGGATGATGTGATATAATAGTGACTACACGTTATGTAAAAGATATTTAAATGAATCTTTGTCTCGGTGACTCACCCAACACTACACACATCAAGTGTAGATGATATTTTAGAGCGCTTTACTAGTGATGTGATATGTCACCTGTTAACACCCAAAAAGTGCTCACTAGCTCATTTACCACATTACATGACTCATTTGTCCATTTTCCTACCATATTTCCATTAAAAATCCCAAAAAACCCATTAAAAAGCCTCCAAAAGGCCTAAAATGCCTCCAAAAGGCCAAAAAACCATCAAAATAGCCTAAAAAAGGCTAAAAAAAACCCCCTTTTTCCTCCAAAAATAGCAAAAATTCCCTAAAAAGGGAATAAAAGTATAAAATAATGAGGAAAAGGAGGAAAAAACCCTATACAGCTGCCTAAAACCATGTGTTTCCTAAAACCATGGGTCAGCACTCCACCACCAAAAAACTATAAATAGGTGATGGAGATCCCTTATTCCATATCCACAATCACAAGCACCCTTACTCTGCCAAAATCTCTCTCGAAACCCTAGTCCACCTTTGAACTAGTTTCACCTTGAGAGCCACCTTTGGCCCATCCCCAACATTGGAGAAGGAGAAGGAGCATTCCTGGAGCTTGGAGCATCCTCTTGGACACTGCAAAGGGCTTCACCAACCTTGACACTCAAGGTAACATCAATACAAAGACATTCTTTCATTTTGGTGTTTATGCTTTATGCTTGTATTAGAAATAATTTAATGTTTTGTTTATTGCATTATTAGTTTAATATACTGAACTGCTACTAAGGAGTCCATTCTCCTTAGTAGGTGCTCATTGGCACAAGCTAGGGGTAAAACCCTAGCTACAGTTTTGGCGACTCCACTAGTTTTCGAATTTCTGGTTTCCGTTTTAAATTTTTTCTTTCGGCTGTCCCTTTCGGCCGCTGCATACCGCGTCTTTTTCCTCTACAGTCGCGTCCCGACCGCGCCTTTCAGGCCTTTACCCGCGATCCGACCGTGGCTCTCAGACTGCTTCCGACGCTCAGTCGGCGGATTCAAGTCTGTTACCTGCGATCTGACCGTGGCTAACCAGCCTGTTTGCCGCGATCTGACTGCGCCTATCGGCCTTGTTCACGCGTCTCGACTGAGGCTTTCTGCCTCTTTCGGGCGTCCCGACTGCGCTTGTCAGCCTTTTAGCCGCGACCCGACTGTGCCTTTTCCCCTGTTTCCTGCGTCCCGACTGCAACTATTGGCCCGATAGCCGCGACCTGACCGCCGCTGTTTCCCTCAAACCCGCGGTCGGCCTGTTCTGACTCGCCACAGACCCGCGGTCTGATTTCTGCTCTTTTTCTGTTTTTGAGCCCAGCCCCTCTTGCTGCAATATTTTCTGCATTTGAACAGCCTTCTGTCCCACCTGCAGCCTACTTCCTTACAGCCTTTCTGCAACATAATTTCTGTTCCTTTTACAGAATCTTTTTAAAATTTCAGTATTTTTATTTTCAGAAAATTTTGCAAATTAAAAGAATCAATTTCAGCATTATTGATAGATTGGAAGTTGCCCTCCCTTGTGGCACTTCTGTTTTTGGGTTCAACACCTCACGAGCACACACTCTGTCACATTAAATCAAGTGAGCCTTAAAAAGTACCTAACTAAACCAACATTCTAACCCCACTTGGGGAACACTAAAGAATCATTGTAGTTAGGTAGGATCAGGGGGATAGGCTTCCAATAACACCCCTTGGTCATTTCACTTGAGACATAGTTGTTGTCCAACTAGGGAACCAAAATCCCCTAGTACTTTTTGGCACGGTCACGACCAGTTTATCAGAGGGCCTCTCCCTTAGGAGGGTTGAAGTCGGGAGACTGGTTCCGGAGGCCTGAGTGGAATACCGCACTCCATTCAGTAACCGAAGGGCTACCTTTCGCGGTTCGCGGGATATCCCTGTATAGGGGTATTGCGGTCAACGAACTAAACGGCAGATTCACCTTTCTGGACGTGTCATGAACGGGGTATCTTAGTTGCCATTCTTCTAGGATTGACTACCCGGTATCCCTCCCGGTAGGGGGATATCATAGCCACTTGGCTTTCCTACTCATATTGTCTGACTTGGATTTCATCACCTTGCAGAGGATATGTTTAGTTAAGTCAGAATACTTTTAGCTAGGTGTTTGCATGCTCCTTTACCTCCCTTGGTCTAGTGAGTCCACCATTTTTCTTTTCTAGGAAGCCTGCTGCTTGTTGGTATTCTGACCATCTTTGTTGTTACTCCACCTATTGTAGCACAGCTGTTGCAGTGGGTGTTTTGAGTTGGTTGTTGGCCTGAGTGCCTTGCTTTTTAGCTCTCCTTCTGCACACTCGGTTGCATTAGGATTTTTGAGCTGTTTTCATACTCACCTCAACCCACAGAGATTTAGACACCATCTGTCACCATTGAGTCCCCGAGACATTCTCGGCGCCTCAGGGGCGAGCCCCCACAGCACGGTTCTCTCGACACCACTCGTCATAGATTCCGATCATTGTCCGTTGATACCACTCATCACAGATCTAGAGCCTTGTCACTTGACTCCACCCGTCAGCGACGTAGGTCTCCGTCACCAGATAGTGACGCACCTTACTTTACCTCTGATTCTGACGAAGAGTCTGAGAACCCTATTTATACTGCCCCTACTAGCCCCATGGCTGGTACGACTTCCACTCCATTTGTCATAGGGACCATTGGTGGCATATCCACCACTACTACACCAGTTACTACACCTGTTTTTGGTATGCCCTCCATGGGGCAACCATCTACCGTTCCCCTCACGGTACCTATTCCCACAGCAGGAATACCTATCCCCACTACATCAGTGGCTCACACTACCCATGGTGGTGCTGGACCATCCTCCACTACCTCAGTTCCCCCACTTGGGGGCACCACCCTAAATCTTGTCCCTCCACTTGGGGGCACTGGCCCCAACTTGGTCCATAGCACTACTGTGTCGCAGCCTTCTTCCAGTTTGCCATTCATGGCTAGCCTCAACCTACCTGACCTGGCCAGATTGACCAACGATCCTATTCGACACGACCCTATGTGGCCTCATATGCCTACCAAACTACCCTCTGACATCCCTAAATTCGAGGGTAAGGCCGGTGAGGACCCACAGAACCACATCATGTCTTTCCACCTATGGTGTTCCTCTAACTCCATTGTGGATGACTCTGTTCGCCTCCGTCTCTTACAACGCACCTTTACGGGCTCTGCAGCCAAGTGGTATATTGAGCAGCCTCATGGGACCCACGCCACCTTTTCTTCCCTGGCCTCGACCTTCCTGCAGTTCTTCCAGTTGCCTGTCCGCTATGACGCGGGCGTTGAAATCCTTCTATCTTGTAGACAAAACACGGCTACCCATATCACGGACCACATCCATGAGTGGCGTCGACGCCGTAGCTTATGCAAGATCAAACTGGACGACCGTATCTTCCTAGATTGGTTCCTCAAATCCCTTCTCCCTGTTATTGCTAAGGATGTAGCCTCAGAAAGACCCCAGTCTGAAGAAGAAGCCATCCTTAAGGCACAACAGTTCGACCTCATTTACGCCCAGTCGGGTTACCTTTATACCATTATACCTGACGCCCCTCGCGGCGAGTCCTCCCATCATGATGCGCCGGGGGCATCCCACGCTGCAGATGGTATCATTGGCCGTGTTTCTTCGCATCCCCAACCATTTTCTATAGCACGTCCTACCCCTGGCCCCGACCTGTCGCGGGCTACATCACAGTCTGGAGCAACCAACTCATATGCTCCCATGACACATCACCATTCCCATGGGCCCTCATGTCCACCACAGTGCTTCGGGTATGCGACTCCTGCTTATGCTCCTCCAGTCGCCCCTCAGCCTTACTACCATCAGCAGGCTGCCTCAGCTCCTGCGCCTTCCCAAGCCCCACCAGCTTATTATCCGCCCCAGGCAGCCCCTGCGGCACATCCACAACCGGCTCCGCAGTCCTATCAGCAACCCCCTCAAGTTGCTGCACCTGCTCAGCCTCAACCTGCATATCATCCTCCGCAGCCTGCTCCAGCACCTGCGCAACCTCAAAATCCACCTGCTGCCCAAGGACAGGTTTACGCCCAACATAACCCGCAGCAAAACCAGAATAACCAACGTAACCAGGGCCAACAGAACCGCGGCAAGGGCCGTAATCGGGGAAACAACCAACCTGCAGACCAAGCTGGTCAACCGGCTAATCCCCCTGACAACAATAATGCGGCCCCCGCTAATCAAAACCCCGATCGCCCGCCCAAGCAGGCCAAAAACCCCAATCTGCGAACAAACCACCCTTGTTCTATTTGCGGGGTCTATGGACATTACACCCATGCTTGCCCACACTTGGAGCGAGCTCGGCAGCTTTGGGTTGACGAGGCCCATCGCCAAGGGCAGGCGGCTCCCCAAGCACCGCCCAACCCCCCCCAACCTCAGCAACCCCCTTTGGTGCTGCAAAACCCCTTACCGACCCAAGGCGTGGTGAACACTCAGCCGTTGGCCCCTCAAGCTAACGTGCAACCCCAACAACAACAGATCACCTACGCTGCCCCTGATCAACCCATGTTTGACTCAGGTACCCACCACTTACTGATGATGTCATCAGCTGACGTCAACCTACAGACCCGTCGGAACCAATATGGCTCCACCTCTGAAGCCACTCCCACGGATAAAACTACTAACGCCCACCCCACCGATCAGGCGTTACGTATCCCTCCGCCTCCCACAGACGGCGCTGCGAAAGCACCTCGTTTCCCACTGCGCCGAATCAATAATAACCCTAATGCACGTGCTGCGTCAAACTACAACATTGTAGACGACCTAGCCCAATCTCCCGCAGCCATGTCTGCGTTAGAAGTCTTGAAGAACTGCCCTTCCCAGCGCAAGACTTTACTTTCCGCCATCGGGGGGATTGACCCAACTGATTCACATTTGATGGCGTTTGATTTAGACCAGTCTGAACCACGCCTACCTTCCAGCTTAGCCTTCCAAGTTACAGTCTCCGTTAGGAATCTTGTTATCCATCGGTGCATCATTGATGAGGGTGCTTCCACATGCGTTATGTCTACATTTGTATGGCAGAAACTAGGATCCCCTCCTCTCCAGCAGTCCACCACTGCGTTACGTGCCTATGACGGTCGTTCGGCCCAGCCCCAAGGCCTCCTGCCCAACGTTCCTGTCCAGTTAGGTGGTAAAACAGTTCTTATTGACATAGAGGTAATCAATGCCCAATTGGATTACAACCTTCTACTTGGCCGCAGCTACATGTATGCCATGCGGGCGGTTGCCTCTTCTGTCTTTCGCACCATGATGTTCCCCCATGAAGGACGCGTGGTTAAGATTGACCAGCTCACCTACTATGATCCCAGTGCTCCCGCGGCACCGGAAAATGTTCTCCCCATGGTTGAACAACCTGTTTCTCCTGCCTCCACCTCGTTCGTTTCCTCTACGGGGCCTGGAGTCTACTCAGACGCGCCGATGACCTCCACCTTTCAATCCATTCCTCCGCCATCATCTACGCCCGAAATGTCTGACTTATGTACCTTGTCCCATGACATCCTCCCACCTAACAATCAACCATCTTTGTTGCCTAAACCACCCTTGGTACCTAGTCACATTGGTGTTACACCGATCCATACGATCCCCTTCCTAGTTCCTCCAGCAGGAGTAGTAAGCGCCCCGGTCATGGCTACCCTTAGCCTTCCTGGGTTAACATTGGGATTACCTGTATGGTACCTTTCGCCTCCCGTTCGCCCGCCGACACCTGATGTCGTCCTCCAGCCGGTGCAACCCATGGCTACTACCACCCACCCACCTCCCGGGGTCCCTACCCCTTCGTCCTCCACGACACCTCCTCCCCCTCTTCAACCCACTGGGGGCAGAGGTCCACAACCTTACACTGCTGTCCCACCTCCCAAGACAGTCAAGAACCCTCCAGTGTTTCGTGCTCCTCCCAAATGCTCGCTGTGTGACGAGTTGGGCCATGCGACCCACCAATGCCCACAGTTACCCGCATTGCAGACGCACATGCAAATGCTCGATGATGACCCCAACATCCCAACTGTCGAATTAAACCCCACTCCTAAGCCTAAAGATAAGTCCCTACGTACCAACCACTCATGCGCTATCTGCGGTATTTACGGGCACTATTCACATCATTGTCCTGATCTCCCGGATTACAGAGCAGCTCTTTATGAGATGAACAATCTGGACCTTGAGACGGCACCACCTACCATTGAAGAGATCTACCCCCCAGACTCTTCACCTTCCGGAGAGGTTAATACCATCTACATGATCTCTTCAACCAATACTTCCACTACCCCCTCGTCAACCGATTTGACGACCCAGACTTTCCGTACTGATGAGGAGATTCTTGAGGCCCTAACTGCCCCGGATTACCCTTGGGATGATATGCACCACCGTTCCTACTTCATCCCAGAAGCGTCTTCCTCTAGCACCGCTACCCAATACGCGGTCGAATCCAAAGACTTCCTCCCCACCAAGGTTGACTGGTTCAAGGACCCTATTCCTGCTCCTGATGCCTTCGAGGAGGGCAACATGGCCAACATCTCACCTGTCATCCAAGTTGATATTGCTGCTCCAGGTCGTGCCCCCGAACTCATTACTTTAGGAGCATTCTGCAGTAAACAAGAGATTGAGGACTACACACACCTTTTCAAAGAATTCCGTGATGTCTTTGCCTGGTCTTATACCGAAATGCCTGGTCTTGATCCCGCAATTATAGAGCACCACATTGACACATGGCCTGATGTAACCCCTGTTCGTCAGAAACAGCGCCCTATTCATCCCTCAAAGCTCCCAGCTGTCAAAGCCGAGATTGAGAAGCTGCGCAAGGCAGGGTTCATTTATCCTATTGCCTATACCACATGGGTTTCAAACCCTGTTCCAGTTAACAAAAAGCAAGGCACCATCCGCGTATGCACTGACTTCCGTGACTTAAACTATGCTTGTCCCAAGGACAACTTCCCCACGCCGTTCATCGATCAACTCATAGATGCGTGTGCGGGACATGAGGTCCTCTCCTTCATGGATGGTTTTTCCGGATATAATCAGATTCAGATCCGTAAGGCAGACCAGTACAAAACTGCCTTTACTACCCCTTGGGGCACCTTTGCCTATCGCGTCATGCCGTTCGGCCTCAAAAATGCTGGTGCCACTTTCCAGCGGGCCATGACCTACTGCTTCCACGACTTGGTCCATATCCTGCTAGTCTACCTTGATGACCTTACAGCTCGTTCCCGGAAACGATCAGACCACCTTAACGACCTTCGGCAAATTTTTCTGCGTTGTCGCAAATACCAAATTCGCTTGAACCCACACAAGTGTGTTTTTTGCGTACCGGCAGGCCGATTGTTGGGTTTCATTGTTTCCCAGAAAGGAATTACTGTTGACCCTCTAAAAGTCCAAGCTATTTTAGACCTCCCCCCTCCTCGCACGCTCCGGCAGCTCCAAAGTCTGCAGGGGCGATCTAACTTCCTTCGACGCTTCGTTCCTGATTATGCCACTACGGTACACGGTTTCTTGCGCCTACTCCGCACCCACGTACCCTTTGTCTGGGATGTGCAAGCAGAAGCTGCATTCGAGGCCCTCAAGAAGGCCCTCACACAAGCCCCTCTGATTTCCCCTCCGGATTTCACTCGAGACTTCATCCTTTACGTGTCGGCCTCCGAGCATGCCGTCTCTGGAGTCTTAGTTCAAGAAGACGATTCTCACCAGGAGCACGTCATTTACTACGTTAGCCAGACCTTGTCTGGTCCACCATTACGTTACCCATATGAAGAGAAACTTGCCCTCGCAGTAGTCTTTTCCGTTCAAAAATTGCGACACTACATCTTAATGAGTCATACCACCGTCGTGGCCAACTCTAACCCCATGGTATATCTTCTGAACCGGCGGCTACTCCAAGGTCGTGTTGCCAAATGGGTCATTATCCTCCAAGAATATGACCTTACCTTCAAAACACCTAAGAGCACTAAAGCCCTCGCGCTCGCCCAGCTCATCACTGATCTCCCTTCCTTTCTCCCGGCCAAACCCATCTCCGATGAGTTACCCGACAATCACCTGTTCACTATCTCGTCCGATGACCCATGGTACGGTGATATCTTGTTATACCTACGCACACAGAAGTTCAGACCCAAAGTTACACGAAATGGACGTCGTCGCATCCGACACCAGGCCTCTCGATATCTCCTCTTAGGCGATGTCCTCTATCGGCGCGGAGTTGACACAATTCTTCGTCGTTGCCTTACCCATGAGGAAGCTGAACACGTCCTTAATGACTGTCATAGCGGTGCCTGCGGAGGCCATTTCTCAGGGATGGCCACCGCTCAAAAGGTCGTCCGCGCCGGATACTTCTGGCCCACACTTTTCACTGACTGCATCACTGCGGTCAAACACTGCCATAACTGCCAACTTTTTGCCCCCAAGGCCCGGACACCTCCTGCTCCGTTACACCCAGTCGTCACCGTTGGTCCCTTTTGTAAGTGGGCCATAGACTTCATGGAATGTAGACCCCAGTCTGCCAACGGCCACAAATATATTGTTGTCGCTGTTGATTACTTTACCAAATGGGCGGAAGCCATGCCTACCTTCAATTGTACCGCTGACACTGCTGCCCGCTTCTTCTTCAACCATGTCATCGCTCGATTCGGGGTTCCTAAGCAGTTGGTCTCTGACCATGGTTCACACTTCGAAGACGCCGTCTGGCGTGAGTTATCCACCCTCCTTAAGTATGAGCACCAATTCTCCTCTGCTTACTACCCCCAAGGGAACGGCCAAGTAGAGGCCATCAATAAAATCCTTAAAACCATCCTCCAACGAACAGTTGACAAGCATAAGTCCAATTGGCACCACATGTTGTTCCCTGCTTTGTGGGCTTATCGCACCTCTACTAAGACCGCCACTGGTTTTACACCATTTCATTTAGTTCACGGGATAGAGTCTGTCCTCCCCATCGAATGTCAGATCCCTGCCTTACAGATCGCCGTTGAGCTTCTCCCTGACACCACCCCCCTCGAGCAACGTCTACTACACCTCGAACAAGCCGATGAAGACCGCCGGGCCACTCTCCAGAATATCGAAGCTGCCAAAAACCGCTCCAAAGCCGGTTATGATAAACATGTTCACCCTCGAACTTTCCACGAAGGGGACCTCGTCCTCGCCTATGACCAAGCCCATGACAAAACCGGTAAAGGGAAGTTTGAATCTATGTGGCAAGGCCCTTACGTCGTGCAGACCTGCCTCGGCAAGGGGGCATACATCTTAGCTGACTCTGAAGGCCGTCCTTTGCGCAACCCTCGTAATGGGTTGTATCTTAAGCGTTTTTACCCATAAAAAGAAACCCGCGACCTCATTGGTCTGCGTTGTACAGTACTTTCCTTTTTGTTTTCGTTTTTACAAACCGTTTCCACCACTGGAATCAGCGCGACGTGACCGTCATGATGGTCACCTCGTTGCATTATTTTTGTCCTGTCATTTTTTACCCATTTTTCAGACGCCACTAGTCGCCTCGGTTTGCGTGCCACATCGGCCGTTCTCCGTTTTTCTCATGTTTTATATCATCGGATTCATTTTTCCGAGCTGGTGATGATGCTAGAGATCATTTCTCGCTCTCACCTCCAGTTTTTCCGGGCGTTTTTTCAAAAGGCCCCCGTCACCTCGGTTTGCGTGCCACATCGGCCGCCACCCGTTTTTAACATCCTTTATATCGCCGGATTCATTTTTCCGAGCCCGTGATGATGCTTGAGATCATTTCTCGCTCTCACTTGGTACAATTTCAACATTGTGTCCCAACACCTTGCTGCCTCGGTTTGCGCGCCACGTCGGCCGCCATCGGATTGTTCCACATTTTTACATGCGCCATTCACTCCTGTCATACTGCAAATGTTTCGTTATTTTGCCACCATTTCATCTACCCTGCAAGGAGGTCCATCAGTGTTCCCACCTACCCTCGTTCTTGGTCATCATTCCTAAACCTTGATTGAACACTTCCTCTTTGCCTGGCCATTCCTTTTGTTCGGTATAATTTTTTCCCTTTTTCGGGCCGGACAAGTCCTTTACGAAAAAGGCACTTAGGGAGTTTCCGTTAAGCTCTTTTCTGACTCCTAAAAGAATGAAAAGATCGCCGAGCAATCTTGCTTCCTTTCATGCTCGTTAAAGTACCTGAAAGGGCGTCTATCTGGTATAAGTTTAACCCTTTTCCGGACCTGGTAGACTAATTACGAAAAAGGAATACTCTAGTCACACCGGCTAGAAGAGTTCTTCATTGCATCCTTTTATGCTTCTTTGGGCCTTGGAGACTAAATCTACGAAAAAGCAACCCCCTGGAGTCTTCTTACTTGCTTTCAGACTCTCTAAAATTGAAAGCAACCACGAGCATGTACTGTCCTGGGCTCGTAAAATCCACACGACAGTACCATTCCACTACCTCAGAGTCTTCTTATCGCTTTCAGACTCCTTAAAATTGAAAGCAACCACGAGCATGAACTGTCCTGGGCTCGTAAAATCCACACGACAGTACCATTTTACACACACTTCTTCTAGTTCCTTAACCCATGAAGAAGTACCCTCCTGTGCCTCCTGGCACTATGATCGATCATCTCGGCAGCACCCCCAATTAGGTCGCCTTTGTTCAGAGTATTCTGCAGTCTCCTGCCACGTTACACCAGCTTGAGTCTCCCTCAGCCAGTTATTCCCCCAGATCCATTACAGCTATGATCCCTTTCCCCTGAGTCAGTTTCATATGCTGCCAGATCACTTCCATTATCATACTCTGAACAAAGGCAGTTTGAGTCCACCCGCTCTACTTGCCCAGTTGTCCCCCCACAGTTTATCAGTCCTGCCATCAGCACTATCATATTTCGGTCTTGTACCTCGCGCTCCTGTCAAGGAAACATCATTGCCTTGATAGGGGCAGGTCTCCCTCTGTCGACGACAGCTCCTCTATTCCAGAGGATAGGCCCAGAGGTCCCTACGCCTTGGACTTATCACCAGCTGTGGTAAGTGCCTACGGATCATTCTGAGAGGAGACATCATTGCCTCTCCGAGTGGTTGTTCCTCACATGCTCGACTTCAGCACCTTGATCGCATCGTTGAGGATCGCGTAGGATTATATTCCATCAGTTTTTTGTCGAAGACCCCGGATTTCCCCCGACTCTAGCACATTGATGAGTCACTTCGGAACGCCCAGTTGTATGTTCCCGTGGATGTCCGGGCTGCGTTGGCGTTTGTATTCGGAAGCCATCCAGTTTCATGCTTCCTTGAGTACCCAGTTTCAGTTCCAGATCAGTTCCAGTTCAGTGTACCATGGAGAGTATGACCCCAGTCACTATGATCCAGCAGCTCATCAGTTCCTTTGGTACCAAACTCAGTAGCACTGTTGATTGTTCCGGTGCACCAGTTCTGCAGTTCACACATGATCCGCTCAGCAGTATGTCCCAGATTTGTGTCCCCTCTGGACTCTTATGATGTACACAGTGGTCATGTATCTTACAGGTCCCCCTTTTCGGGCCTCACAGTTATGTTTATATATCTTGATACGAGCATGGGTATGCCCGCCTCGTCCATATATTGAGATTATTCCTCAGTCAGTGTTTGAGGTCATGTATATTTCAGGTCCCCATTTTTGGACCCCATTGTTATTATGTTATATCCTGATACGAGCATGGGAATGCCCGCCTCGTCCATATGATCAGATGATTCCTCATCCTTTATCGAGGTTATGTACTTTTAGTTCTTGCAGTTGTTCGGGATCGTTGTTCCGGGCTCCAGTTTGTTTCTTCTCTTCTCTCCACATCCCAGGAAAACCATTCATGACTTATGATGTCCATCGGCCATACGATGAGCTCCTGCCCTCGCACATCAGGGGGCAATCTGTTAACACCCAAAAAGTGCTCACTAGCTCATTTACCACATTACATGACTCATTTGTCCATTTTCCTACCATATTTCCATTAAAAATCCCAAAAAACCCATTAAAAAGCCTCCAAAAGGCCTAAAATGCCTCCAAAAGGCCAAAAAAACCATCAAAATAGCCTAAAAAAGGCTAAAAAAACCCCCTTTTTCCTCCAAAAATAGCAAAAATTCCCTAAAAAGGGAATAAAAGTATAAAATAATGAGGAAAAGGAGGAAAAAACCCTATACAGCTGCCTAAAACCATGTGTTTCCTAAAACCATGGGTCAGCACTCCACCACCAAAAAACTATAAATAGGTGATGGAGATCCCTTATTCCATATCCACAATCACAAGCACCCTTACTCTGCCAAAATCTCTCTCGAAACCCTAGTCCACCTTTGAACTAGTTTCACCTTGAGAGCCACCTTTGGCCCATCCCCAACATTGGAGAAGGAGAAGGAGCATTCCTGGAGCTTGGAGCATCCTCTTGGACACTGCAAAGGGCTTCACCAACCTTGACACTCAAGGTAACATCAATACAAAGACATTCTTTCATTTTGGTGTTTATGCTTTATGCTTGTATTAGAAATAATTTAATGTTTTGTTTATTGCATTATTAGTTTAATATACTGAACTGCTACTAAGGAGTCCATTCTCCTTAGTAGGTGCTCATTGGCACAAGCTAGGGGTAAAACCCTAGCTACATCACCAAACAGGTGATATGTCACCAAAGAGTCTTTGTCTCGGTGACTCACCCAACAATGCAATTACGAGTCACAAGGGTACACTGAGGTGACATGCAATTATGAGTTAGACATATATTTTTTTATTTTCCACTGACTGAGTTGTGCAGAGGTACACTCCATTGAATATCATCCAATACTTTTACTTTCACAATTAATATTCGTGATATTTTCCTTCGTGTATGGACGACCAACACGACAGGAAGAGTCACGAGTCACGACTATACTAATGGTTGAGGGGCCGTGGGGTGAGGTTATCAATGACAAATATCTTAATGGGCAGGTGGTCCAGGTCTCGAAAAGGTCAAAGTATTCATGTGGTTGGCGCTGGAGGGTAAGTTCTTGTTTTGGTCTAATTTGCGAAAACGTGGGTTTCTTGGGCCGAGCTATTGTTGTTTTTGTAAACTGGTGGATGATGTGGGCTATCATCTATTTTTAGAAGTGAATTCAGCTCTTAGGTTTGGGCGTTGGTTCGGCTTTCATAGATTGTTTTTTCAACTTGGTCAAATCGATCCCTGTTGGACATATTGCATGGCTTTCATATGTTCAATCACGGTGCTGTTGAGTTGTTTTGTCTTGTGCTGTGGGAGATTTGGAAGGCGAGGAATCTCGCCATTTTTGAAGATAAACATTTACAGTCGAGATGGGTGGCAAGGAATGCATTGGTGGCTCAGTTTGAAGCGGGGGGGGGATGGTGGTTGTATCTGTTGATAAGCCTCTTTCCATTAGCAAGCCCACCTCTACTCTCTCTTCGACATTTTTTGGTAATTTTGATGGGGCTTCGCAGGAGTCAGGATTACTATGTGGGGCAGGTGGGGTTATTACTTTAAACCATGGTAAATTCTTTAATATTTGGATGAATTTTGGTTCGGGGACTAATACCAAAAGTGAAATCTGTGCACTTTGGATTATCCTTTATTTTGCGAGTGTGCGTGACCTGGAGCTACGGCAGATTGTGGGTGATTCACAAGTGGTAATCAACTAGATTAACCATAAAGGGCGTATCAATATCATCGTGATTTCTCCTTGGCTTCTCAAGATCAGGTCTTTACAACATATTTTTCAGGGTATCCAGTTTTTTCATGTCCCTCGTGCTGAGAATGGTCATGCGGAATTTCTCTCGAAGCGAGCTCTACATTCGCTGCAAGGTACTCTATTTTTTGAACTTTGGGATGGCGATATAATTTGGGAAGATGGCAGCATCTTCTTATTTTGATCCATGTTTTTTTCTTTTTGAGCGGGTCTGTGTTGTGCACTTTCTTTTTTTGTTCTTTGGTTTGGGATCCTTCTTCTTCGTGATCATTTTCTTGGTTCAAGGTTATTGAGCTCATCTGGATGAGCTAGTTCTTCTCATTGTGGCTAGGGGCAGCTTCCTATTGGTGAACCTTTGTGTCTTGGCTCAAGGGGGTGGGCGCCATTTCTTTAGTCCGGTGGGACGGTTACTCGTGTTTCTTCCTCGTGCGGAGGGTTGTATTTTGGTACTATATTTCATATACTTGTTAATAAAGTATAGCTATTTTTCTGTTTGAAAAAAGAAGAAGAGAGAATACTCCAATCAAACACATGATATGACACTCTTAATCTATCAAATCTAGACTTGGATGTAGTTTTTTTTTCAATAAGGAAAAATATATATATACTTTATTGATGAAAGTATAATTAACATTATAGAAAATTCAAACCATATAACTCCATATAAGCATTGATCCAAAAGATACCGCAAAACAACTGAACCAACTAGCACAAGATGCAACAATGAGATATAACTAGCATCTAATATAAACTGACCATCAGATATAATGAAGCACCAGATATAAAAAACAAACTTGGATGTAGTTGTGGAAGGTGATAGTTATGATACAACATTAACATTATAAACTAGCAATTGTCCCCAAAGGTGCAAAGGAACATAAACAACAAACAAAAAGTGTTAGGCAAGTGTACCCATTACCTTTTAAATGAAAGTGTTTGGCAAGCATGGACGACATGCCCATTAAAAACCAAGTTTGAACTCATAACCATGTATTGTGTGACTTTTAACACCCATGAAAACTTAAGCTATGCAACAAACATACAAACATAAATATATTATCTTAATTAAATTGAACCTATACTTACGATGTAAAAATCATATGTACATCATGGTTCTACTTGTCCTTTAAGAGAGTGAAACATGGCTTTTAAGAGAACCAAACATGAAGTTGTTGAATGTTGAAGGATTTAAACAAATATTATGGACATGCAAATGAATATCATATGTACAATGAAATATTGCAAAGTAACTTTGATGAGTATAACAAGAGAGTACATGTGTTTTTCATATATACAATATCTTCTATGACATCACAACATTAAGATCCAACTTTGGAGTTAGATGTTTATTTCATTGTAGTCGATCTTGTCTTAGTAATGTCAATGTGTCTCTTTCATGGATATTAATAATGTGTTTTAGAAGTGCCTTTACTTTAGAAAGCAAATCAACAGTTGGTTGCATGTGATAAAAAGGAATAGTGAAAGATGGTAAAAATCCAGTTGATATGTCCCATATAGCTTCTTATTGTTCTTGTATATGTTGACAATAGTGGTACAACATGGAAAGATATTACATTTCCATCTCTGTTGATTAAAAGAAAGAAATGGAAAACAACACTATTAAAGTATTTTCATGTCAAAAGTAGAACTAAGAATATTTAATGATGCTCTGTAAGTCATTCAATTATGTAAAATAATGTTATGGTAATAGACAAAAAATATAGCATATGTTGGCTCCTTCATTTTTGAAGAGGACTAAAAAAGGCAAAAGAAGAGAGGACCAAGGAAGGAAGTTGTGGAAAGAAAGCGAAAGTTACGGAAAGAGGTAACAACAAAAACAACTTTTGGGCCAGCTTTGGACTTGCTCCACAAGTTTAAAAGGAAGCGGAGGATAGGAGAAGAGAAGAGAGCATGAGGAGCGGGGTGGTCCATCATCATGAAAAAATATCTTGTAATATTTATAATACTCAATTATTTCATACGTATAATATAATATGTAATTTTGTTCATTTCCGTTCCGTAAAGGTCATCGATGCATTAATGAGCCTCTTGCACAAGGAATGAAACGACAGGTTTCCCTACTATGAGCACCTACAAGTTGCCCATTTGTTTGATAAAATGCATATCGGGAAGAACGTTACATAAACATTATGGAGAATCTTAGATGGAAGGAATAACAAAGATAAAAGAACAACAAAGTTTGTAGTGATATTAAGGAATATAATCATGTAATGAAAAATTTGATTCATTATTCCAATGATGGACAACTGGACAATATTCCATGATTATTTACAAAGCAGGAAATTTCAAAAAAAATAAAATTACCACTGGTTTTTCTTTGAAGATATATATTATCTTAATGGAAAAAGGAGAATTTGGTGGGGTAGAAACTCACAATTGGCATACATTTATAAAGGTAAACTAGTGCTGTAATAATCTTCCATGTTTTTTTATAGAATTTGTTTGTTGTATTGAATTTATGAATATAATAATGATTATTTGTCCTTCTATGTTTCAGTTTGTTCTACTTCATTATCACCCAGATAGCTTCGAGAACAACATAAAACAAGTAATATATATCTTGGTAAGTACATGAGGTAAGATCTCACAATTTATAATAGAAAGGTTAACTACATGACAACTATCCATAATCTGATTTACATGCATGGTATGCATATATGTATTATTGTATTCAATATTCCAGGATATTTAAGTTGTGTTAACTTGTTTAGGTGATTGTCATCCAAAGAAATCCATAAAAAAGATATAAGGTATTGGAAAAGAGAAATTCCTTCGCTAATGTGTGAATTGCAAAATTATCTTCCTCCGGTCTTTTCCATGCACAAGGACACTACCTCATACACCTAGTTGAGGATATTGAAATACGTGGACATGTACACACAAGGTTAATGTGGATGGTGGAGAGGCACTTGAAGGCATTGAAAAATTTTGCTAGATAAAGATCACGTCCTGAGGGTTCTATGGTTGAAGGTTATATGGTATCTCAATCCATGGTGTACATTAGTGAGTATCTTACTAAAATAGCATCACCACATATTATTGTGCCTCACATTTGGGATGTTGATTCCAAGAAAAAATATGGAGAGGAGTTTTTGTTGGAAAATGGTAGAATTAGGAAAGTCAAAGGTAATGAAACAATATATCATATCAACTTATATAATAGTGTATATTATATTCTTTCAATTTCCTACTTCTTTAACCTTATAAATTTTATTCATCCCTCATTTATTAAGCGTTACTATGAGTACCTAATTATTCAATTGTTTTTTGTCACACAACCGCTCGAGAGTGGTATGCACTACATTTATACATTGTAAATAGTCTTGACTAGATGAAGGCATGGATAGAACGATGTGACAAAGTATATGGAAAATTATCATGGGGTAGAGTGGTGGATTTGATTAAAATATCTCATCAATCTAGATCATATGTCAATCTTATGGAAAGGGAAATTGATTTAGCAAATGGTACAAAGAATAGACAGGTGACCATAATTAGCCACATTTTTTGTTATGTATATTAGATGTGCTAGAATTATTTGTTTCTCATAAGCAAGTGCTAATCTAAATATGTTTATTAATTGACAATTGCATTATGAACATATATATATATATATATATATATATATATATATATATATATATATATATATATATATATATTGTTGCAGGTGAAACACTACATTGCTATTTCGTGCAATGGCTGAAAATTTCCATTCAAGTAGTTGGATGATAAGAAGAAGACTTTTGATTGTGGAATAACTGCAATATTTTTAGTTACTAAGGTTTCCTCTAGCACTGATAGGTTCCTGTAAGTATCTAAAAATAGATACTATGGCTACCTAAAAGATATACTGGAGTTAGACTTTGAATCCTTCAAAGTAGTTCTCTTTGAGGTTTGTTGGTACATGTTATGAATGAATGAACATGATCCTGATAGTACTATTATTGAACATGCTAATGGATTTTCCATGATTAATACAAGGCTATTTGAACTGGGTATAGAGTCTTATGTCCTTCCAAGTTAGTGTGAGCAAGTGTTTTATTCACAGGTGCCAAATAAAGCAGGTTGTTCATATGTAGTTAGGTATGAGCCAAGAGGAATGCCTACAAAATATATTGTACCATAAGAAGTTGATAATGAAGAATATCAAGAAGATGATGTAGAGGATCAGGTACCTGTGTCAAACCAAGAAGCACTTGAAGAAGACATTGAAGGTGATGCAAATCAGGATCAAGTACTAGATGTCACAGATGAAGAATTTGAAGATGAGGAAGACCATGAATAGTTAGATGTGTTAGACGGAAAGGTTGAAGAATACGATGTTGTCTTGATCAATCCTTTCATTGGTTTGGATCTTGATGACCCAGATTTTGATTCTAATTAAGAACTAGAATATTAATGAATATATATGTCTTGAAATGACCTATGAGGTACTTTTTCAAGCTCATTACGTCAGTTTATGTGAGCTGCAACCACTACTAGCATAATTCTACATTGGTCCAATATTACATGACCACATATGGGATCTCATGGAATTGGTGGCCACATTGGCTAGTTAGACCTGGTTAGACTAGGCACATGCCTTTACGATATGAGAGGGTTTCAAAGCCCAAGGACATCATCATCATCATCGTCATCATCATCATGTCCATGGGGATGGTGATGATGCTATTGATGATGATGATGATGTTGTTGTTTCTGATGACGACAATGAAGATGATAATGATGATAATCTCTATGATGACAATGATGTCATCACCACTGACATCATCATCGTTAATGATGATGTCATTGTCATCATTACAGACATCGTCATTAATTTTTAAATTTAATTTTTTAATCATTTTTTAATTAAATCTTATTTTAAATTTTAAATTAAAACTTATTTTTCATTATATGTATATATATTGAAAAAAATACATAAATAAATATTTTTATATATGTAAAGTTACACACACACACACACACACACACACGCATGCACATAAAAGAATAGATAAATAAATAAATAATAAACAAATAAAATAAGGAATAAATAAAACTAAAAAAATAAACGAATAAAAAACAAATGAGCCAAAGAGAACATACCTTTGAGCCCTCTCGCGCTCGAGAAGAGAAACTAGTGAGAAAAACATACCTTTGATCCATCTCACGTTCGAGCAGAGCAACTAGTGGGAGACTGAGTAGAGCAATCCAGAGAGAAACCAGTGGGAGACTGGAGGAGTTGGATTGCAACCGAATAAGGAGACTGAGCAGAGAAACTCGTGGGAGAGAGGACTTGGATTGTGTCATGTCCCCATATTTTTCATGGTTAAAAATTGCCTAAGTCACCTTAGAAATTTTATTAAAAAATATTAATGGTGACAAATAAGGGGAAAATGCCTAAGTATGGTTCCTAAGTAGTGTGAAAATGGATATTCTTGTTGTAGGTTCATTATGAGTTAAGTAAGTGGATATGGGCCACAAAATTAATTATTTTCCCCAAAAATAATATTTGGCACATCCAGTTTGAATTGGCAAGTAATATTGGGTCAAAGGAAAAGTTTTGTCCACAAGACACTAGTTGAGTTGGTCCAATGTGTGAACATGGACATGGTGGCTCTAAGGATGCTTATTCCACGCATTAAATGAATTTACTAAGTCAAAGAGGTGCCTAGGATGGTTTTTGGACCAAATGGGATGCTTATTCAAGGTATTTGGCCATTTCCTTAAAACAAGGAAACTTAGTGTAATTAGGGGAAATAAGCTGTCAAATTGGTTGGAAAAAGGAGGGAAATGGTCAAGGAGTTTAGAGGGTGCACTTATGGAGGTAGTGGAACAATTATGGTCCATTAATAACTCATTGCATGGTTTTGGATGAACCATGGTATTTGTCCCTAGTTTTGGCTAAGTGGGGGCAAGCTAGTCAAGTCTCTAGTTTTCTTCATTCCATGGTATTTGCAAGTGGTTTTGGGGTTTCTATGAATCTATATAAGCAACAAAAAGCACACTTCTAAATTTTGGCCAATATTTGTATTGTTTTGTATTGAGAGTTTGCGTGAGCAAATTCTGGTGCTTGGGAGATGTGCCCCTTGCAAACAGTAGGAAGATGTGCCCATTTGTAATTTGATTGAGGAGTGGAGAACCTAGCTCCATTCATAGATATTACTATATTTTTTCTACAGGTTGTGATAATCGTTAAGTATCTTGGTGGAGAAGGATACTCCCCATTTTGGTTTACAACTACTCATAGTGTGTTTTTGGTGTGTCCTTGGGTTTAGTGAGTTGATCTATGGACTCTTTTGGATCATATGGATGTAGAATGCCATCCCTAATGTAATAAACTATCTGATATTCTCTGAAATAAAAGAACCCATCTATGCTCTGCAGAAATTCCTTTTTATTTTTATGTTTATGAACCTATGCTCAATGTGTGCCAATTATGACCAATTTTCGTAATTCACTTTAAAAAGTGTCTTCATCTTATCCATTTGCAAATATGAAGCCATATTTGGAAACTAGACAGAAAATTAGTTTGGTCCCCACTTTCAAATAGAAATTTTCGGAGGATACACTAGTGTTTGAGTCGAGTTAGAAACAAGGTAACTACGTAGTCCCGAATTGGGAAATATCACTCTCGGGGATCCAATCGGCCAAATCAACCTCTGCAATTTTTTGTAGACATTTTTACTGCAATACTTGCCACAATAGAGAACAAAGACCTATTCCAGAACCCTTCCCTGAGTTCTAGAGCCTCCTACCTTCCCGGAAGTGAATTCCTAGTGTCTCTCTCTTTGATCTAGTAGAAAGGATCTAGTTTGCATATGCTGGTGTACCCAGGAAGCCTTGGAGTAGACTTTAGAAGTACCTTATTTCGAAACATAAATGGTCCCAGTACATTGTGCAAAGGATCCTTGAACTAGTGTAGCCATTGTTTTCCTTCATTACATTAGTGTCTTCCTTGTCCCATTGAGTTAGTGTACCTATTCCTTCGGTGTACTTGGATTAGGTACCTCATAGTGGTATCAGAGCCTAGCTACTTTGGTTGAGTTTTGATTTGGTGTGCCCGAATTCCAGTTTGGGTACATCACAGATTGCGGCCACCAAAGGGAGACTACAACTGAGCAGAGAAACACTAAGAGGAGCAGATGCCTCCAAAATTTGTGAGTACTGAGCCCTAAATCATTCCTCATTCAAGAAAATCGTTCTTCATTCAAGCAAATCATTGGAATGTATCGTCTATTAAGAATTTCTTCATTTATGTGCCTTTTAGTGGGCAAATAAACTTGAAGTAAAATCATTTGAGTTTGAAGCTGATAAACAAAGAACTTTGAGGATAAATCGTGAACCCCTAGAGCTAAGGCAATTGCTAATGGGTAAAATGACCCTCTTAATCTCTACAACGAATTGATTGTGAGAGACAGTTGTTCCTTTCAATGGGCAAATAATCTTGAAGTAAAATCGCTTGAGTTCCAAATTGACAAACAAAGACCTTGGAGGATAAATCATGCACCCCTAGAGCCAAGATGAGTGTTAGAACCCCTGTGTGAAATTGCTTGGGAGAATATAAAATCATTAATGCCTGAAATTGATATAATGAAGACCCTCGAGGGCAAATTGTGAACATTATAAATCAAGAACAACCTCAAAACCCTTAGTGCGATTTCAATTTTTGAGAGATTAATTTGTTTTAACTATGCAATGAGCTTGAAAACAAATCGATGGGATTTAAGAAGTGACAGCTAGGGCAATAGAGATGCCCCATATGCAAGATGTTGAATTTAAATGAGAAATCAACTTTCTAGCAACTTCATTTAGGAGAACAAAAACATGTTTATAGTGAACATGGTGCTCAAACCAAATCACGATAGTTTCGATATTGACACCTAGGGTAAAAATTACTCCCACAAAACAAAATGAAAATTTTCCCTAGATGGAATCGGCCTCTTCATAGGAAATGCGGTTTTTATAAAAGAAAATTTTGATCTTTTTGTTTATTTATTTGACTAACAATTGGATGCGAGATATTTTCAAATAATTTCCATGCACATACTTGGATCCCGAATAGGTGGATGAGTTTGTCCCCTTTTGTACAGTTCCAAATGGATTTTGATCTCTCTCCAAGCCAAATCACACTTCAAAACCCTGGTGAAATTTTACCTGAAAATTCAACAAGCAAATGATCAAAGGGTGTTCACAATACCTAATATTTTAACTTGAGATTCACAAAATAAAAATATTGAGCAAAGAGACAAGAGAGATCTAGTTGACAAATTGATGGCCAGAGCAAATGCGATTTGTATGTTGATGTATATGTAACTTCGGAATGTATTTCACATATATGTATATTGTATTCCTATAGAGATGTTATTATTCCTCTATACGGAAGTGTCGTCATTTATATTATAAGTGTCTTAACTTATACTTGATGGGTTATTAGACCACCTTGTTGGGGTCGGCCCTGTATAAGTCATGTGGGTCAAAGGGTTATTAGACCACCCTAGTGGGGATCGGCCCAGTCAGCATTATGTTAAGTGGTTAAGTTGAGGCCGACCTAGTTGAGTAAAGGTCAAGTCAAGTTAGTGTATAAATAGAGAGTGTGTCTCTCTCATTTTACACATTCTATTCTCTCACTCACACTGTGGAGAGTGGCACACTTGTGGAGGAGGAGGCTCTGTTGCTAGGAGAATACTATCTCTTGTATTCTGGTTGTATCATTGCTCTATCTATCTCTGAGGAAGTTATTGGGGTTTTTCACCTTTATGGTTTTCCCCAAGTAAACTCTGTGTCTCTTGTGTGCTTGCATTATTGTGTCCATGATTGATATGCTGTAGATTTGTTGTACATGTTGTTCTATCAGTTAAGATCCTAGATCAAATTGAAGTAAATTCTGAAAATTTAACATGGTATCAGAGCTAGCCTGAAAGAAGGCCTGATATGGCATGTATGACACTTGTTGCACTTACGATGCTAGGGCTTGATATAGAAAAAACCAGTCATCGTAGAACTTTCGCTATAAATACGTTTTGGCGATGTTTTCGGATCTGAAACCTTTACAGGTCAAATATTAAATCCCCATGTACCTTGTGTCCAAATGAAAACCTCTAATTCGTTGTACTTTGTGATTTATGATCTGTACAATATAGGGTTTCTGCCTCTTCCAGATCTGAGTCAAAATCAGGTGACCTTGGGAAAAAGGTCATAACTTGGGCTAGGATGATCCAAATGAAATTTCGTAAAAAGTGACAGGTAGTACACAGACTGTATTATCTCAGGAAAAGTTTTCAGAGGCCGAATTTGAACCAGTGACACGTGGAAATCCGTAAACGTTCGCTCTCCTGTATTATCCCATAAACAGGTCACGTTGCGACACTTGGCATAACTCTCTCTCAGAGAATCCAATTGAGGTCAGACCTATCGGGATGGAAAGATAACAGGTCGCGTTATATCAAGAAACTTTTTTAGACCCTATGGATCGAAAATTTCGGAGTTACACCAGAAACAATCAGGTACATATTTCTGTCAAAACATAATTATTTTTTAGTACCTTCATTCATGGCTTCCGGAATTTAGGGCTTTGGAGAAAGTTGGAATTTTTGTAATCAGAGACCACGGATGAATTCTACTCATCAAAATAAAAATTTAGATACCAAGATCAGAATTTTTGGTTGGCTAGAAGGCCGAGCTTGATCAGAACCTAGTTCGGGACTTTGATCAGAAAAGTGGAAAATTAGGGCTTCTGTAAAAATGGGAATTTTTGAAATCTGTGACCACGGCTGGAAGCTCCTCAGAAAAATCAAAGCTTAGAGTTTTGAATCAAATATTTTGGTTGGGTGAAGCTCCGGGAAACTCAAACCCTAATTCAGGGTCCTCCCGAGTGAATCCGGAAATCTAAAAGGCAATTTTGAGGGGTGAAACTTTGCAGTTTTCAAATTATGAATATACCAACTTGATCAGCTCATCAAGGTGCATATTTCTATCCTTTCAGAAGTTTAAAATTCAAAGTTTTAATTTTTGAGGTTTCTTTGACAAACCCTAATCCAGCTCCAGGTCCAGTTCTTGCAAAACAAGTGGATTGGGTTAATCCTAGAAGAAGATGGATTGGTCACCTGCATAAGTGAAGAAGTTCCTGTTTCAGAGGGAGATGAGGCTAAGGCCTTACATAAGAATATTACAAGCGATCTCGACAGGTATGACTCATCGAGGTATGTTTCGATATTTGTTCATGATTAAGTTTTTGGTATGTTTGTCTTCATGTTATTACGGTTAGTACAATCTTGATTTTAGATTTGTCGTATCACCTTAACAAAATTATGAATGCATGATAGAAGATATTCATTGGTTAGGGTGTTGACACTTATGATTGTACTAATGCATTATGGTGTTGTATGAGGTTTATGTTGTCTGCTAACATAAAAGGTACACCAAGAAAGACAAATCATGTTCTACTTCAAGAACATATGATCATGGTGACATGAAGACAAGGATTCATCCATTGTCATGGATCACATAGAAGATCTACTTTCAAGGTATGTATAACTTGGTTCTACAATGGTTAACTTATGAGACATGCAGGTTACTAGCACAAGTCACTGAAGAGAACCAGAAGACATTATGTGGGTATGTTAGACATAACTAGCTAGCATGCTAATCCAGGTATTTTTTTCCTATATCAAGCTAGAATCCTACCTTGTGTTAGGATCTTATACTGTTGTGTTGTTTATAATGATTATTCATGAAGTCATAGGTTTGAATAATCATGGTTGTATGCATATTATGTTTCTTACCATAATTGATGATATGACTAACCAAAATAATCATGAAGGTATATGTTTGAATAATCACAAGTTTTATGCATATTATATCTCTTATCTTGATTGATGATTCAACTAACCAGAAGAGTCCTATGATCAAATAAGAAAATGTATGAGTAAAAGAAAACTTCCCTGAAACCTTGAATACTAATGTTTATTATCTGTGAATGATCATGAATATACATGTTTAAAGATTATTGTGTTTTGATAGTATTAAGATTATACTAATAAATGTGTGACTATGTATTAGACCTCAAGGATAACACAATAATGATACTAATAAGCATGCATAGTGATTAAGGATGGATGTAAGTTCAAGGACAGGTAATCCAGGAAGAAAAGATCAAGAGGGAGCACACTCCAGTTGTTCCTACAAGAAAGCAAAGGAGCACACTTCAGTAGTTTCTGCAAGGATGCAGATATTCAGAGGGAGTTAACCACTTCTCACAATCCACATAAGAATGGAGTTGAAGAAAAGAAGCAAACCATGAGAGGGATTCAACCCAACAAACAAACAAAGATAAGTATTTGAATTGTCATTACTTGCATATTTTATTGTTTAAATAATACTGTTCAATAATGTATATACTGATGTTCCTAGAATTAGGTTGTGTATTATGCATATTAGAATAGTTGCATTGATGAACAGTATACTACTAATATGCATGGATAAGTAGCCTATGGCACTGTACAACATTCCATTGCTACTTATCTAGAATGAAACCTCTTTGCTGGCATGTTGGGAGTTGTGCACACTCTTAACAATGTTCTGGTAGAGAATGGAAGGCATCTAGAAAGTTACGGGATATGGATAAATGTTGTATTGAAGCATTGGATAAGATAATTGCATGACTGTATGACATATTTCTTTATGTGTAAGAATTTGTTCTGAAAACTATGAGATGTTTTATAATCATGCAATTTAACTTGTTGTGTAGGAAAGATCGTATGCCATCACCTACAAAAGAAGAACTACAACATTTGTTTAGCAACAAAATTATCTATTGAAGATATTAAAGTTCCCAGGATATGGGAAGAATGCCATGATCCGTCGATCATGAAGAATGATGTTTGGGATGTAGTCCCAAGACCTGAAGGGAAGTTTGTTATGAATTCCATATGGATCTATCAAGATCAAGCATGCTGCAGACGGCAGCAAAGAGAAATATAAAAGTGATGAAATAGAAGATACACCAAATGGATTTCAAGACAGCTTTATTGAATGGTGTAGTTGAAGAAGAAGTGTATGTGGAGCAGCCACTTGGTTCTGAGACACATGACAGGAAATCATATATGTGCAGAACTTGGTATGGTAGGATAGGCAGCTTTTTATCCAGTTTGGTCTTTACCAAGAGTAAAGTGGGTTCCAACCTTTACTACAAGGTTGAGGAAGGCAATCCAGTGATACTACTATGTGGATGACCTGTTTGTATCAGGTGAGGATAGATTGATTGCCGACACACAACGGAAGCTTGCTGCCGAGTTTGAGTTGAGGAACTTGGGGATGATGCACTATTTGTTTTTGGCATGGAGGTGTGGCAGAGTGATGGAATCTTCCTTGGACAAGGGAAGTATGCAGTAGAGATCCTGAAGAGGTTCGGGATGATGGACTGCAAGGCTATGGCCACACCTATGGCATCGAACCTGAAGCGTCTGTGTGATGCTTCATCTGAGCCGATTGATATCACTATGTATCGTCAGATGATTGGGTCCTTGATGTACCTGAAGAACACGAGACCAGATATTTGCCTTGCAGTGAACACATTGAGTCAGTTCCTGACAGATTCGAGGAGTGTTCATCTGGTTGCTGTAAAGCATGTTCTGAGGTACCTGAAGGGTACAGTGGATTATGGGCTCAAGTATGAGACGAATCAAAAGTTTAACCTACAGGGTTATGTTGATTCAGATTGGGCTGGCAGTGCTGTAGATAGGAAGAGCACATATGGGTGCT